>CM047805.1:134135420-134495420 GCA_026214975.1 Gentiana macrophylla | reverse complement strand
ACCACCCACCACTACACCCTACATTACCTACCCTACCTTACCCACCACTCCACTCTACCCTAGTTTACCCACCACCCACCTTAACCTATCATACCCTACGGCCCTACCCAATACCCACCTTCACACCTACCTACCTTACCCACCCCCCCAGCCCACTTTACCATATCTTACCCACCACCCACATACCCTACCCTACCCTACCCTACCTTACCCACAACCCCACCCTACATTACCCTCACCCCACTCTACCTTACCCTAACCGCCACCCCAAACCCTACCTTACCCACCACCCCACCCTATCCTACTCTACCTTACCCTCACCCCACCCTATCCTACCTTAATTTTTTTAACTTGAAAAAAAGCCCTTAAAGTAAAAACTCGATGAGATATGCCCTGCAAAATAACATTTAAAAAATATGGTTATGTTGCATTTGCGTGGTTGTTTCGTACCGATACATAAAAACTTCACACTTGTATTTCTAGGTAAATATGGTTATGCTTACTTCATTGTTTTGACAAACGTCACGAAAGTGTATAACGAATCGCAATTTGCAAAAGCGTTACAAACATGTCAAGAAATGGGTCACGAAATTGCAACATGCAGAAGCGTCGCAAATTTAAAGTTGTGTGGGTATTTCCTAGCACTTGGGAAATGATAAAAGTTCATATGGTCATATGAAACAGCCACGGAAGCATATTTTCCAAATGTTATTTTTCGGGGCATATCTCACCGAGTTTTTCTTTCCAAACATTTTTTTTCCAGTTTCGTATTTTTTTTAAGGTATTGTATGAGAATATCGGAAAGTGAAAAGATAAATATCATCTTCACAACTATGTGGTTCAACACCTCTCCACATGTGATCGTGATGGTACCATCATCTATATATATATCAATGTATGATATATCCTACGTCATAATCAATAGTATAAGAAATGTAGTGTAATTTTGTTTCCGGATTAATACAGAATCATCTAAATCAAGCATGGATCCTCTAGTGTGTCTTAAAACACAACAAAAATACTCTTAACGATCGTTCATCGCTTAATGAAAACTATGGAATAATTTGACCGAACGACAACAGCGACAACATTAGACTGATTTAACTTAGCATAATACTATGGAATAATTTGACTGAACGACACACCACAAGAACGGAGAATCGAAGATCCACTTAGCGCAAGAGGATCACAATTACTGACAAAATCGTAAGCAGTCTCGAGGCAAGTCCGGCGGTCGTCTGTTTCCAAATTATTACAGGATGCCGTACCGAACACCTCCATAACATAATATATTTTGGTCTCTATAGTAGTCTTGAGAACGGTTACCGTTATCATCGAGGGGAGAGTAGGTGGTGTTTACGAGCAAATCGGCTAACAGATCAGCTAGGTTACTAGAATATTCTTCAGTTTCAGATGGACCAAAAAGCGTGGTATCCACCGTTTCTGAATCGCAAATTTGTTTCTGTGGTTCGATGTCGTCGGTGTCTACCGGACTTTTCACCCCAGGGAATAAGACAACGACCAATAACATAGTTAACATGATGATGGAGAGAAAGGTAGTGATGCTTGCCATAAAAATTATATGATTGGGAGTTTGTCATACAATTTCCCACAAAGTTATATACTTTGTGTGAAAAAACTTTATGATGTAATTGACATTAATAATTCATGCAGTCGACCATTTTGAATGTTTAAAAAAATAAAGGTTTCAAGAAATTCATATTCTCTAAACAATATATACTTCCAAATTAATAGTATTACTTCTTATTTGTTAATACAAACAATGATATGGCCAAAAAGACAAAAGATCTATAATGAAAATTTAAAAATAGACAAATTATAAGACAGCTCCAACTTTTTATTGTTTATTAAAAAAATATGAATTAAGAAATATGCTTGTGCCACAATAAATCGGTCACAAACAAAGTGTGTTACGATGTTAAATATTGATAACGAATAAAGCTTTCCAAAGTTTCACACTTTCAAAACAATGGATAGATACAACTAAATAATATTGGTTATTAATGCAGACGATTTTGAATAATCAATTAATTAACAAGAATTTGAAAGTTTCATAATTTTAAAACAACAGTTACAATCAATTATATTACTATTATATTATAGTATTACTTACCAATGCTGAAGATTCTAAATATTTAATGGATAAGGGTTTTCGAAGTTTCAGTGTTCCAAGAAAATCAATACAAACAATAATATAGTTTCATTTATTAATGCAGACGATTTTAAATGATTAACAAATAAGGGTTAAGTTTCCAGAGTTTTCATATTCTGAAAACAACATATAAATTTAGACGGTATTACTTATTAATGTGAAAAACTTCAATGGTTATTAACAAATAACTGTTTCTAAAGCATCAGTAATCAGTATCCGAACAAATAAAAAGACCTTATTTTCTTTTTTTTTTTTGGTTCTCAGTATTCATGCTAAGATCTAGATGGTATAAGCATGGTAAAACCAATGTACCTTTTTTATGTCTATATTGCCAACTAAAGAACTTATTGCTGTAAAGGAGGTTAACTGGATAAGAATATGGAAATTAAGGTCATTTTAATGTCATCAAGTTCTGCATGATCTAGAACACATAATTAATTTATGGCATCATGTTTTCTTACATTCCCATGTATCTTTATTTCCACACTAGAGGGAGATTTTTCGACCGTCACAGTCAAATTGTTAACCACAAGCCTAAGATTCTTATACCATTGCATTCAGGTATCAAAACGTGACATATACGTAGTACCTCGAAATGGAGAAGCTTCGGCTAGCTGATATAGTCGGTTGGAATCTGCTCCAATGGATCAGCAGTCAGCAGTCAGCAGTCAGCAATCAGTCAGCAACTCCACTATAACATTGAATGCTGCCGATAATATCCAAGTCTTACATCTACAAAGTTTAGTCACCATGAAACCGGCTATAGTTGATGAAATCAAAGCATCCACAATGATAAACCCGAAAAAATACAAAAAACTAATCACTCTCAAACAGGGCATCAATGATTTTCAACACATCTTTTGAGATTCAACTGAACCCTGGAGGCAAATCAGGACCATCATCACTGCCATAATCCAACTGTTTAGATTCTACTGATTTACCAAGGCCATGTGGTGCTCTATGTTGGATGCCACCTGGCTCCAATGCACCCGTGGTGGGTGACTTGTCTTGTGTTATATGTTCTTTATTACTGGAACGAGACACAGCTGACAACATTTCCGTTATTTGCACCTCTTTATGCTGACCATTCTCAACGCCCTTAATGCTCTGATGATTATGCAGACTGAAACCTGGCGGTTCATTTGGCTCACAATCAAAGAAATCTCCATTCATGCTAGAAGCTTCTACACACCTGTTATTAATGTTATCATGTTCCTTAAGAACTGTAACCGAGTTGATCAGAGCCGAAGTTTCACCATATGCAATGGGATTTGCTAATTTGTTGTACACCAGTTGCACCGTTTCGGTTACTTCCTGTTTGATGCCATCAGGAGATCTAATGACTTTCCACAGACCATTCGATATCTGGCTCATGACTTTTTCCCTAAGATGAAGAAAAAATACCCTATCAGGCCCGCCTCAAAGCATCACAGTCACGGGGAGATTCTAAGGTGGAGACACTCATATGGAGAGACACTATGTGGCAGAATCTGGATCACACGGTTTCATTCTGCAATGAAACTGTGTGGTCCAGATGAAGTCACATAGGAGACTCCCAAGTCTCCACCTCAGAATTTCCCCAGTCACAAGCAGAAATAAACAACTCATTCTGGAGCTAACATCTTACAAAACCCCCCAACAAATTCATAACCATATTCCACAAACCATCCAAGAGAACAAGCACATTTCTGAGAACAAATATAGCAAACACATTCATAATCATAATCATAATCAAATTCATGAAAGCCAAACAAGTTCATAATCATAATCCCCAAACTATCCAAGAGAACAAACAAAATGCTGAAAACTAATATTACACAATGTAAGTTTGAAGCGAAAAGACAGGGAATAAAGAAATCATTTCCACTCCCAGGATAATAAATAAAATCAGTGAACAACAGAAAAGCCAAAGGCAAATGTCTATGAACCTACCCAATCTCTTGATGAATTGCATCAGAAAGCTGACGAGGTTTCATATTTTCAGCACCTGGCTGATTAAGCGCGGCGGATTGCTTCACCATATCTATAATGGTGTCTCGCAATTCTCCCTACAAAAATGCCCCATTTCGAAATTACAAACAAGATTAAGTTAAAACACAATTTTAATTCGGAATATTAAGGGAAACAAAAGCTAATTCATATGAAAAGAAACTGTAAAAAGAGAGAATTAATTGTAGCAATTAGGAGCAAGTGCTTGACTATGATAAATTAATGCAACCAAAAAAAAATTGAAGATTAAGGAAGTGATTACGTCATCCTTGAGCTGCCGGATAATCTTGAGGCGGAGGCGATCGAAATCGCCGTCGTCCCTAATCTTCGTTAACACATCTTCCGGACTGAATTTTCTCTCGTATTTCGCCGTCGTCAAACTTGCGTTAACCATTCTATCTGTTGCTGTAATTATCTAATTTCTCCTCATATCTATATATCCGGCCATTGGATGAAGAAAAGAACCAACCCGAACCAAAACCAAAATCGAACCGATCCAATCTAAAAAAACAAAACCAAAAAATCTGTGTTTGAAAACTTTTCTTCTTTTCTAAGGGCACTCGCAGCAGAAGTCATATATGATGTCCTATCCCTAAAATAAAGATAAAAAAATAGAGTTTGTCTCAAATAGTTTCCACAGCAGAGTCTATATCCCTATTTATTTTTAGGGATATTCAGCGATCATCTCTACTGTGGGGAAATATTTTCATTATTCCTAAAATATTTAATTATTGAAAATTATATGATAAGGATCTTTCTTTGAGTGAAATAATAAATATTTAATGTGTATAAATAGGGTTGTATGGTAGAATATGTATTATTTAATATTATTTGAAATGTTATAAGGATAAGGATACGAATGGTGTTGTGAATGTTTTTGAATTGAGATGTTGTAAAATAGGGATATGTATTATTTTATATTATTTTAGGGATAAAATTTGGGGATTCTGTTGGGAGTGCCCAGTATTTATTTACCTCGATAATAAACAATTTTTATTCATTTATGAAAAAAAAATTGTAACACCTCGCTCTCCTGACACCGAGTCCTTATCCGGGAAAGGAACGTTAAGCACGTATAAAATAAAAGTAAATTCATTTCATACATGCAGTTCTATTACGTCGTATCAAAAACAAGCAAACGGAAGCAAAACACTCGGGTATAAAATTTCCAAACATCCAAGAATAGAAACAACATCTAAAGGTGGAAATGTATCTTATTACATTCAAGGAAAAATACGAATCCAAAAGAAAAGTACGATATTCTCCAAAAGAAACGTAAGCGGTGCTACAAGTCTCGAAAGACAAAAGTCTAAAACAATCTAATAAAGAATAAATGTAAATTCTTCAACGAGGCGCCTTCAAACGCCATCATCGAACTCCTCCTCAGTAAACAATATCAACATGTTCGTCTTCTCACCCCCAAACACATGAAAACATGCATTTGAGGTAAGTACAACGTACTTAATAAGAAAGAGAAGCTACGACAACAATTATAATTTATAAAGTAAAGATAATTAAAAGTTTAGTTGATTATGTGTGACCGACTCAATCTAGGGTTCACTCCATGTCCATCAACATGAATTGACTAAACGTTTCTACTTAACTCATTTATGTTACAACCGCACTCAAGGCACTACGCATATCCAAGCTGGGGATATTCTTGGCAACATATTAGTGGATCACACCAATATCCACGAAGTCTAGAATAGGTAGACTCCGATAGTACGCACATATCAGCGGAGTCCCTTCGTACTTAGGGTTTTGTTGACCTACGGAGTTCTTCCACTTTCAGAGGTAGGCATACATCGCGATATAGACTGGTACCTATCCAAGAGAGACATGTTGTTTAATCTTTTACTAGTCAAGTACGTATTTATTAGGGTGATTAAGTAGCCACCTAAGTGTTTTCAATTAATCTCCATCACATTAACTACTCTCTTCCTAGACCACTAGACATTAACAAGACCTAGCAATTACACAGACAGTGATGAATGCTAATTCATCAAAGCACAAGCCTATCATGCCCTTCCGACGGATCCGAACTTCAACTCCCTTTAAGAGTACATTCGGTGTTTTAACTGAACGAATCAGAAGCTCAATTCAGGCTTGTTTATGTTAACCAATGATATCATATCATAAATAAGGGTTGAAAACAATAATAGTGTGATTATAAAACCCAAAACCAAACTAGAATGATAAAACCGTAAAAACAAGGCAAAACAGCCAGACACCCGTTTGACCTCCCATGGACGCCCGTCCACTAAACCCCAAACGCCCGTCGCCAAAAACGGCTACATCTCGAATCAAAAATCTCACCTCCACGCGCCCGTGCGCTTATTGCAAACGCCCGTCAAGGCTCATTAGGGTCTCGGACGCCCGTCCGCCTATTGCAGACGCCCGTCCGCCTGGGTTTTTTTCCAAAACGCTAAAATCGTCAAAACTCGATTTCTGAACCGATTCTAACCTAATTAACATCGAATTAATCCCAGTAAAACACAGAAAACATATCTAATCAACCATAGCATCTATGACCCTTTGATCAACAAAAAAAACGCATCTTTCCAACATTGAAACATCTTAAATTATGATCTAAACCCTATAAACGATAATTGAGATCATAGGAAGAGCCTCTAATCTAATTGCTGCCCAAAGCAGATCCAAACAAATTTCTGAATTCGAGTGCACCCTTCCAACAAAGTGAAATCCAAACGGAGCTCTCTCACGGCGATTCCAATTCTACCGTCTGATCTGAAAACGATCAAGAACCGCTTCAGTTATTGCGAAAACTATCCAAGCCCTATTTCTCTCCTCAAAGCCGCAGAGAAGGAGCATGCAAACTAAATTTCTGAATTGTGTTTAGGTTATGGGATTAATGTGTATTGATTTTCCTTAAATACCAATTTCCCATAAATCCATTTTTCCTTAATTGTCCTTTAATTACCAAAATCGAATAATCCCTTAAATATATATATATATATATATATATATATATATATATATATATATATATATATATATATAATTCAAAATATATATATACATACTCTATTAAATACTTAACTCCAAAAAAAGACAAGAAATAATAATATTGCGTTTCAAAACGACAATAATAGCCTCTTTCCCGAAAATCGGAATACTACAAAAATCATGTCCAAACGGTTTGGATTCGTTTTGGACATTGTTATTGGCACAACAGATGATTTATTTTGGCACCCCAAATTAGGTGGCACCACACCATCCTCATGAAATATACTATGACACCACATATCTTAATGATACTTTCACAATCGTTATTGGCACCACACAATTAATTACAATTTTACCAAATTTACCATCACACTACATTCTTTTACTACCTCCACTCCAGAAGAAAAAAAAAAAAAAAAAAAACCCTTCATATTCTTCTACATCATCCATCCTCCTCCGGCCGCTTACCTCACCGCCTCAAACCACCGAAGCATAAATTAAAGCAAACATAAACCAAAAAAAAAAAAAATTATAATATTCCACCCTCAAATATTTTCACCAATCTCGTAACCAACATTTACCAAAAAACAGAGAACAAGAAACACAAAATCAACAAAAAAAAATGTCGGGCTACTAGAGAGGGGTGCGGAATAGTGGTGCTTGAATATTATTTACAGCTTTTCTTTTTAAAAAAAAATGTTTTTCATAAGAATATGGTATGGAGATGAAGGTGTACAAATAATGAAAGATGAAGATGGAGAAGGCGGTAGGATTTCTTCACTGCCGCCGCCGGATGAGCTGGGTTTATGAAGTCATCGTTAAGAGGATAACGGGAGTGGCTATGATTATATGGAGGAAGATGGGTTAGTTAGCAAAAAGGTTGTGGTGGTGGCAATGGGTATGAAGCAAGAAGGTGGGGCGGCCGGGGGAAGATGTGGATGAGGAGGTGGTTCCGGGGAGGAGGAGGGAGTCGACCTTATATTTTTAGAAGGGAATGAATTTTTTTGTATTAAAGATTGGCAAAAGTAAAACAAAACTGGACTTAGTGAATGTGAACTAATAGGTGTGGTGGTTGAAGTAGATCCATGTTAGTCAAAAATAACATGTGTGGTGCCGTTATAAATTGTCATTTTAGCAATAGATGGGGTGTCAATAATAGGGCTCTTCGTTTTTCATGAGTTAACCAACTCAAATTGAACCAAACTAAACATATACGTACATCAAAATATGTGCATCTTTTCCCAACAACAAAAAAATTATCTTCATACAAAAAACAAAAAAATCTGCAATGGAGACCGGTGTTCGAAACCTGTTAGAGGAAAAAAAAAATTATCTTCAAACAAAAACAATATGAGAAAATTAGGTATAAATCCACATTTCTCCTCTTATTTAAGATTTAATACGCATTCACTTTTTTTAGTTGCAATAAGGACACAAAAAATTGACTGGACCAAAATACGTTTAATCAATGACGACTGTATGTTCGGCTTCCTCCCGGCGTCGTCTCTTCCGACCCTTGTGGAGCTCTCCATGAGAAACAACAGCACCTGGGGGATGTAGTCTCATCAGCTTAGCTTATTTACAAGTTATAATTGCCTTATTTGTTTTTCATTCAAAAAGCTGCACTTAGATTGAACAAAGCAGTCTCCATCGAAATTATCGGACTTAAAACGTGAGATTTTCCCGGAGCTTGTTGGCGGTTTGACTGCAATTTATGCTGCGGTGATGATCAGGTGATCCATTGTTCCTCTGTTCCGATCAATCGGTTCTTGTTGTTGTTGGTTCAATTTAACTATCATATTAGCTGTGGATTTAAATTCTTTTTAGGTATGAACTACAATTTGACTATGTATCTTGTTTATATTTTCTCCTCTTAACTCTAAGTTTTTTTTTTTTTTCTAATGTGTCATTCAAGTTATTCTCTCTATAATGCTGTAATTTCTCTGCATTTTTCATAGTGAATCTTCAAATTCATCTTTTACTACGAAAAGGGAAGAAAGAACAGGGGAGTTTTTTTTTATGATTGGAGTTGAAATGCGGTTCTAATTTTTGCGAATGTATGTAAAATCAGCTAATTTTCGTAGACATTTGTGTGTTTCTTCATGGTTTTATCTACATTGTTCATAATCTGGACCAATATTCAAATATCGTGATAATCGATCATCGATCATCGTGATATTGATAATGTGATACCGACATCGTGATACCGAAATTGTGATATCGAGCATCGATATTGATCATCGTGATAATCGACATCGATATTGTGATAATCGATATTATTATTTGTTATTGTGTTATGGTGCTGAGGTCGATGCATTGAAACCGAAGGCTGAGATATACGAGCTAATGTTCCAAGAAGATGCTAATGCTCATTGGTAATGATCTGTGAATTGAGATATGGTACAAATGTTAAATCATTTAGTGTAGATGTTGACTTTATTGAAAAATTTTAAACCATTTGGTGTAGAGTTGGAGAGAAGAAGATGATGGTAGCAATCGACATTGTCGAGATTTTTAGATGCTTAGATAATCCTTTCCGTGATGTAACTTAATTATCATATATGTTGATGTTAAAGTTGTTTAACATATATGTTGTAATTTTCTTTCCATTGTGATTGAATGTGTTAATTGTGATTGAATGTGTTATTTCAAAATACACAAGTTTTTTGGGCGTTAATGTGATTACATTATTGTCCAAATGATTTTAAGTTTACGGGATTGTTTCCTTTTTAATCCATAAAAGAATATAGGATGTCGGTGTTGTTGTAAAGCTAGCCGAGTCCATGATTTTGGCTAATCGTATACTATTAATGGTAATGGTGTCATTGTGTTTGCTAATAAAACGTGTTAATGTGATCTTGTTATGTTTGATGATGTTAGTGACATTTTCCGACAATGTGAGTTCGCTGGGTTTATGGTGGTGTAATCGATAGATTGAATATAATTGTTATTGTGTTTGTTAATAAAACGTGTTAATGTGATATTGTTATTGTGATAGTGTTACCGTGATACTGATATTGTTATTGTGATAGTGTTACCGTGATACTGATATTGTTATTGTGTTAGTATAAACACTGCGATTATTCGGATTTCCAAAACTACAATCTAAAAAGGGTATCTATTATTTTATGAGATCTCAAAATGAAGAGAAAAAAAAATATGAAATTTGGTGAAAGAATTTTGATGATTGGTGTTCTAAATCAAAAATTATGGTCGTTTATAAGAAAAACACTCTGATTAATGCAAATATTTTTTCGTCTTTCAAAATTTACGTCGGAAGGGTATCGTATTAAATCTCAAAATGAAGAGGGACAAAAATTTGAATTTTGGTGAAAACTTTTTGATGATCGGAGTTCCAAATCAAAAGTTACGGTTGTTTGAAAAGAAAAAAAAAGGACTTGCTGGAGCTGGGACGCACGCGTCTAATTTGTATAGTAAAGGTATTTTTGTTCGTCTGAATTTTTTTTGTCTTTTTTGCAACTAAAAAAAGAAGTGTGTGCTGTTTATTCATTTTGTATTGAAAAGTGGACTTTTAGATCATTCCCTCAAAAAATATATGAGGAAAAAAACATATAAGTATGTATGTGCATATACATATATACATAAATGATAACCTTAGGTTATAAATATAAATTTTATAATGATAGTCTTGTTTTTTCGGTACTTTTAGGGTTAGATGAGTTTCTCTTGGCCTTTAAAAAAAGTGTTTACGGTGCCTTAGACCTCTAAAAAATCTATAAATACGTTTTTAGAAAGCACAAAAGTCAAAATCTTGTGTTTGGTCTTAGAAAAGTCTCACCAGTCAGTTTCCTTAATTAAGGTTGTGTTTGGGGAACCGACCGGAGTGATTTTTGACAAGGAATTTTAAAGTCTAGCGCTTAGTCGGGCCTCGTTTGTTGATGTACGTTGCTCTCTGTTTTTCTTTAGTTTTGTATTATTAGGTGGGTTACCGCCTAAAAATAGACCCTATAGTGATTTTTGGGATCCGGTGGGATTTAGCAAGCTTACTCTCGAAAAAAAAGGAAAGCATCCAACAAATGTGAGAGATGTTGTCGATTGTATTAGGTTTTCCGTTCATTTTGGCATGTATATTGGATTTGTGCTCCTTGTTGCAATGGTTGTTAATTGTTGACTAAACCGTAATTGTTGATCATAGTATGTGTAAACTATATGATAGTAATTCGTTAATGGTTTGTGAAATGTGTGGATACCATGTTAGAAATAGAGTTGTATTGAGCTCTGTTAATAGTCGTTTACGGATTCTATGCTTATTATATGATATACTTTGATGTATAGATAGAAATATGTTGAAAAACAAAATTGAAATAATGAAACCATTTGTGAATAATGGAAATAATTTATGAAAGTTACACGTGTTAATGAGAAGAAGGACACGGTAATATGTGTGCGGTCGTTGTGTTCACGAAAAATGTGGCATGATGATCGTGGTCATATATATGTGCTCATGAAAAATGGGACATGATGACCTGGATGTGTGAATGGTCATACGTGTAAATGAAAAATGAGGCATTATGATATGGGTGTGTGAGTGGAAATTGCACATGCTAATGAAACATGAGCACGATAATGCTGTGTGTGCGTGGTCATATATACGTGTTAATGAAAAATGGAACATGATGATCGATTGTGTGTGTGTTATGTAAGGTCCACAACAATGGACTAAATAATACAAGATTGCATGTACAGATGTGTGTGCAAAGGTTAACCCTAGCATTATCGTGCAATTGGCAAGGTATTTTTGGGTGCATGTGGGCACATATTGTGCTATTGGAGAGAGTAAGTTGATTTAATGTTTCCGTTTTATTTGTATGGTTGTAATGTCGAGTCAAGGCTAGATTACGTGTGATATTAGATTTTTTATATGACGCGTGCGTGCCGAACGATTAATTTTCCGAAAAATACTCAGATTTCAGGTACGAGTAGTTACAATATATGTATGTATTTGTATACATATATGTGCAAATATATATACATTCATATATACATAAATATATACGCGTGTGTGTGTATATATGCTTCAAAATTTATATACGGTTGCAAATACATGCACAAGTATCTTTTCATTATATTAGGGAATGTCAGCAATGCTAAAGGCACAACATGAAAGACACAACCTTAACCACATTGTGATTTGGCGCTGAGGTGGCAATGATATGGCATGGCAGAGGGTCTCACTTTTAAGTTGTAATTTTTTTCATTGGGACCTCAGCAAATAGGAAAATGATCATATGTCCACTACACATACTACTTCAAATGAATGGATAAAAGGTGTGTAGTGATTATCCACTACACACTATGTGTAGTAAATGTATCACCACCCAGCAAATATTAGTCCACAAAAATTCATTCACCACGCCATGTCACTCACGTCAAGTAAATATTAGTCCACAAAAATTCATTTGTCTAAGTGGGGCCCACGCCATGAAAAAATCACCTGATTTTCGTTAGCAAATTAAAAAAACCACCTCAGGTTGTGTTTTTAGACGACCGTGTAAATTTGCACTGTTGCAGGAAAGATAAATGACTGATTTTATATATATTTTCTCACCTCAGGTTGTGGTTGAGGTTGTGTCACTGTTGCAGGAAAGGGGTGAGGTTGAATCTGACTCTCATAAATTAGATACAATACACGTATATACACACATATTCTCCAAAAATATATATAAGCGCTTGCAAATATAAATCAAACTAACAAAACCATTGGTTTTCATAGTGTTTTGGTTTTGTTTGAGTTACAAAATTTTGCAAACCAAAACGGACATGCATGCATATACATATTTATTGATTCCAGGTACAGCTTTGCTTTAATTCCATAATAGTTACTAATTTGTTATTGATGTACAATTGACGATATCATGTGTATATATGCTGAATTAATCACAAAATTAAAGTTCTAGGGTCTAGCAATTATTACTGAGAATTACCAACTTATTCCGGGGTAAGTATGAACACCAAAGAGATAAAAAGAAAGAATAGAAACTTCAGAGCTCTTTTCAGATTAATAAAAAAGACTTTGTATTAGGGTAATGATCGACATCCAATGTCGTAGAACTTAGCCCATAGAATGAGACACCTATATATATAACTATTACAATTTGCAGTAAAACAACCTTATTATTTGTAAAAACAAAACCAAATCGCATATTTTTAGTTGCAAGGACAGCTAGCAACAACGTAAAAGGACAAACTGACACGTAATCAAAAGGAAATATGCTGCTAATACATGCTAACCTTACTCAATTAGTCGGCATGCTTAGGCTTATTATTCAAATATTCTTTTACATAAAAAAAGACTTGGAAAAAAAAAAAAAAAAAAAAAAAAAAAAAAAAAAAAAAAAAAAAAAAAAAAACCTTTTTCGAAAATTCAGAACATAGAAGGTTCGAAAAAGATTTATAGAAAAAAAAAAAGGTGCTGGTGGTGGACGCATTTAAGATGAACACCACACGTACGTACGTAGGGAGGGTTTTATTTATTATTTACACGTTTAAAACAATACTGTTTATGTTTTAACGTGTATTTTGTTGTAATTAACCCTGCACTTGAAATGAAAGAGCCTCAAATCATTTGAAATTGATTAATCTTCCTCGTCCACGTCCCTGTCCCTGTCCCCGTCTCCGTCTCCGTCTCCGTCCCCTTCTTCTTCGTCCCCATACCCTTTAACAGGAGTTGCTTGGCATAAGGTCCCTACCGGGCAACCGCAAACTTTTGGCGGGCAACCGTTAGCACATAACTGTAAACTGCAAGAATCAGAAAGTAGCTTTCTAGGTCCAAAGATAATTGGTCTTGTTGTGGTAATGTCTGCCCCCTTAACTGCATGCAACTCCCAATTAATTGTAAGCCATTCAATCATCATTATATACCAAATATAAAGGAACTATACTTTATATATATATATGAATCCATTAAAACGTGTTATATATAACACTGGCACGCATCTACATGATTCTTAGAATGTGGTTTTGCTATTATTATAATGTCGTTAAAATTTGAAGTTTTAAGCTCCGGTGGTGACCTATAACTCCTTTTTGATAATATCGTTTGAGATTCCGGTTACAGTACTGGAACATATTTCTAAATCCGCCTATCATATATAACAGATAAAACTGCACACATAGGACTTGCTTTATGCGTAGGTAGTGTGACAAGGAAGGATGATATGCAGTGACATACTTAGAAAAAACGAGTAAATTTGCAGGGGTGGGGGGGTGGGGGGGGGGGGGGGGCGCAAAAAAAATTACATATATTTAAAGATATATACTAATTACCTGCAAATTGGGAAAGCAAGAAGCATATCATGAAGATGCAGAAAAGCTTAGCCATTTTTTCCTCTCTTAATATTGACTCTCTACAAGATGAGGAAGAGGAGGACTGTCGATCTCTCTGTGTTTACTTTTGTGTTATTGCTTTAGGTGTGACTACCTAGTTAGCCCGATACGTCAATTTATAATTGTAATTAATTACGCTCAATCTTGTTGATACTTTTAATGAAAACTTTGACACTTTCAAGTTTATTTTTAAATTTAAAAAAAAAAAAAAAGATCTTCACGAAAATGACAGCGCAATATATATTTTTCTTTTAAGGAACAACAATATTTTTTTTCTTAAGGAAATAAAAACAAAACCAATTATGGTGGTTACGGAACACCATGTTATAGTTGTTGTTCCTTCAATAGGAGTATTTAAAAGAAAAGTAAAATTGTAAAATTATGGTATTTATATTTTACACGGTCGGACCCGCGTGTTATTCTAGTTTTTTATTCATTTTTTATCACCAAATCATATTTGGATTGCGAAGATAAATATAGTGTGAAAGTATTTGGATTTACGAAATTCCACATAAATGGATATAAATATTTAAATTTTATCAACGATGTAGGATTGAATAAAATAGAATCCTATTCCAAGCGGCCTTGGAGAACAGTGATTCAATTGGAAATTTGTCCACTGCTCAACTTAATTTGTCCTATTTGCCTTTTGACTTTTTTTTTTTTTTCGTGTTATCTCCATTTATTCTTTTATTTATGTTTTTTTATTAACATTTAAGATATATGGAATTTATAATAAAAACATGTTCTCAAAAGACAACAAAAATTAGAATGTTTGTGTCAAAGGTATTGAGAAACAACAAATCTCCTTTAATTTCTTGTTTTCCAAAGACATCGAATTGCTTCAACATTTCAACTCATTCAAACTTGTCTCGACAACAATATATTATTTATCTTCTTCTGCACAGCTAATTATTAATTTTTTTTTGGTATATTTTATATTATTACGTTAATATGACTCAAAGCAACACACACATTATCACGCATTTTTGCTTTTTACGCTACAAAAAAAAAATAAAATAAAATAATATATATATATATATATATATATATATATATATATATATATATATATATATATATTGTTTTTACATAACAAAAAAAAAAAAAAAAATATATATATATATATATATATATATATATATATATATATATATATATATATATATATATATATATATTATCAAGCTTTGATCAGTTAACATATATGCGGCCCGTCACTCTTGAGAATTTGCCATTTGCCTGTTTGTTGCAGTATTTTAAAAGAAAGGATATGATAGAGTTTTGTTTTTTTTTTTTTTTTTTTTTTTTTTTTGAGAGTGTAGAATATGATAGAATATGATAGAGTTAAGGGGGATTGAGGGAAAATGAGAGAAATATTTACAAAATAAATAAATAGGACACATTTTTTTATTTAGTTGTAAAAAGAAAAAAAAAATATTTCAGACGGACAAAAATACCATTTTTAATCAAGACAGGCGCATATCTTGACTTTGCTTCCGCATTTCGCTTCAGCATATATACAGCCATACAGCCACAGGTTTGATTTTTTTTTTTTTCTAACACTCGTAACTTTTGATTTATAACTCCGATCATCGAAAATTTTTCACCAAAATTCATTTTTTTTTTTGCTTTTTAATTTGAGCCCAAATACGATACATTTCCGACGTAAATTTTGAAAGTTGAAAAAATGTTTGCATTAACCGGAGCGTTTTTCTTATAAACGACCTTAACTTTTGACTTAGAACACCGATCATCAAAATTGTTTCACCAAAGTTCATATTTTTTTTATCTTCATTTTGAGACCGTGTTTGATACCCTTTCGATGTAGTATTTGAAAGCCGAATTTTATCGAAGCGTTTACACCAACACATATTCTTGTGTTCTTGTGTATGAATACAAGAATACTCGTAATATGGTAATGATAATGATAATACAAGAATACATTTTATTAACATCCAAAATATCACCATTAACATTGCGTTATACAACAATCTATCAAAAAATGCTTCATATCCTAATGAAACAATCTATCAAAGCATTATGGAGATGCAACTCCAGGGAAATAAAGAGAATAAAAGCCTAATACTATTGGATGTAATCAAAAAGCATATCAATGAAACTAAAACATTTTTCAAGTTCTTGAAGACAAAAGCATACTGTTTTACCATCTATGGACCTTCATCCTTCAAACCCGCACCACATCAAACTCCATGAAAGATGTATGAAGCGGAAAATGCATCAAATAGCATCGGCTCGGCCTCATCAAATAGAGAATCTAGGCTCTCTCAATTTTCTAACGACAAAAAAACACAAATATAACCATTTGAATCAACAACTTTCAACCACGTAGGCCAAAACCACACAACAACAAATAGTGGAATGCAAAGAAAGATTAAAACCAAATAAAGACATCATAGGCCTGCAATAACACAACCAATTCGGTTTTCCTCTTCAATTTCTCAAAACACTTTTCAGTACTAATAGCCACATAAAACAAATATCCATTGCATTTCTTATCCATTAATGACTGAAATATCATCTTTAGTATGCTTTCCAATGTAAGGGAGGGGGTTTGAATCACACTACTATCGATTCTTTTTTGAAAAAAAAAAACATGGCAACATTGTATCTTTAAAGGTATATTTGAAGAAAGTAGAAGAAGACAACAACATAAAGTCAACAAAAGTATTTCAAGTTTTTCAACCCATAAACACTTTATTTTTTGCTCCAAAATCTAATTTTCAGCCTTAAATTTGGCTTATATATGGCTGAAAATGACACAGTAAAGTAACACAGTAACACTAGTCTATTATAGAAAGGTGTTGTTTATAAAACAAGGCTGTTGTTTATAAAATAGATTATAGTAAAAGCAAATAGAAGGAATGCTAAACAAAATCACTTAGAATACTTTATTAAACGGCTACCGGGAAAACATAAATCTTGGGTTATACTAAAAAAAAGCTGTTATAACATTCAACAAATAGAGCAAAGGCTGCAGATTTGTGAATCCAAAAAAACTAAGACAACTATGGCTGCTGAACCAAAGTATCTTTATTCTAAAAACCAGATTGATACCCTAAGCAAGCAATTAATTAGCAGAGAGAAGATAGTTGGGGATTGTGGTTGAAAAGCCCACATTAATGATACCAGATGTGCAAAGAACCATATATGATTCCAAACTAAGCAAAAAAATAAAATAAAAAATCGATATTTCATATATTTGCTGACCCATATGCTTCTATCCTAATAGATATTTTAAAAATCTAACAAATTTGACATCTGCCAATTTGAGTTGTATCCTTATAGGATGCTAAATGTACAAATTTAAGTGCACCTCCAACTAAAGTTCAGACCCACAAAGCAAATGTATATTGTTGGGTTTTGATTCACAAAAAAATGTTTCGTCATGCAAGGAAAAAACTTCATCTAATGGACATATCAAGCACATGTTAGCTATAACTACAACTAGACTGTCCTGTGTTTCTAATTACAGTTGCAGATTTATAACCTCCAATATGATAGTACCAGAACATGGATAAAGAACAAGACTTATTAAACAACTAGCTTCAAAGGTAACACTATCCGTAATATGAAGTCAAACGCACCAAAGAAATTTATAATTCTAAACTCCAATTATAACACTTGACATAACTAGATCACCAAAATCATGGTACTCAGAAGCCCGTCCAAATTAAAAATGGAGTTAATCCATCAAATTCTCTAGAGTTAATCCATCAAATTTACGTCTTTTTACACATGAGCTGTGATTGTTTCAAGATTTTTATAAAAAAATAATTTACAAGTGAAAAATATGTGTGAGATATATAATGACGGTATCAAAATTGTTTATATTTGAGAGAGTAGCTCTATCACTCCCTATAAAAATAAAATATAAAAAAACGCAAGCTGTTTTTTTTTTAAAGTCCAAAATAGGACAAATTTCGGTACCTAATACACTTCCCTGTTTTAAAAATCAATAAAATGTTTATTACGTTTTTCTTATCATTAATTTAATATCCATTCATTCCCTCAAAAAAAAAAATCCATTCATTCACTTTTTAATACCTATATACCACTTTCCTCAACCAAAAAAAAAAACCTGTATACCACTATATAATTAACGGTAGCTAAATATTGTTATTTTTTTTAAATTATGTCATTCATAACTTTCTTAGTATTCTTCAAAAAAAAAAACAAAAACACTTTCTTAGTATTCGTAAAATAAATATAAAACAAAGACAAGGTGATAGATTTTTTCTTTTAGGAGGTGGTAGACATCAATCATATGGGTATCTTCTATTTCATCTTTATTGTCTTTTTCCGTTTCAGTTACATTTTTATAACACAAAAAAAGAGGAGAATTAGAAATAAAGACATTATTGGAATATTTTTAAATAACAAGACACTGACTATACATGGGCCTATTTGGGGCCGGATTATTTATTCTTGGGCCGGGCCAACCCCTGAGCAGAAATATCAAAACAGGATTAATGTCTCTAAACAGAAGGGGCTCTAGACTAGCTGAGCAGAACGATCTCTGGGCAGAACGGTCAAGCAACCGCCAGAAAACAGAGCTAATAAGATATAACCGTTTACAACGTGGGTAGAGCCCCACGCATGATAGTGTCCAAGATAACCGACGATAACTCCCCACTATGGTAGAGGAGGTTATCATCACGATCTGGAAATATAAAAGGAAAAGCCTGAACTACGAGGGGGACTTGATTCCAATTTGAGACTTGAATTGAATACGTAGGCAGCTCTTTCAAAGAGTTCAGTCCAAGTTCATACCACTTTTATCTATTTTTGTATCATTTTCCTAACTCGAATCATTTAATTACCCGAATACAATTAGTGAACAACATCATTTGGCGCTAGAAGGAGGGTTGATTCTAGTTAGTGAGTTACTTTTACAATAAGAATGGCAAAAAATCAGAATAAAAAGCACCAGAATCAACCAGAAATTGATAATCAAGCCAGGGAAGAGGACCCAGATGACAACAACCACCAAACAGGGAAGAAAATTCAAATGGAAGAAGGACAAACCAGCACACCAAATGCGATCAGGCAGATGTTGGTGGAAAACTTAGCAAATATGAAAGGAGAAGAGATAAAAGCCATATTTGAAGAAGTGTTGAAGGCCAGAAATCAGGATGGTGATGTTTCAGAAACACCTACTCCTCGTCATACAGCTAAGAAAGAAAAACATGAAGCAGAATCTAGTTTAAGGGTAGTTGTTACTCACCTAGATGGTGATAACGCCAAAGCAGAGTTGGATGCTATCCTTAAACCTAAACAAGATGAATTCATAATGGTGTCTCCTTTTACCAAGGACATTGATTCATTTCCCTGTCCTCCAGGCTTTAAGTTCCCCAAGATTCAATCATATGATGGCACTAAGGATCCATATGATCATATGCATCATTACATCCAGCATATGAGTTTGTACAATGCCCTAGAGGAGATGAAATGTAGGGCATTCGCAACTCTTCTAACAGGAAATGCAAGGGATTGGTTCAACAAGTTGAGCCCCAGATCCATACCAGACTTCCCCACTCTGACCAGAAAATTCATGCACGCGTTTATCGCTGCAAAACCTTTTCAGAGAAATCGAACATATTTGCTAACCATCAGACAGAAAAGTGATGAAACAGTATTGCAGTTTATCAAAAGATTCAATGGAGAATCATCCCAAATAGCGGATTTGGATGATAAGTTCCTAGTGGCGTCCTTCGTGACAGGTCTGAAAGAAGGGCGGTTATTTGCTAAGTTAAGTAGTAAGAATCCAAGCACGATGGAAGAATGTCTGAAAATTGCATACAGACAATGTCAAGGTGAAGAAGCCAACAGGGCTAAGAGGGAAGAATCCCACCGGGATTCTAAAAAAGGAAAGAGCGACGATAAATCTGATAAGAAAAGAAAATCAGTTTGGGACAGGGTAACCGCTCCCATAACTGATAGATTAGGGAAGAGAGGTGCTTTGCAGGACAGAGACCTTATCCTTCTAAACCGATCTCGTGATCAAGTTCTGGCAATCATGGAGAAAAAAGGAAATGCCAAGACTCCTCCTCTATTGAGGGGTCCAAGAGAGAAGAGAGACCATACAAGATGGTGCAAATATCATAAAAACATTGGACATGACTCTGAGCAGTGCAGGGACCTGATCAGAGACATAGACGCAGCAGCAATGAAAGGAAAGATTGATGAATGCATCGATCAAACGCAAGGAGATAACCCCAGAGGAATGAGGGAATTTAAGAAATTCCACAATAGCCAGGACATATATAATCAAAGGAAACACAGAGATCCGTCTCCTGATGTAGATGGGCACAGAGAGAATGCCCCAGTCAACACAGTAAATACGATTGTTGGAGGACCAGCAGGCGCTAATAAGGTTGTCCAGCAAGAAAAAAGTGGCAGTGCAGGAAGAGACGGAGAAGCAAAGAAACAAAAGGTGATGGGAACCGTTCAGTACGGCCCAGGAGATGCATTACCAGCCATCGTGAGCAACGGAGGATTGGTAGTAGAAGCAGTTATACAAAAGAACCTGGTCAGAAGAATCTGTGTGGACACTGGCAGTGCAGTAAATGTGCTATATCATAGTGCATTTCAAGCAATGAAGTTAGCAGACTCAGAATTGACTCCTGTGTCAACTCCACTCTTCGGATCCACAGGACCTCCCATTCATCATGTGGGTATGCTAAATTTACTAACAACTTTCGGTCAAGGATCACGGATCGACTCGATGGAGATGTGGTAAATCTTCATCGGAACAATGTAATTTTACTACAGATTACCGGTGGTATCACCAATCAATATGAAATTGGAAAGATGAAAGCGGCCGAGATGACAATGGAAGATCTCGTTCAATGGAAGATCTCGGAAGGAAGAAAAAGTTGGCAATCTAATGATCCCGTAGAGTCAGTAATGTTAGATGAAATTGACCCCGAATCCACAGTCAGTGTAGGATCATGGATACCCTCTGAGCAGAAGCAGGCCCTGGTCAGGATTTTGAAAGACTCCAAAGATGTGTTTGCATGGAAAGCAAGTGATATGCTTGTACTGTCAACAGAGTTGGCTGTCCACAAGCTCAACATTGACCCAACCCTTTAAACCAGTGAAGCAGAAAAAAAAGATCTTTCGCCGAGGAAAGGATACAGTTTTGTCCCAAAGAAGAGAGAAGTCATTGCGAGGCCAATATGATTAAAGAGGTTATATATCCTGAATGTCTAGAAAATCCAAGATTAGTCAAGAAAGCAGGCATTTGGAGAATGTGTGTGGATTTCACAGATCTAAACAAGGCATGTCCTAAAGATAGTTACACTTCCCCTAGAATTGACAGGCTAGTAGATTCCACAGTTGTATATGAGATTTTTGCTATCTTAGATGCATATAAGGGGTATCATCAGATTATAATGGATCCTGTTGACGCTGTAAAAACTGCTTTTATTACTGAATTTGGTTCCTACTATTATGTGTCAATGCTTTTTGGATTAAAGAATGCAGGGGCTACATACCAAAGGGCAGTCAATACCATTTTTAACCAACAGATTGGTAAATCCATGGAAGTGTATGTGGATGATTTATTGATCAAAAGCAGGACTCTTGACCAATATTTGAAAGATGTGACAGAAGTTTGTCAGGTATTAAGGCAAACAAGAATGAAGTTGAACCCAAAAAAATGTACTTTTGGAGTGAGGTCAGGCAAATTTCTTGGTTATATGATATCCAAAGAAAGAGTCAGGACCAACCCTGATAAATTGGAAGCCTTAAAAACTATGCCCGAACCGAAGAATATTAAAGAAGTCCAACGATTGACAGGAAGATTGGCAGCGCTAAATCGTTTCTTGTCAAAATCTGCACAGAAGTCACTGCCTTTCTTTAAAATCCTCAGGAAGGCCAGCCCATTCGAGTGGAATGCAGAATGTCAACAAGCTTTTCAAGATTTAAAGGATCATATCAGCCATCTACCAACCCTAACCCCTCCTCAGGAAGGTGAGGTATTATTTTTAAACTTATCCTTTTGCAACGAAGCAGTAAGTGTTGTGTTGGTAAAAAAACATGGTATGTTACAGAGGCCTATATATTTTGTGAGTAAAGCCCTACAATGACCTGAGGTCAGATACTCTGAAGTAGAAAATTTGGTTCTTGCCCTGGTGCATGCTACAAGAAAATTAAGACCATATTTCCAGAGTCATCCAGTGATAGTGTTGACAAACCAACCCCAAAAAGAAATTTTGGATAAACCAGATAAGTTTGGGAGATTGGCAAAGTGGGTTGTTGAATTAGCGGGGTTTGACATTGAGTACAAACCAAGGACGGCCATCAAAGCTCAAGCATTGGATGATTTCTTGGCAGAAGAAAAAGCATTGGCTGTAGAGCAGAAGGCAGAGCAGAAAAAGGCGGAGCAGTGACAACTTTATGTAGACGGAGCCTCCAACAAAGAAGGAGCAGGAGCAGGACTCCTACTCATTAGCCCAAAAGGTGAAGAATTCTCATATGCTCTTCATTTCGAGTTTCAGGCCACTAACAATGAAACAGAGTATGAAGCTTTGATAACTGGATTAAACCTAGCACAAAAACTAGGTGTGCAGAACCTGAAGGTATACACTAATTCGCAGCTTGTAACCAATCATATCAAAGGAGAATATGAAGCTAAGGAAGGCCCCATGAAGAAATATCTTGCGGTTGCACAAAGAAAATTGCAAAACTTCTTAATGGTGGAAGTGGAACAGATAACTAGGGCCCAAAATACTAGAGCAGATGCTTTATCTAAACTAGGGTCGAATTTTCTGTCCAACAAGAAAGTGTGGGTTGAACAGTTGAAACAGAAGAGTTGTGACGAAGTTGAAGTACAACCTATAACACAGATAGAAACTTGGATGGATCCAATCATAATGTACTTGAGAAATGGAGTACTCCCTGAAGATAAAGTACGTGCCAGAAAACTGATAAGACTATCAGCGAGGTATGCTTTATTCAATGATGTTCTGTACAGAAAGTCCTATACAGCTCCCTGGTTAAGATGTGTCACCTCAGAAGATGGGGATTATGTGTTAAGGGGAATTCACTTTGGAATTTGCGGAAATCATTTAGGAGCACGAGCTTTAGCCCGGAAATGTAGCCTCTTTGGATATTACTAGCCAGAAATGCAAGAAGATGCAGAAAAGCTAGTCAGAACTTGCAAAGCATGCCAGGTGCATGGCAATTTATCACATAAACCTGTACAAGAGATGACACCAATTGTATCACCGTGGACCTTTGATCAGTGGGGAGTAGATCTCGTGGGTTCGTTACCCAAAGCACCAGGAAATTTCAAGTTTCTGGTAGTGGCAGTAGATTACTTCACCAAATGGGTGGAAGCAGAACCTTTGACAACCATCACAGCCAACCAAATACAGAAATTCCTGTGGAAAAATATTTTGTGCAGATATGGTATTCCTAAAGTCCTCATCTCTGATAATGGCACGCAGTTTGAAGATCAAGAAGTGCAGACCTGGTGCACAAACCTAGGAATCTCCCAACACTTTACTTCAGTAGCCCATCCTCAAGCCAATGGGCAGGTTGAGCAGACCAGCAGACAAATAAAGCAAGGGTTAAAGAAAAGGTTGGAGCAGGAAGGATCTCATTAGGTGGATCATCTTCCAAACAACTTATAGGCATACAGAACTACTCCAAATACTGCTACATAGGAAACTCCATATTCTTTAGCATATGGATGTGAAGCAGTGATACCAGCAGAGATTGGACATAAATCTCCCAGGACATAATTGTACTGTCCAGAAACCCAGGAAGTAGATATGCTGCACATCAAGGATGAGCTGGAACACAAAAGAGACATTGCACTGATACAGATGGCCAAGTACAAGCAAAGGATTGCTCAATACTACAACTCCAGAGTTAGAGGTACGTATTTTAAAGAATGTGATTTAGTCTTGAGGCGGAATAAAGCTAGCAGGCAGGGTCCAACTGGAAAGTTGGACCCAAATTGGGAAGGTCCTTACAAAATCATTAAAGTACATGGTAAAGGATCCTATCAACTGGCTAAGGCCTCGGGACAGACAGTTCCTCGAAGTTGGAATGTCATTCACTTAAGGAAATATTTTCCTTAGAACAATCTTATTTTCTGCAAATTTTGAATGCATATTTTTATTAATCTTCTTTATTGTATACTTGACTATATATTTGAATTGTGTTGAAACCTGAAAACTAAGGCACAATGTCGAAAGATCAAACATTACAACTTGCAGCGCAATGACACTCTGGGCAGAAAACCCATCGTGAAATATAAAATGTTAAACTTGCAGTGCAAGAACAGTCTGTGCAGAAGGCACACTATAAAATCTAAATGTCAAACTTGCAGCGCAAGGACACTCTGGGCAGAAAACCCATCGTGAAATATAAAATGTTAAACTTGCAGTGCAAGAACAGTCTGTGCAGAAGGCACACTATAAAATCTAAGTGTCAAATTTGCAGCGCAAGGACACTCTGGGCAGAAAACCCATCGTGAAATATAAAATATTAAACTTGCAGTGCAAGAACAGTCTGTGCAGAAGGCACACTATAAAATCTAAGTGTCAAACTTGCAGCGCAAGGACACTCTGTGTAGAATAC
Source organism: Gentiana macrophylla (assembly GCA_026214975.1). Lineage (NCBI taxonomy): Eukaryota > Viridiplantae > Streptophyta > Magnoliopsida > Gentianales > Gentianaceae > Gentiana > Gentiana macrophylla. The sequence goes on along the minus strand of CM047805.1, from coordinate 134,470,327 downwards.
CCAATGTAAAATCTAAACGTTGGACTTACAGCGAAGGGGATACTCTGTGCAGAAGACCTATTGTCACTTCTATGTGTCAAACTTGCAGCGCGAGACTATTCTGAACAGAATATTAATAAATGTGTTGCAGTGCATAACATTCTGAGCAAGAATATGCATTATAAAAAATAAACTAAGGATAAATAGCCTAGTTTCTTTGCAGCGCAATAAGGGGAAAATCAAGACAAGGCCAATCAAAGTATCATACATCAAAAATAAAAACCAAGTAAAGCAACTACAAAAGTTACATAAAAGTTGCTCAAAGGTTGCAGGAAAATCCAAATTTAATTATCAAAGTTTCAAGCTAAAAATATACAATCAGGATGAAGGAGGAGCAGAAGGCTGGGCAGATTTTTTCTTCGCATACTTGCGGACGATATCCTCTCCACTTTTGTATTCATCATACCGCTTAGTGAAGATCTCGCCGGCTTTCTTATCATATAATTTATGATTAGGCAAAGTGCTAATCACCAGGTCAGCTGGCTTGGCCTCATCAACACCAAAAGTGTATCCTCTGCGCAGAGCAGGAGCTAGGATGATTTGGATCTCTTCATAAGTCTGGGGAGAGGCTTAATAATCAGCGACAACCTTCTGAATGACATTCTGGCCAGGAGCCCTCTCTATTTTTTCCACAGTCTCGGCGAGCTCATCCTTCAACTTGGTTACGGTAGCAAGATGTTGTTGGCTTTCCCTATCCTTCTCCGTAAGTTGCTGGCCTTTCAGTTTGAATTGTTCACCTTGAGTGAATAACGAATCCTCAGCATTTTTAAGTTTGATATTTAGCTGCTCAACCTCCTGACGCGCAGCAGCTTCGGAAGACGCCAAAGAGTGATTTACTTCTTCCAAACTAGTCATTCTGGCATTTGCTTCCTCTAAACTGGCCACCTTTTGTTGCAGAGCAGCAATCTCCTTGGCCATACCAGAAGCCTTTTTATTAAAAGACTTACCCAAATGATAACACTGCAAAAGGCTGGAAGTCAAAATGTAAAGAACAGAGAAGAAAATAAAGAAATCTACAAGGAAATTACTTACAGAATTAGCATAGTCCTCAGCGGACATGTCTTCAAAATTAAAGGAGGAATCACTGGAAGAACTACCAGATGAGGTTGACCTATGCCTTTTCTTGTTTTTCTGAGAGACGGTCCTTAGGGGCACGACCTTCAAACCGGTAGAGTGATCACCAGGAAGACCTACCTCGACATGCAATTCTACAGTGTCAATGACGCTCAGCAGGTTCTGAGCAGAAGGTTTGATTGTAGGGATAATATTCTGGGCAGCCTCACCAGAATTAGCGCCTATGTCCCCGGCTTCCTTCTGAACAGAAGACTCACCATGCTCAGGAATAACTGATAAAGTCTGCTTAGAATCTTCCTGCATCTGCTCTATTTCCTCCTCCTCATCCACATCAATGTCAATCAGATCATCCACGTTGGCCACTACACAGAAAAAAGATAATTAAGTTGTGTCCGGAAACAAAAGTAAAATATAATTTCAGACATACATTTTTTGTATTCTTCCTTGGAGAATTCCACATAATCGGTAGGACCTGCGGTGTGAAGCTGAGCAACATTTATCATGGCAGAACTTATGAAGTCTAAGGTTAAGGAGATCTTATTACTAGCAAGGTATTGGGCAAGAGTAGCATTGATAAAATCTTCTAACTTATCTTTCATGGAAGAGGTATTCCATCGGCCAAAATTCACTTCGGTATTGTGGCTCACAAAGAAGAAGTGTTCTTGCCATTTTTTCTTGGTTTTATCCTTACCAGATAGAGGAATAATCTGACTTAATTTACCAGCTCTACGACAGAAGTGATACCATCCCCCACTACCCTGTGTTAGTTTACATTGGTAGAAATTTCTAAATAATTTTACAGAGAAAGGGGTGGTGTTCAGACGACACCAAATCATGAAACCAACAAGGAATTTGACGCTGTTCGGGTGGATTTGCCCAACTCCCAGCTTATAATACCGCATCACCTCAACATAACCAGGAGGAAGAGGAAATCTGAGACTGCTACGTAGCTGACCAGCATATACTGTACAGAAACCGGGGGGCGGATTATAAGCATACTCAGTAGCCTTCGGAAGAGCGACTTCAAACGGATCGGTACGAATCTTGTAAGTTTTCAGTAAACCGACCAATTCAGTTTTGGTCATCTTGCTAGAAACACCATGGCAAGCCATTATGGCTTTGGTTTTGTCAAATCGATTGATTTCCCTTTTGAGGGTATTCAAAAAGGCAGAGTGGTCTTCCGGATATTGGTGTACAATCGAAGTAGGAGTAAAAATTCCAGGAGAAAGAAGATGAGAAGGCAGAAGACACAATAGATTATCTCCAAAGGTGGAAGTATTTCCTAAATCAATCAGAGAAGACGGATGATCGATGCTTATAACAGTTTCAGGGCAATGAATAGCGTTAGAGGAATTCACTTCTTCACTTTCTATTGCGATCGAAGTTTTTTCCGGCGATTGAAATAACTTTTCCACAGAACCACTAGAGGCAGTATTGGCTCTCAAACTCATGAAAGAAATAAAGATTCAAAAGAAATAGAAGAAATAATGTAGACACAAAGACTTACTTGTAATTGCAGAGGAAGAATTCAAGAGTTGCAAGTAAGAGAGTTATTCGACAGGAAATGGAAGGGACGTGATGGTTCAGTCCACAATCATTATAAGAGGGTGCAAGTTGGCCTCGTTCCGCATTATATTGATGACGGGAGTTCAAACGTTGCAGACTAAGGCAGCTATAAAGCAATCCACCCTAGTCTGGGGGGACTTATGACTATACATGGGCCCATTTGGGGCCGGATTATTTATTCTTGGGCCGGGCCCATCTCATAACCAGATATTAACGATGGAATTGGAGGAGCAGGGCCCCGCCAACCCCTGAGCAGAAATATCAGAACAGGATTAATGTCTCTAGACAAAACGACCTCTAGACTAGCTGAGCAGAACGATCTCTGGGCAGAACGGTCAAGCAACCGCCAGAAAACAGAGCTAATAAGATATAACCGTTTACAACGTGGGTAAAGCCCCACACATGATAGTGTCCAAGACAACCGACGATAACTCCCCACTATGGTAGAGGAGGTTATCATCACGATCTGGAAATATAAAAGGAAAAGCATGAACTACGAGGGAGACTTGATTCCAATTTGAGACTTGAATTGGATACGTAGGCAGCTCTCTCAAAGAGTTCAGTCCAAGTTCATACCACTTTTATCTATTTTTGTATCATTTTCCTAACTCGAATCATTTAATTACCCGAATACAATTAGTGAACAACATCAACAGCCCAATGTTTTCTATAGGGAGAAGGACAACTCAAATAATTTTTATAATCTGAAAGACAAACCCAAAACAAATTTTAAAAAAAATTCGCACAAACCTGGACGCTGATGCGGTTTTTTTTTTTTTTTTCAAACGATCATATGTTTTGATCTAGATGTCCAAACACGATGAAACTTTCACTGATTTTTTTATTTTTAATGATCTTCGTATTAAGATTTGGTTCAACTCTCACCTAGCTATTACCACATCTTCCAACCACCACTCCTTGGTTGTACAGTATATGAACACCATTTGACCACACCAACAAATACACTCATAACGTATATAATTTTTTCTACTCTAATCATGTCAATTCATCCGTTTTGGCCTTTCAATCCATATGAATCATTCCATCAACACCAAAGGCGCAACTTTGAGATGCTCAAGCTAGTCAGAAATTATTTTGCAGATGACCCTATTTTTCTACTATGTAGAATGGAGTGGTGTGCAAGATATTGGATGTTGAGCAGGTGGTTGATAGTCTAATGGCAGTTGTTGTCTTAAATACGCTATATACATCAGATTCAAGACTCTTAAAATAGATAGAATATATGATACATAGACTTAGCAAACTAGTACAAATCAGGTACACCATATGCAATGCTGAACAGAAGTGAATCCAAACAAGCATTCAGAATTAGAACAAAATCATATAGGCACAATAGTTTCTAAACCTGATTCAAAACCTGACATAATATAGAGCAAAAAACAACATGTTTAACAACCATACTAATACATGCATTAACAACTCTAGCACTATTCTCTTCTTCATTTTTTTGATTATTCAGTTTTTGATTGAAGGATCCAATATATTTCAAAAGTCAACTATTACAACCATAATACAAAGGGAAATCCTACACCACAATCAAATCGACACAATCAATCAAAGGAGGACCTATGAGGAGTCCTCATAGGGTGGGGGTCAGTGCCCCCACTAAGATCCGAGAAAAAAAAAAAAAAAAAAAAAAAAAAAAAAGGAATTGTATAATAACAATGTAGTTTTATTGCTTAAAAATGTAAAAACCTCTCCAAAAAAATTGTTAAAATACTACTAATGTCCTCACTGGATTTTTGAATTTGCTCTGTTTACTCCATTGAAAAAGGGTTATGGGTCCGTCACCGCAACCGATGACACAATTTACTTTTACATAATCGGTCATGATGAGACCTACTATCATCCTAATTAAAGACATCCTTCCAACTCAGCTCACCATGGCCTTGCCCCCTGTAGGTTCCTACTTCCTAGACAGGTAAGGTTCAGTCTTAGTCAAGCATTCAGATCATCCTGATGGAGCTGAAAATCAGAGAATGATTCCAATCAGCTGCAGAGATGAAATAGGAGGACCATATTCTTTCCATCCATGGGCAATGATTAAAGCAAAACTTTGTAACGAATCTTATGATTTGACTGGTTTGTTCTTGGGCACACAAAATGATAGGTCAAGGCAGCAATAAACTTATCGTTATCAAGTGATAGCCAAGAGGGAATGTCTAGTAGTTTTCCGGGTGGTACCTTGCTTGAAGGATAGGCAAAGAGTTTAGGATGCTTCTCCAGGTGTACGAACAACTGGCCCTAGGGTGGTTTTCTCCGTATTTTTGAAGAAAATTTGTAAGCGAACCACTCAACCTAAGAGCATAGCTACTGACTGTCCCGGGAATTATTCATACTGAACTTACATTCTCAGTCAGTTCTCCAACGGTTAAAAAAAAAACACAAATCAGGATGAAAGCCGTGAGGGAAAGCACAACAATGACATATATGAAAAGAATGACTTAAAACTTACGAAAGGCTTGTTAAATAGGGATGAGATCACCTGTTAAATAGGGGGAAAATCTGCCTAGACGGGAGTAAACCCAACTTTCCAATGATTCATTTGGAACACAAAAACACTATTAGACAGCTAAATATAAGTAAAAATGCTCAAGATGGACAGTCCAGTCGCGTGTCGCGCCTGGAGATAGAAAAGAGTAAAGAAAAATCAACTAAAAGAACAGCATATAGCTCAGCAGGATGAAGACATCAGCGTTTTCTTAACAAGACATTTGCCTTCACCGTTTAAGGCAACAAAAAAGGCCTCATTACAAACTTAAAACTTTGCATTTATCAGCAGAACAGAATCTGTGAAATTATTAGCAGAACAGGGTCTTAGTATTGATTAGCAGAACATACCCAAAGAGCAAACTTGGAACCTTGCATTGATTAAGCAGAACCGGACTCTCCCTAAAGTGTTTGATTCACATTTCTTACATCCTCGGGTCCCTTAATCACAGGAGTCGCTCTCAGCTGCTTCCTTTAGTCTACATTCTCTGAGCCCATCTTTCTTACCCAAAACATCGAGTAAAAATTCAGTCAATACAGCCTCATATGATGGCATCTTAGCATAGCCAGGGAAGTAATTGATATCAATTACAAGGAACCTGTTTTCATCCCCTGCATCCCTAATCAAATCAAAGTTAAAAAGCCTCAATCCTAGAGCATCCCTCAATGCATTAGCTAACTCGTTAACGAAACTAGATGGTGGCATCTTAGCTTCATCAATCAGCTTCGACATTCTGTTATCGTCATCATCAGCATCACCATCATTGTCTTTTGCTGCATGATTGGATATCTGCGAAAAGGGCAAGACATTCTGGGAAGTAAAGGTTTTCAATTTATCCTCAGAAATATCTGGCAGAGACTTACGCTTGACACATTGAACATGATCCCCAGCAACATACACTTTGAAAATCACCCCGCCATGATTCACAAACTCCTGTAGCACAATTGGCGGCTGCAACTCCTCCAAACCTCGTTTATTGAACACCAAATACATCCGGTGCGAGTCTGCGCTGCCGTCAGCCACCACCGGCTTAGCAATCACCGGAAACTTCAAGTCCTCAACTGCAAATAACTGCTGGGGAATTTCAACAAACACCTGGCGGGGGATCCCGAGTGAGATACTTCCAAAAATATCCAGCCCATGAACAACCTCAAGCATGGAAATTCGATTATGTAGACGGTCGATCGCCGGTAGCGGGTCGATGATGGGAACAGTGGGGTTTGCGGCGGAGTACTGGTTCAGCTGTGCAGCCCATTCCGGACCTGATAGTTTATGAACGATGCAATCAAACGGTCCCTGCTCGATTAAGGGCTTCTGTGGATCGATTTGAATGAGTTGAAGCCCTCGTTCGGCAGCGAAGTTAATGAGGGAGGGTTGAATGAAACTCTGCACTTTCTTGGGAGTCAAAGCGTAGCCTATACAATAGATCAAAGATTGTGATTTTCCTTCTTCCACTTCTGAGGTCGCCATAGACAGCGTAAAAGCTAAGGTAAGGAGATCTTCAGCTTCTTCCGAAATTGGAATAAAAATGTCTTGATTCTTGGGAGGTAATAGAATAAAATTGCTGCGTAAAAATATTTATACTGATATTGCAATACAAACCCACCTCTTTTTTCTAGGCGATTTTGTAGGATGCAATGCTTATTTTAAGTGATCTTTACGGTAAAATCTTTATGTCTATCAGACCATTATTGGATTGTTAGTGTTATAGTATAAGTACTAATGTGTAATAGTCCATAATTGTGTTCTAGACTTGTTGTTATTCTGCAAGAATGCGCGACGATCTAGTAATGAGATGTAGGTCATGCAGGTGCATGATAATTTGTTTCACCAACCAACCCGAACATGATTCCCTTGGTTTCTCTTGGCCACTTTTATCGGTGGGGCGATCTGGTTGGACCCTTCCCGAGCTCCGGGTAACCTACGATTACTGGTCGTGGCCATCGATTACTTTACTAAGTGGGTAGAGGCTGAAGCCTTGACCACTATCACGGGGAAAGCAATACAGAAATTTTTATGGAAGAATATTATCTCATGCGTTTTGGAATACCCAAGATCCTGGTGTCGAGACAATGGAGCGCAATTTGAAGATAGAGCGGTCAAGTCATGGTGTGCCGAAGTGGGTATAGTCCAACATTTCACCTCTGTCGGGTACCTCGAAGCCAAGCGGCCGGTGGAGCAAACAAGCGAGCGGCTCGAGTTGGGTTGAAAAAAGAGGTTGGAAGAAGAGGACAAGCATGGGTCGAGCATTTGCCTAACGTTCTTTGGGCATACTGAAGCGACTCCAAATTCGCTCTTTGGGAAACTCCACTTTGCCTTAGCTTATGGTTGTGAAGCGGTCATTCAGTGAAGTGGGGCTCTTCTGCCAGGGTGAGCTCTCAGAATCAAACCCAGTGAGGATACGAGCTCGAGACATGCCAAGGATAATTTGGAAGAAGCTGAAGTAGCCTACATCCGGATGGCAAAATACAAGCAAAAGATATCCCAGTATTACAACTCTAAAGTCAAGCATTCATACTTGAGGAAGGAGACTTGGTATTGAGGAAAAGCGAGGTCGACAAGCAAATTCCCAGGAAGCTTAACCCGAATAGGAAGGTCGTCTGAGTAGTAAAGGTTCATGGCAAAGGTGCTTACAGGCTAGGCGGCGCCAAATGACGTGAGACCATACCGAGAAGGCGGAATGCTAGCAACCTTGGGAAGTTTTATGTCTAAGATGAATCAGAGCTTGATTCTATCTTTTCATTTTATCTTTGTCTTTTTCAATAAAAGTGTTATCAAACACCTTTGAGTTACAATAAAATATATGTTTTTTCATGTTATAAAGTATTATGATGTGTCTGCGTGATTATTTTTATTAAGCGAGTCTGCAGGTCAGGACCAGAAAGCTTGAATACCACTAAGCTTCCCGAGTCCTCAAGCGGGGACAGGGCTTTAATCAGAGTCGGGTTATACTCTGAAGGTTTGCAAAAGTCAAACCTCCTAAAGTGCAGTCGGGCGAGAATTTAATCAAGACTTAGTATGTCATCCTAACTATCGGTAATGCCATGCCATCTTTGGGAAATAGGGGACATCATAAGGCGGAATCTGAATAACTAAGCACAAAATAAACCAAGTAAATTCAAAGTACAAAATACAAGTAGGCGAGGCACCATAAAGTATGAAATAAAATGCAGAAACTTGGATAACAAAATTTCAAAGTTTTCAAAAAAAAAAAAAAAAAAAAAAAAAGCAAAAATAAGGATAAACACTCAGTGCTGAAACAATCAGTGCAGGTCCTTGAGCTGCTCGACGAAGATGAGGTTTGGACCGGCCAACACTTGAGAAGCGGGGCGACGCCTCGGCATACTTTGACCCGATGTCTTCCACACATACTGAACTCTCTCAAGCGATCGTCATCGCCGTCGACCTGCCCCTTCTTTGTACATAGAGCGGTAATGTCTAAGGTGCAGAAAAAGAATTTCAGTGTATTTATTCTTTTGCCTCGTCCCACCAGTCGATGTACCCATCTTTGCATGACAGGGTTCGTGAAGACCTTGAGCTCCGGCTAGATGATCGGAAGACTTGTACTCATGCACAACTCGGGCATCGAAGCGAGGAAGAGACTTCCAAAGTAGTGAGCTCAGCCGGACCTTGGCAGCCTTTGCCCGAGCTCGAGTTCTCCGCCCGCGTACTCGTCGTGTTTGGCACTGGAGTTCAAGAAGGCACGGCCCCTAGTCTCGACCTTTCAGTTCCTTCTTCAGGGCCGCAATCTCTCGATCTTTAGTCTTGGAGGCTTCTCACATGCCTATCACGTGCGGCCCGGAGCCTCTCGATGCGAAATCCAGTAAAGCCTCACCTTTACTCGGCTGCAGGTCGACAAGGCGGTCCAGAATTCACGACCGACACAGGCACCACTGGAAAAAAGAAGGAAAGGTAAGAAGGAAACAATATGCATAGGAATAGGCGACATGTGTACACTAGAGCTTACCACGTTGGCGAGGTCATCAGGTCTCACCTGTCGGTTGTACAATCGGGGAAGTTTGCTCTCGGAGAGTCCTCAACGGTCTCTCATGGTGCATCGGCCCGGCTTTCCTTTTCTTTAGATCGACCCTTCCGAGTCGAAGAAGAGGCTATCTTCTTCTTCCGGTGGGCTCGATCACATCCTCTCTGGCCTCACGATCTCATCCACATCTATCCTCTCTCGCTTCCCAGGATGAGTAAATGCAGTTTGCTCGGATAGGAGATGGGGTGAGATGGGGGTCGGGGCAGTCCCAGCAGACTCGGAGGTAAAATCTTTATGTCTATCAGACCATTATTGGATTGTTAGTGTTATAGTATAAGTACTAATGTGTAATAGTCCATAATTGTGTTCTAGACTTGTTGTTATTCTTAGAATAGACACATGTCATTATGTGGTTAAGTTGTTGGATTGTGGTGTATTAATACACATATATGTGTAATCTTTTCCAGGAGAATCTAATATAACAAATATCCTTTGTTTTATCTTGGTATTAGAGCGGGTATGGCTCACGCCTTCGCCACCGTCGGAAATCCAACTCCGGCAAGGTCGAATTCCTCTTCTTCTTTCGCTCCTGGTCCTTCTATCAATATTGGGTCGATCTCTGCTCAATTGTCGACCTCAGATGCTGCTTTACCACGACATGAAGTTTTTGCTTCCACACCACCGCTCTCCGCCATTAACACCACCATGCAGCTTCCAAACTTTGTTGAGTATCCCTTTACTCGCCCAGAAATGCTATTCCATGGTATGACTCGAGCTCCTTTGCCCTCTTTGCCTCCATTTATGACTACACCATCTCCGACTTACTCCTCCGTTCGACCTTTTAATTTGGCATCCTTTGGAGGTAATCTCACCCAATCTTGCAATGTTAAGCTTGATACAAACAATTATCCACTCTGGAAATCCACAGTTCTCCCAATAATTAGAGGTCACCGTCTTAATGGTCACCTCTTTGGTACTACCCCTTGTCCACCATAGAGTCTGGGTTCAAATCATATGTATGGTTCTTCTGTAAACAATGCTTATGACGATTGGATGGCAACATATTCTCATATTGTTGGTTGGCTTATGAGCTCAATGACTGAGTAGGCCCTTGTTGAAACCATTGGTTGTACTACTGTTGTTGAGGCCCGGAACACCTTTGAAGTTCTTTTCAACAACAGATCTGAAGCCCGCATGCTTGAGTATAAAGGTGCTTTGACTAGGACTGATAAAGGTACAAAGTCCATGGTTGATTATCTAGCTCTTATGAATCATATTCTGATGGATTAACATCAGCTAGATATCCCATTTCAAATGCAGAGTTGATACTGGCTGCTCTTAGTGGTTTAGGGAAGACTATGAGTCTGTTATATTCAACATAACCTCAAAGATTGGCTCTCTTTTCTGGCAAGAGGTCCAATCTCAACTTATCACTCATGAAAGATTGTTGGCCCGTTTTAACCCTTCAGTAACTCTTGATGCACCTTCTCATGTTGCACACTTAGCCACTCAAAAACAGGGAAAGTAAAGACCTAATCGATACTCCAGACCTAATGGTGGGCAGTATTGACAAGATTCTGGTGGAGGAGGTGGTAGAGTCAATCGAAGTCGTGGAAGAGGAGGTAGAGGTGGATCTTGAACTAGACCTGTCTGCCAAGTGTGTACCAGAATTGGCCATATAGCAGCTAATTGCTATTACAGATATGACTCCTCATGCACCAGTCCATCTCCAAACAACAACAATTCTGGCAATGGAGCTCCCTTTCAGAACACTGGACCTAGGCCAAACTCTGCTTACATTGCCTCAGCTGACACTTTTATAGATCCAAGTTGGTACACAGACAGTGGAGCAACCAGTCACATTGCTTCTGATCTCAATAGTCTTCATTTGAGCAAGATATGAAGGTTTAGGTGCACTGACAGTGGGTAATTGTTAGTCCTCTATAGCTAATATTTTCCATTCTAATCTTCATGTTAAACACAACTCTAATATGTCACTTAATCATACCCTACATGTTCCAAACATTACTAAGAATCTGCTCAGTGTCTCTAAATTAACCTCTGATAATCATATATTTCTAAAATTTCACTCTAATTCTTGCTTTGTGAACGATCTAGCTACAAAGATAATCAGATGCACTCTTAAGAATGGTTTATAAGCATGGTGAACGATCTAATTCTTGCTTTGTGAACGATCTAGCTCAAGGAAGGAACTCTTAAGAATGGTTTATATCAGATGCACTTTCCCACAGCCTTGAGCTCTCTTCACTCAAAAGTATCTGCTGATGATCAGTCATCTTCCAAGAAAGCTATTGAAGTTCAGTCTAGTTCTAGTTTTCTTAAAGTGTATGTGTGTAATGAATCTAAAGGTAGTGCTACCAATGTTTGGCATAGGAGGTTAGGACATTTTTCAGAAAGGATCTTGAATCAAGTTCTGAAGCTTTGTAATGCCACTTTGAAATCTAATGAAAATCTTTCTTTTTGTGAAGCTTGTCATTTGGGTAAACAACATGCCTTTCCCTATCATAGTTCTCAAACTAAAACTACTTTGCCATTTGAACTTATTCATTCAGAATGTGAGGGTCCCTATCTTATTGTGTCTACTTATGGGTATACTTATTGTATACACTTTGTAGATGGCTATGCTAGGTACACTTAGACATATCCCTTGAAGCACAAATCTGATGCCCTAAACGCTTTTATAGTGTTTAAAAAACAAGTTGAAAATCAGTATAATCTAAAAATCAAATGTCTTCAAACTGACTGGGATGGAGATTTTAGGTAATTTGTTGATACTCTTAAAGAATCAGAGATCCATTTTAGGCATCCTTATCCTCATGCTCATCCCTAAAATGGAAGAGTTGAAAGGAAACACGGATCTATAGTGGAAATGGGTCTTACCTTGCTTGCTCAAGCTTCAATGCCCCTTGAAATTCTGGTGGGAAAGTTTCCTCCACTCTTTTAAACTGATCAATTACTTGCCTACTCCCATTATGGATCATAAATCTCCTTATTAGTCTTTCTTTGGTAAACCACATGATTACAGTATGTTAAAGGCTTTTGAGTGTATTTGTTATCCCAATCTTAGGCCCTTTCATCATAGAAAATTCCAGTTTCATACTATTAAGTGTGTTAATCTAGGCCTAAGTTCTATGCACAAGGATATGTGTGTTTAGATCCTAATGGGAAAGTTTATGTGTCTAGAGATGTATCTTTTGATGAACATAGCTTCCCTTATCACAAGACCTTTGTGGATCATCCTAGAACTTCTTCTTCTTCAAACACAGTCTCACCATCTGCGTTTTTGAATCTTGTTCTTTCCTTGCATGCTGGTCCAACACCTATAGTCCCTGCCACAACTGATTCTCCACAGTCCACTATTTCATGTCCTTCACTTATTCAATATTTTCCTTCTGCTATAGCAAACCATTCTTCTCCTTATTTGCCAGAATCTTCTTACTCATCAAGTGATCGCGTGTGCAATTCACTAATACACACGACGCACTAGCAAGAGTACTAGGTCAATTGTAGTATAGCAAATGCGAGTCAAGGTCGATCCCAGAGAGACTATTATTTAATAATGCTAAACACAACCACAATTCATAGATCAACCGGATAGGGGTGGTCATTGACCAATATAAATAAACAGTAAGTAAAAGAGATGCAAATAAACCAATCATCAATCATATATTGAAAAGGCATTAACCAAACTATTCATAACTAATCTCCCATTAATCCTTATTTGATCCACATTTGTAATTAAGCTACGGGTACAATTCCTAACCCTATCTACTCCGACAATGGTAGTAGACAATCTATACGCAAGCTACCCGCCTTACTTGGTCCATAATAGCCCATACGCATAAAGAACTAGAATTACCGATATCAAGCGCTAACTCACACCGCTAACCCGCCTAGACAACTGTCGACACTGATCAGCACGTTCCTAGGGTCCATCAAGACTATGTCCAAACTAACACTTCACTATTCGTATTTCATACTAGTTTTATGATTACAATAAGCAGATTGCCCAAATCTAACCTACTGTTAATTAAACCTGTCGATCAACGTAGCTTACACCGAACCACAGAATTAGGATTTACTAGGTATTCAGATCTAGCGATAAAGACCGTCGCAGATCTGAAGAGCGCAACCCATAATTCTGCATTTCATATGAACGAATCGAAATGAAGATTAAGGTTCGTTTAATTAATTCATAGATGATTACATGCAAGCATAATCTAGATCTAACACAAGAACAATCATGAATCTAAGAAAGAAATATAACATTGGAATAGATCTTACCTATAACGAAGAACATATCTACTCTTCTATTCTCTCACCCTCCGGCGACTCAAGACGATCCATGAAGATCGTAAACTAAGCACAATTCAATAATGAAAGACTCATGACTTATTTGCAAGAAAGAAAATAAGAAAATAAAAGAAGACTTATTCCCAAAAGACTACATTGTATCTAGTTGATGAAGAACTAGAAAAGAGATGAATAATAGATGGAATAGATGAATGAATGATGAATACAAATTCGCAGCTCTGAATGGCTTTATATAGGTGTATAAACCGACTTAGGGGTAAACCCAATGCTTGGAGGACAAGAAAACGCGTTTCTGGAAGATTCTGGGCCTCGGTAAACCGCGGGTAACTCCCGGTTTACAGGGGGTATTTTTGTCTTTTTACTGTTGCCGACTTATTCTGGAATACCCTAGGCCTAGCTTCGGTATTTGGACCATAACTTGGTCTACACAACTCCGATTTGGGTGATTCAAAGTGTGTTGGAATCCTTGTATCAAGACCTACAACTTTCATAAAGAAGTCCAAGCCCAATTCTTCTTGTGCGAATTTGTAAACTGCATTGCAAGATCACCAATCAGATTCTCGGGTCCAATCTTCGCTCGAAACACTTCAACCTTCAGCTCCGTTCAGTTCCTTATCGATTAACTCTCTCCTGCAGCCCAAATGATGCTCCGAACACTCGTCCATTTGTCAATAAAACCATACCACACATAGTAGCTTCTATTTCCAGCAAATAACGCATAAAAATATGAAATACACGGTTAATACGCATAATACCAATTTAGTCATCCCGGACGTGGCTTAATGACATTTAGCTAATTAACCCATGCTTTCTAACATATTATCCCCATTGATAACACAAATCCGGGGTAGATTGATGGTAAATAATGATACCAATTTGACCGTCATCAACTACCCCCCACTTAGCTTTTGATCATCCCGAGCAAAAACCAAATCAAACAAACCCCATAAACAATTACAAACTAATTAAAAACAGACTCATTCAAGAATTCTAAATAAGATGAGGGTCAACACATATCCATCATTAATCCATTAAGCACTATCTCATAGTAGAACCGACGTGTGTGTGCAATAACTCTCAAACAACAGTGACGCAGACAGAATCACATTATATCAATAACGATTTCAGGCAAAACATGTATCATGCATCATTCCATAAGTTCCCCATTAATCATCATCTACCAATGCATCAATGTGTCGTGTGATAAATCTTTTGTGATAGTTGATAAGCGGATTTTCTACGGTCCGGTCGATCAAGTAAAAACTCGAAACCTTAGCAAAATCTACTTTCTAACCGGCAGTGGACCGGGTTGATTGTAGGATAGTAGTAGCTTGAGAGTCCGAGGTCGAACCCACAGAGATTGGTTTTGAATACCACAGATTGACTTAGCACTCGATTGAGTCAAGCAGATAGATATGAAGTTATGCTATTGTATAAAAGAAAGATTACACTACTCGAAATTCTAAACAATTAAAAGAAGTATGGCCGAACTACGATCCAACGGATTACTTTACCCTTAAACAGATTACCCCGGGAGTGTGCCTTACTCTACCTTGCCGTCTAACGATAACTCATAGGACAAACCCCGTATTGGAACTGGCCCTAGTACACGGGTAGGTGTCAAACTACCTTTCAAGTCCAAAATCTCTACGGTCCCGAAACCCCGTTCCCACACATCGCCGCAACATACATTTATAAGCTACGTGTGTGCAACAATGAACAAGGTTGTCAATCTCATTCAAAGCTATTAAAACAATCAAAACAAGTTTCGTGATGTGGATTATCGATTAGAAACGTTAAATTACGCGACTACACTACCTCCGGTTCATCGATCTAACGGCGTTTCACCCGCCTTCACATAGTTCAACCATACGAGGAATCTAGCTACTCATAATCGAATCTAAACAACAAACAAGGTAGAAAAACATAGCAATAACCATAAAAGAACAAGAGAATAAACTTACTTGATTAAGAAATTAAGAGTACCAAATTCGTGCTCCAAAAGATCAATTTTGACAATCGAAATGTAACAAATCGAAGTTCTAAGTTAGATAATCAAAGAGAGGATCGAAAGACGATTCTAATGATATATAGCACTAATTCTAACTCTAAGAAACGAAGAAAATCGCCCAAAAGAGGCCCAAAGTCGCTAAAACCCCCCTCGGCGGCCGCTGCTGCGATGTTTGAGGTGTTTATATAGTCCAGGTACTTGTCCGTGCGGATAAAAGGCTATCCGCACGGATAGTTCATCATTTTCCGGTCGTCCGTACGGACAAAAATGTATCATCCGTACGGACAACTCTCTGGTTTTGCCTCCAGATTGCTCCATTTCTGACAGCTCTGCAGAAAACACTTCATAACTTCTTCATCCGACCTCTGATAGGGGTGATTCAAAAACCATTAGAAAGATCTTTGAATTATCTAAAACTTTCATGAAGACACCATGACCAGAAAATGCCTCCATAATCGGTCACAATGCTGATGAAGTGAACATATGGTGAGAGCAACAACTATTTCTCTTCCTTTTCTTATTCTTTCTTCTTCCTTGGCTCATTCTTGCACCTTGATCACATTTATCATCATAAATCTTCGCCTTCCGGGTTCTCGAGACACCCTAGTCTTGCATCCATATGAAAACAACAAGCAAACGCATAACCCCGCAAACTACGGGTGCTCAGGAAAAACGAGGATACAATGCTAAAATAAGGTTGAGTTTACGGAAAACCGACAGTCACTCGCCGTGCAATAAAACCTCATTTAATACTCAAAATAGGGTCTAAACTCACCCGAAACATGCCAGAAATGTGATAATCGTAATGAATTTGAATGCAGTGAAATGTACTATAAAGTTGGTTCCTATCACCACCCCACACTTAGCCTTTACTCGTCCTCGAGTAAATTAGGCGTTCAAACAATACCAAGGAATCAACTTTACGGTACATGCATGCATTTCAAAATATCGAGGTGAAAAGAACTTAGTTAAGTGAATGCATTACTTTGACTCTCTTGGATCATGACATTAGTGAGTGTGTGTTGGATCGACAACGACTTATGCTTAATACGATTTCGGGCTTGGAATGCCGGACAAATGTCTTTACACAATCCTCGCCTTCCTAGAATCTCCACTAATCGGGACTAACCAAGGTTAAACACGGTCCAAACAGGACTTGAATGGTTATAACGTTAGGCTAGGGTAAATTCGTTAATCGAAAAGGGTAATTTGGGAAGCGGAAAAAAGAAATGCAGTGAACATAATCCAAACACGTACCACGTCTTCTTTACCAAACAAACCCACCAAACTCCTTTTTGATCATTTTCAACACTTTGGGAACTATAGGACACTAAAAATACCCGAACTCATTGCCAAACTCGACTATGTTTCAAGTGTCGTGAGGTGAGCTCGAATACTTAGTACCTATCTGACTATCCCAACCCTAACATCATCATTGCTTTAAGCTCATTGCCTTTTTCAACCCTTTATTTCTATATACAACACAATTATTTGATTTGATTTTTTTTTTTTGTTTTTTTGTTTTTTGTTTTTTTGAAATGAAACCCGAGCATCCAGCCCCACTAAGCTCCTCCTCTCCTTATAGCTCTAAAACTGAAGAAACAACAACCCGACTCAAAAACAACATCTCCCCCCACCCCACACTTGCCTTGAAGTAATAGTGCATTCAAGAAAAGAATGGAGTTATAGAGACCCCACAATCCTTACTTATCAATCTCGCTCCTCTTGCCTTCAGACTTAAGCAAACAACATGAAACCTTACTTGGGCCGGGCGGACTTGGGGACCGAGTATTACTCTTAGGTCCTTGTTTGTTTCTTTTTTATGCGAGGGTCGTGCCCTTTTTGCTACGAGTTCGCTTCCCTCACTATCTTTATTATTTATTTTTTCTTTTCTTTTATGCAATAGCCGTGCGTTTTACGCTCCATCGGCTTCACTTGGCAGATTTCTCATTCTTTTTTTCTCTCTCACTCGCAAGCCCGTTGTATCCCGTTTTACCTTGTTTGGCATTCAAGTTGCAACCATCCTCCTACAACAATTGGTTAAAACATATCCTCCGACAAATATCGATTCCTGGTCTAGGATAACTCTTCATCTCATCTAAATACTTCTCACTAAGATTGTGTGCTCAAAAATTGAATGCAACGGTAAAATAATAATTAATAAGTCACTACTTCATGCAACATAACACATACTCATTTTTTCATACTATATTGAATAATGCGTCATCTATACTACACACTGAAAAAAATGAGGTATACGTGCTTAAAAAGGGTCGATTCCACAACAAGATAGATGATTAATAAACCATTACGTCAAATAGTTGACAAACCCCTTATTCATCATTAATAAAATAAGTATGTAATTAAGCAATTCAACGATTTAAGGTTTTTATTTCATTCAATTCAAAAAATTGAAATTCACAAAAGTAAGTGTTAAGTGTTTTTCAAACTAAGTGTTATGCCTACCCCCACTTTAAAACTCAACATTGTCTACAACGTGAAAAGTAAAGCAAAAAAAAGTAGGAAGAAGAAGAACACTTAGCTTTGGAAAATAGAAGAACTCGGCTAACTGTCTGAAACTATCACTGAACTGGAACCAAAGTTGTCTTCTCCAAAGGACTAATCTGCACTAGGTCAGCTAATACAAACGATTCTTGCACAAAGGCCATTAGTACCGCGAGACGCGAATAAGTAACAAAATTATTATGTCATATGGCAGTAAATAGCACAACTAAAAAGAAGAAGTGCAATAAACAAATTAAGCCAGTACATAATAACTTAATTCTTAAACACAACAAAAGGACTTAATAGACGACTCCAAATAAAAATAAAAAGACTCAAGACTCAAAATAATAACCGAATAATCATGCGAATTAAAAAAAACTCCCGCACATCCTTTGCCCAACAGCCTTAGGAACATGGCGATGAAAAAAAAAAACCTTCACACTTTTTATTCAATTATTGAAAAGAAAAAAAAAACTGATAGATAATTAGATTAACCATAAATTAATGGTTATGTCTAACAATTAAATAAATAGTCCCCGGCAACGGCACCAAAAACTTGATCGCGTGTGCAATTCACTAATACACACGACGTACTAGCAAGAGTACTAGGTCAATCGTAGTATAGCATGGGCGAGTCAAGGTCAATTCTACATAGACTATTATTTAATAATGCTAAACACAACCACAATTCATACGTCAACCGGATAGGGGTGGTCATTGACCAATATAAATAAACAGTAAGTAAAAGAGATGCAAATAAACCAATCATCAATCACATATTGAAAAGGCATTGACCAAACTATTCATAACTAATCTCCCCTTAATCCTTATTTGATCCACATTTGTAATTAAGCTACGGGTGCAATTCCTAACCATATCTACTCCGACAATGGTAGTAGACAATCTATAAGCAAGCTACCCTCCTTACTTGGTCCGTAATAGCCCATACGCATAAAGAACTAGAATTACCGAAATCGAGCGCTAACTCATACCGCTAACCCGCCTAGACAGCTGTCGACACTGATCAGCACGTTCCTAGGGTCCATCAAGACTATGTCCAAACTAACACTTCACTATTCCTATTTCATGCTATTTTTATGATTACAATAAGCAGATTTCCCACTAACCTACTGTTAATTAAACCTGTCGATCAACGCAGCTGACGCCGAACCACAGAATTAGGATTTACTAGGTATTCAGATCTAGCGATAAAGACCGTCGTCAGATCTGAAGAGCGCAACCCATAATTATGCGTTTCATATGAATGAATCGAATGGAGATTAAGGTTCGTTTAATTAATTCATAGATGATTACATGCAAGCATAATCTAGATATAACACAAGAACAATCATGAATCTAAGACAGAAATAGAACATTGGAATAGATCTTACCCATAACGAAGAACATATCTACTCTTCTATTCTCTCACCCTCCGGCGACTCAAGACGATCCATGAAGATCTTAAACCAAGCACAATTAAATAATGAAAGACTCATGACTTATTTGCAAGAAAGAAAATAAAAGAAGACTTTATTCCCAAAAGACTACATTGTATCTAGTTGAAGAAGAACTAGAAAATAGATGAATAATAGATGGAATAGATGAATGAATGATGAATACAAATTCACAGCTCTGAATGGCCTTATATAGGTGTATAAACCGACTTAGGGGTAAACTCAATGCTTGGAGGACAAGAAAACACGTTTCTAGAAGATTCTGGGGCTCGGTAAACCGCGGGTAACTCCCGGTTTACCGGGGGTATTTTTGTCTTTTTCCTGCTGCCGACTTATTCTAGAATACCCTAGGCTCAGCTTCGGTATTTGGACCATAACTTGGCCTACAAAACTCCGATTTGGGTGATTCAAAGTGTGTTGGAATCCTTGTTTCAGGACCTACAACTTTTAATGAATAATTCCAAGCCCAATTCGTCTTGTAGGAATTCGTAAACTGCATTACAAGATCACCAATCAGATTCTCGGGTCCAGTCTTCGCTCGAAACACTTCAATCTTCAGCTCCGTTCAGTTCCTTATCGATTAACTCTCTCCTTCAGCCCAAATGATGCTCCGAATACTCGTCCATCTGTCAATAAAACCATACCACACATAGTAGCATCCATTTCAAGCAAATAACGCATAAAAAACACGGTTAATACGCATAATACCAATTTAGTCACCCCGGACGTGGCTTAATGACATTTAGCTAATTAACCCATGATTTCATACATATTATCCTCATTGAGAACACAAATCTGGGGTAGATTTATGGTAAATAATGATACCAATTTGACCGTCATCATCAAGTCCTCAATCTCAATCCCCAGATCATGTATCTAATCTCTCCCATTCTGTTCATGATCAGACTTATACTTCTGAAACCAGTTCCAACACTCATTCCTCTCTTAAAGCTCCTATTTCTCATGTTCAGCCACCTAATTCTTCCTCAGCCAATGAACACTCTAAGCAAACAAGATCTAAGAGTTGAATTCCCAAGCTCAAAACATATTCCTGTCTAGCCACTGCTCATCTTACTACTCACTCACCAGAGCCAATGTTGCTAATGCCCTTCCGCATCCTGCTTGAAAGAAGACACTGGAGAAAGAATATAATGACTTATTGAAGAATCATACATGGGGATTAGTTCCTAGATCTCATGCCCATAATCTGGTTGATAATCTGGTTGATAATGGATCAAGTCCTCAATCTCAATCCCCAGATCATGTATCTAATCTCTCCCATTCTGTTCATGATCAGACTTATACTTCTGAAACCAGTTCCAACACTCATTCCTCTCTTAAAGCTCCTATTTCTCATGTTCAGCCACCTAATTCTTCCTCAGCCAATGAACACTCTAAGCAAACAAGATCTAAGAGTTGAATTCCCAAGCTCAAAACATATTCCTGTCTAGCCACTGCTCATCTTACTACTCACTCACCAGAGCCAATGTTGCTAATGCCCTTCCGCATCCTGCTTGAAAGAAGACACTGGAGAAAGAATATAATGACTTATTGAAGAATCATACATGGGGATTAGTTCCTAGATCTCATGCCCATAATCTGGTTGATAATGGATGGGTAAACTTAATCCAGATGCCACTGTTAACAAGCACAAGGCCGGGATTGTTGCTAAAGGGTTTCATCAGACCCGAGGACTTGATTATACTGAGACTTTTAGTCCAGTTTCAAGAGCTTCAACAATATGGATTATCCTTGCTCTTGTTGTTGCTTTAGATTGTTCAGTCAGACAAATTGCTATTGACAATGCATTTTTAAATGGTACTTTGCATGAATCTGTGTTTATGACTCAACCTGCAGGTTTTGAGGATCCTACTAAGCAAGGGTTTGTGTGTCATCTCAAGAAATTTGTATATGGTTTAAAACAGGCACCTAGGGCCTAGTTTGGTGAACTTAGTCAGCAGTTGATTTCAGGGCAGTTTAAACAGTCTAGGGTTGATACTTATCTTTTCATTTTTCAGTCTGGCAAAGTTGTTTTATATGTGTTAGTATATGTGGATGATATTTTGATCACATGAAATGACAAGAGATTGATCCAACAGTTTATTAGAGCTCTAAAAATTTGAGATTCTCACTCAAAGATCTAGGGGAATTACATCATTTCCTAGGAATACAGGCTATTAAGGATCAAACTGGTTTGTATTTGTCTCAACACAACTATGCCAAGCACCTTTTGGAGAAGCTAAACTTACAAAATCTCAAGCCCAGCAATACTCCTATGGTGGTGACACACAAAACACCTCAATCTTCAGAACTTATGGCCAATCCAATAATTTACAGAAGTACTATTGGGGCCCTACAATATTTGACTCTACTAGGCCAGATTTGGCCTTTGTTGTTAACTGCTTAAGTCGGCACATGCAAGCACCCACCATGAGTCATTGGCAACATGTAAAGCATCTATTGAGGTACACTAAAGACACTTTGTTTTATGGCCTGCACTTTAAACCAGGTCATCCTTTAAGTATACATGGATTCAGTGATGCTAATTGGGCTTGTGACAAGAATGATAGAAAGTCAGTGGCTCCTTACTGCCTTTATTTGGCAGGATCCTTGGTTTCTTGGTCTTCAAAGAAATAACTTATTGTTTCTAGGTCCAGTACATAGTCAGAATACAGAGCATTAGCAAATGCCGTGGCTGAAGCTCAGTGGGTTCTTAATTTGCTGTCTAAAATGCATCTTAAACTACCTGCAAAACCTATTATGTGGTGTGACAATTTGGGAGTTGGATCCTAGGCACTTAATCCTGTCCTTCATTCAAGAGTTAAACACGTTGAGTTGGATGCACATTTTGTTAGAGACAAGGTGTTGGCTGGAGTTATGGATATTCGGTATGTATCATCTCTTGAGCAGACTGTAAATGTATTAACCAAGCCACTCGATTCTACTTTGTTCAATTACTTTAAGATAAACTAAATGTTGTTCTTACCTCATTTTGTTTGAGGGGAATGTTAGAGTATAAGGACTAATGTGTAATAGTCCATAGTCGTGTCCTAGACTTGTTATTATCCTTAGAATAGACACTTGGCATTATGCGGTTAAGTTGTTAGATTTGATTGTTAGATTGTGGTGTATTAATAGACCTACCTACTGTAATCATTTTCAGGAGAATCTAATATAACAAATATCATTTGTTTTATCTGTTAGATATCATAAATGAATGTGAGTCTGTAAACTAGATATATATTAATCATTTAGATTCACTATCAATCATCTATGTATAAGACATATTGAATGTTGAATTCTACATGTACCCCGAAATTCATCACGATAGATTCTCTCTTTGAAATGTTATAACTTGTTGCATTTACGTTGCAATATGTGCATCAGATTCTATTAAAAGGGAGAGGGTGAGTTTAGTTTTAAAAAGCAGTGAGTCACGTGGTGCAATATGAATGACACAAGTGATAATTATTCAGTGCGAGAGAAGTCTGTGCACCAGAAGTTCCCATGGTGATAAAAATTTAATAATTAAAGAGACGGTGCACTAGAAGAACCTCTCACACTGCACAAAATACAAAATACATAATTTTTATACTCCCTTCGGTTTTCTATCTGTCGTAGAAATAAGAATCACACAGATTAAAAAATAATTAATATGTCCAAAATATTGTATTGGAAATGATTTTTTTTAGTTGAGATGTAAATAGTTTGTTGGTAAAAGAGTTTTTAGTATTGACTGAGTAAATGCTATATTGACTAAGGTAATATGAACATGGAAATAATTTTGGCTAATATATTCTAACAGAGTTGATGAATTCTTGATTTGTTGAATCATCTTTGATGCTTAAACCGCTAAAAGAAAGTGTATGAATTGTATTATTGTTGAAGAAGATCCGTGTTGAATGCCTTTTAATGGTGTCCTGATTTTCATGTTGTCCCTTGCCTCTCAACAAACTGACCTTGGGAGAATGGTTACAGTTATCATTGATATTGAGATTGAAATGTTACGGAATTCAAGGTTGTTGTTGTGGCATGGTTTGCTTTTTAGTATGAGGTTGTTACTTTTTATAGTGTTTGATTTGAAACCTTGTTGTTTTTATCTAGAACCTTGAAAATTGTTTGTAATATTTTAGCATATTGCTGATTAATGAAAGTTATTGGTTGTTCGGAAAGGGAAAAAAAATAAAAAATAAAAAACTGACCCTTGGCTCTCGATAAGGTGTTCATTCATGTCCGAAAATATTCGTGGATGAGACATGTTTCATCGGATTATTTGATGTGTGACATGTGTGTTCCTAGTTAGGCATGCCCTCTATTGTCGAATTATTTGACATGTGACATGTGTTTATTCGATTTGGCATATTTTCTATTGTGCCTCGTTGTGAATTTGTGTTGCAAATGCAAGAGTTTGGCCAACGGTGGGCGTTTTTCAATCAACATCACCGAGACATGTGCATCCCGTGAATGATCCCATTGCACGGAGTGGGATAGCGTGGGATCTATTGTGTCATCTTTCACCTTTCATTTGATCGGGGCATTGACGTACAAATCTTGAAGATGAAAGTGTTTTTTTTTGCGCTTACAGAAGCAACACGTCCAGGGTTCTCCTCAATTCCCCATTGTTGAAAGTGTTTTAATCGCTCTATAGTCTTCTTGAAAACCTTCAGTGAGGTCGAGTGTTTTTAAGAGATTGTTTATCTCTTTCGTCTAGTTTCTTGTTTCTTAGCTTCTCTTTCATTAAGTGCTTAGGGAATGACTCAACACATTTGTTACGTAGATATGATTTGTCATCTGTCTGTGTTACTTATTGGGGAGGGGGGTTATGCACCCTCCGAATGAAGTAATTTCCGCCTTGAATACAGATTTGTGTTAATTTATATGATGTTTTCTACACACACAAAAAAAACATTATTCAAAACAATATAGATCAATTAATTAGAACAATTATAAAAAGAGTTCACCTCATAAAAATGTATTCACACACTTATATTGGATAACCTTTTTTTTTTCCAAAAAAAAAAAAATGGATATCTTTTACTATCGTGGAAAACTTTTAGTTGGTATAATTGCTCAATTATTAGAACTTTTGCTCCTTCATTGTCAATCGATTAATTTCCTTTTTTTTTTTTTCCTTCAGGAAGTGCCATTCCCACTTTACATTAAGTTAAGCTTTTAGAAGCACACGATTCTATAGAATATAATTTTAATTTAATCTTTTGATAACCCCTTAAATTTTAGCTGTTAGTTTATGTTGAAGGGGCCAACATTGTCCACCATTTTCTCATATTTTTAGTTATCTACATACAATTATATGACTTCTAGATTTGTGAGTATTCCACTAAATAAAGATGTGTGTATTTTCTTAGCACCGGAGGAGGCGAAGCGTTTGAGGATTGAGCGACTAGTGGTAGAAAATGAATGTTTGACGTGTGTTTTGTATCTTCGGTGACCGGTGGAAGCCTTACAGCTCAGGAAGGCCAAGTACATGACTGTTTGGCCCTTCCGCCTAATTTTGTTTATGTTTCTTTCGTTTTTGTTGGACGCGTGTGGAATGATCCTGCGCATCTTTTAGCTCGGAACGGCCTAGTACATGACTGTTTGGCCCTTCATCAGAAATTGTAATATATATTGGAATTTCCCCTAAATAATTCCAACAGAATCGTCTACCTGCTCTAGGGTAATCTCACTATATATGCTAGATAGCTTCACAATGATTTATTAATTAATCATTGATGTAATCAACTAAAAGCAAATGAATATTCTTTAATAAATCCTTAAAGTTGGTTGGTACAGTATTAATTATAATGGTGACAATTAAGCTTATATAAATAATAAAACTTTTCTAATGAACTCAAAAGGTTGATAATATTATAACAGCATAGAAACAAATATAGATGAGAAAAGCTGCCATTATCGTTGGCAAAGAAAGATTATACTCAGATTCACTTTTGAACAAACCTTCCATTCCACTAATTATTAAGAGGGAAAAAAAAGTTTTTTATATATATATATATATATATATATATTAGTTTATTTTAAGGATTACTTTTCTTCATAGTGGATCAGTTTATCATCTACCAAATAACAAAAAGAAATATGACTTTCTCAGGAATGACCACTAGTGCTTGTGTAAGTTAAACACATTTCTCAATAGTTGAAGATACTTTATTTTTGTTTTTTATTTTTGTTTCAACTGTGCAAAGATAGAAATAAGAACGTCCATCAAATAATAAATGAAAAGTTGTCGGTTCTTTTATTTTAAAAAACAAATAGGATTATATCAAATACAAAGTACTGTTGGTGTTTAGGATTACTCATTCTTAATAAGTGAGATTCAAGTAGGAAGCCGCAGATAAGATACATGTGAGAATTTCTTCATGAAAGACACTTTAGGAGCCAATGAGGCAATAACACGGTGATTATTGCTGAGGTCTCAGAATTTGAAGATCCAGTTTCGAACCCCAGTAAAGGCAAAATGTATGCGTGCGTTATATAACTGTGTTATCGTTCATGTCAAAAATGAAAGACACTTTAGGTCTCTTTTATTTGTTGTATGGTTTTTATATTTTTAGCATTATCTTGGCTTTTTTTACTTTTTTTTATTAATTATGTATTTATTTTTCATTTTCAATTCATAGTGTCACGTGTTTAACAACTAGCATCGAAGATATGACAAGCTCATCGAAAACAAAACTTGACAAATGGCAAAATTGGACCGAAAATGTAAAAGAATGCAAAGATGAGGCATGAAAGTGATATGAAGAAATATTGGATGTAAGTACGAAACTCATGGGAAAAAAGGGACCAAATATCGTTATCCATCGAAAAATGAAATAAAACTACTTTTTAACAACCGTCAATAACTACTTTGTCATGTGTAGGGTTGTTAAATATTAGATATAATAACAAGATTGAGTCAAGAGTTTAAAATGATAAAATTGTTAGGATGAATTATTTGGTTTAGATGGAGTTCTATTTGAATAGATTTCTATCAACAATTAATCTATAAATATTGTATTCTTACTCATTATTATTATCAATCAATTCGATCTATTATTATTACTCTATTATGGTATCGAGCTCTCTGACTAATAATTCTACAAGGAAATCGTCATGGTGGGGGTTCGTTACATTAATCTAAACAAACCATCGCCCCCCTCTTTTAAATTTCTTGTCATCAAATTGTTTATATGTTATTTAAAAGTTTTCTTCTCTCTTTCTTCAAGTCATTCGCGGCTCATTCCATTAGGTGATCTTATTCTGCTTCGATTCTTTCCCTTCCCGATATTCTCACCCCTCTTCATCATTTTTTTTATCGTTGAATTTTCTTTTATCAAATAAATTGCTCTATTGTCATTATTCATCTCCCAAACGCCAACAATACGTGTTCACTCTTTATTTTATTAAAAAAAATGGACAATCCAATCACTTAAATAGTGATAGTCCCTAAAAATATTTCTTTTTCTCTCCCTTCTTTCTCTTTCTAGTAATCAAAATCAATTGTCTCTCTCATTCCATTCATTTCATCGTCAGCTATACTTCAACTCATTTGATTTGTTGTATCTCTATCTATAAATTCTTTTTTAGGGTATCTCATCATTGATATTGCCCTCCAAATATTTCATCCTCTCTATCACTTCTATGACTCTTCAAAAAAAAAAATTGAGTCATCCACTGCAGATTCAAGTAATAGCAGGTTGAGGTGAAGCAATAATTGTTGCCGATTGATATGGAAAAGTTTGTTGCATATATGAAGGAAACAAGATTCATTCATTGGTTTTGTTTCCAGCTTCTCGTTGGTTTTGTTTTTATCTTAATATATATTTCTCTTTTGAATGTTCAAAAAAAAATCATTCATTACGAATCAATATACATGTACATTGTATTAATTACCATGGGATTGCGGAGAGGCGTATTAGAGATAATAACAAGATTGAGTCAATAGTTTGTTTGGATAATGTCATTTGAATTTGAATTATGATAAAAAAAAAATTAAGATGGATTATTTGGTTTATGCAGATATCTATTTGAATAGATCTCTATCATCAATTAGTCCATATATATTGTAATATTATTCATTATTATTATTATTATCAATCAATGCAATCTTTTCTTATTACTCTGTTATTAACAAGGCGTCCCGTTCGTGAACCAATTCAGATTTGGCCCATATATACTCGTGTTTATTAATTCGTTTATTAAGCTAAATAAATCATTTTATGTCCGTTTGTTAAAAAAACAAACAAACACGAGTTATCTCGCAAACATTCATTTAGTTTTGCAAACATACATACACACTCAAAATGCCAACTCTAAATCTCTATCTCAAATGACTTTGCAGATCGATCTACAAGAGAATACTCTATTTTACAGTATTAAATAAAATTTTTCTAGTTTACATCTCTAAGATGAAATGCATCAGATTCTCTATTTTACATAATATGTTAAATGTATAGGAAAATTTACAGAATCTGGATAAATGCGGTAGATGTAAATGAAATTTTCTGAATCTGTAGTTCTGATAGAAATGTAGAGTATGTCGCAGCCGTCTTCTTTCCTAAATCTGAATATTGAAATCTTTAAAATATAATTTTTAAAGAATTTACAGTATCTACTGCAGATGCTTTAATGTTATCATAAAGTCATCCCAACCTTGTCACTTGTCAGTATCCATATTCATATCCAGGGGAGGCGTCACCCAAATGATACGTGGGGCAACCGACCCCCTTAATTTAGTAAAACAAAATGTATGTATGTTTTTATTATGTAAAAATATTATCTGTTAAAATTTGATTATTGACCTACTAAAATATTTAAATATTGACCATTGACTCATAATTGTATTTTGATATTTAAAATTAATGCATTACAAAAAAAAAAAACATGACGTGTTGCTTTCGATATCCATTTGCTTTAGAGCAAGTGGGAGTGATAGTTTTGTATTTTAAATAATAGTGGTGTGCTCAAAACAATTAATCACATGCTTTTCGTGCAAAGTGGGAGATTGTTAGGTGTGATGTCTGAAAGACAATTTTTTAATTGTTTTATTTAATAAATGAAATGATGTTATTATTCATATTTATTATTCTCATATTCACCGATGTGACAATAGTATTTACACTACAGAGAAAACCCCTAAAGTATATCGTTTATGTAATGCTTAACTCTCCCGGGTATGAGTATATACATGTGAGGATTGAGTTAGTGAAGATGTACTTAAAATACAATTAGCCCGTGAGTGAAGTTAATCGAGTATCGGGTCTCTCCTTTGGCGATGCTATTAATGCTGCCTGAACACAATAGGTGTGATTGTCTTATCCGGACTTTCGTTAAGAGAACCAATGGGGCATTTATATATGATAGATATATCATATATTTGGATCGATTTGATTAGAGTTCTAGATATAATTCGTAATCGAGAAGTCTTATCGAATCAATGGATGATCATATTTATGGATATATCTTAATCCTCGAGGTGATCAAATAACCCGCTTGAATCGATTATTAAGTTTGACTTGACGGTTAAGGATTACACCCAGTCCTGTGGTCACGAATTACTCCATCTTGGCATTTATCTTGGATTGAGTGAGTAGTCCGTGTTATCACAGACATCTGAATCCATTCCTTCCATTTATGGAAGTAGATAGACGCCTCTTATTTGTTAATCCTAGAAACCGATCGATCGCATTTGAGTTCATATTACAACGATTAGCTTTACCATGAGTTGTATGAATTAATTGATCACTAGTGGGTTAATGGGTAAATAAGGATAAGAGGTTCTAAAAATAGTTAACGGTAACTTCCGATTTAGAATGAAGCAGTACCTATGGAGGATTAATCCATACGTAATGATTATATCAATGGACGCTTATTATTATTCGTGATGAGATAAATATAATCTTATAATTCCGGAGAAGGCACAAATCGGGATTATGGTGGCATATTCACCTGATTGATTTATCGAATATAATTATTCTATAATTATTTATTTGATTTATCCGGAGCCAACATTATTAGTCCATGGTCCCCGACGTGTTTCCTAATATAGCATAGCTATTCTAGGACGTCGAATCCTAATAATATTAATTTAGTTCTTGTTGGACTTTATTAAAACGATATGTGAATTAATTGTTTAATGGACTATTAAATTAGTTGGGCTAAATAATTAAATATATGGAAAAGACATTTTTCATAATCTTGGCCCAAAAAAGTGTGTCATGGTTTCCAAATTTGTGACTAGAGTCACAAGGATTAAAATTTTTCGCCCCCATGCATATTTTAGTCAACAAGAAATTAGTTTTCTTGTGATTAATAAGAAAACATGTATAAAATATTTATTGGATAAATATTTATGGTAAATAATAAAGATAAATATTATTCTAGATTTGTTCTAGGATATTATGGAATTATCTTTTATTAAAGGATTTATTTTGTTTGATAAATAAAAATCCTTGGAGCGCTAAGTTTTACTCTCATATATAAAGAGAGTTCTCTCAAGCCTCAACACACACATAGAAGTCGACTTCTCCCTATAGTAGAGAAGAAAATAATTTCTGCCAAGTGGAGATTGTAGGAGAAATCTTGGAGATTTTCCGGTAGCATATCGGAAGGGTTCGTGTGAGAATTCCTTCCACCGGGAATTGCTTGGATCACACGATCGGAGAGGAGCGTGGTGCTCTTCACATCTTCACATTCATCCTTTGCGGTTCTTCAACTTGAATTTAGAGATTCAAGAGGTTATGATCTACATCCCCTTGTAGAATAGATCTAGTTGTTTTATTCGCATATTATATGTAGATCTAGATCCATAAATCGCGCTCCGCTATGGACAATATTACTAACAGGTATACGCCACATTTTTTAAGGCTTATCTTTGCATCATTAAGCATGATATTGTCTCGGGCCGTTGTTGACTTTTTCATGGGAGGCACCTTCCTCGATATTTCTCTACCTCACGATCATCCTTCTTCCGAAAAAGCAAAGAGGCGATAAATGGAAGGACTTTCGGCCGATCGGTCTGCGACCGTCTTTTCCAAACTTATCACCAAAATTATCACGCTAACGCGTTTGAATGCTTATCTTCCCTTGCCGATCGCGGATCAACGGGTAGCCCCCTGGCAGATGCATCGATAATATCTTGTTGGCTCAAGAGCTTTGTAAAAATGTTAATTAAAATATCCGAGCCCCAATATTATGCTCAAATTAGATACGGAGAAGGCGTATGACCGCATGGATTGGGGTTTTATAATGAAGATGCTGAGGATGTTTGGATTTCATGAGCCGTTTGTTGACTCATTTTGTAACCCTTGCGGATAACCGGTTTTACATCCTGGCTTCAACGGTACTCCTTCCACGCATTTTCATGCTACCGCGTGGTGTGAAGCGAGGCGAACCTCGCTCGCTTCCGCTCTTTTTGTCCAGCTTATTTGAGTATTTTGGGGCGCTCATAAATGATTTATGGATCGGAATCTCCGCATGCAGAT
Source organism: Gentiana macrophylla (assembly GCA_026214975.1). Taxonomy (NCBI): domain Eukaryota; kingdom Viridiplantae; phylum Streptophyta; class Magnoliopsida; order Gentianales; family Gentianaceae; genus Gentiana; species Gentiana macrophylla. Next base: position 134,439,366 of record CM047805.1, on the reverse strand, counting down.
TTCACTTTCGAAGGTCACGAGGTATTCACTATCTTGCTTTTGCCGAGACACAATCATTTTCACCCACCGCCTAATCGGAAAGTGGGGTGGAGGGGCATGAAGAAGTTGTTCCACCATTATAGGCTTGTCTCGACAACGCCTTAATTCCACAAAAGCACTTTCATCGCCACCGCCGCAACAAAGCGCAGATGGAGTGCACAATATTTTAGGCTTTAAGAGTGAGGATATGCCCCGTTATCTGGGTGCACCTCTTTTCGGGTCGAATCGCGATTATGTTCTACCAGGATATCATTGATAAGGTGCAGAGAAGCTTCACCAGCAAAAGTACCAGATTTCTTGTCCTTTCGAGGTAAGCTTTTTCTTCTCGGAGGCATGTTTTAACGCCCATTCCGATTTGCATCCTTCCAAGTCCTTGTTCTCGAAAGAGGTTATTCATCGTATTCATCGCATCTCTAATAAGTTTCGTGGGATAATGGACTGACGGGCCAATTCATTGGAAATCTTGGGATAAATTATGTACGCCGACTTCGAAGCGTGGTTTGGGGGTTCGCAGATGAAACTTTTGCGCGATCAAGATAAGGCGATCTAGGCTAAAGCTATTTTACATAATACGTTAAATGTATGATGATGGGAGGAAAATTACGCTTTGACTTGAGCCCTCCTCAATCTGAAGATAAACGGCGGTAGATGTAAATCCAATCATGAAATTTCTCATATGGTCCCGAATCTGGGCGTGGGACATGGCCACTCATCACCCGGTTACAAGATGATTTGGAACAACATTTTACCTCTAAAATGTAGAGTATGTCTCACAGGAGGACATCCGCTTTATTGATTGATACGCCCGTTGCTATCATTTTTTCCTAAATCTAGTAGAATATTGAAATCTTTAAAATATAATTTTTAAAGAATTTACAAGATTCTACTGATGAGATCTTTAATGTTATCATAAAGTCATCCTTTAACCTTGTCACTTGTCAGTATCCATATTCATATCCAGGGAGGCGTCACCCAAATGATACGTCAACAAGAGGATGGGCAACCTGACCCCTTAATTTAGTAAAACAAAATGTATGTATGTTTTTATTATGTAAAAATATTATCCGTTAAAATTTGATTATTGACTACTAAAATATTTAAATATTGACCATTGACCCATAATCGTATTTTGATATTTAAAATTAATGCATTACAAAAAAAACATGACGTGTTGCTCTCGATATCCGACCCGTGATCTATAATTTTTGAAGCCATCCTCTTTATATCATTCTTCACGTCAACTGTGTAGTTGATACAAATTGTAAATAACTTAAATCACATTTAATTTATTTGTCATTTCTAGCTTGAAAGCTGACAAATATATATACATGAAGGTATGCGTATTTTGCCTTTGTACTTGTTGAAATGATACTGTACTCATGCAAATAAGTTATAACAATATGGTTCAATTCATTTTAATTTCTTACTTCATGCCTACCGTTTTTTTTTCTTTTCTTTTTATGAAATGCTGAAATATATCGGTTAAGTAGTCGTGTGAAAATATCATTGTAAGGGGTCAAGTACGTGAATTTAAATTCTGAGTGGTTTCATTGATTTTAATTATTAATAAACATGATAACTTATTTATAAATCATTCAAAAGGTTTTATAAAATCGTATCATAATTTTTTTTTTATACAAATGACGTAGTCCAAGTGTAGTCATATCTGGCTCCTTAAAACATATTATTGGTAAACTCTGATGTAAGAAAATCTAGTATGTGATAGGTTAGAATACAACACTATACGCTTCAAATTAGTGGTTTCATTAATTTAAACATTTCCAGAATTTTGAAATTTACTTAAGCATTCAGGGGTAAAAATGAAAGAATCAAAAAACTGCACCCGTTTAAATTTATGGGTATTTAGGTCCTTCCATGATAGGCAATAAGCCTAGGCAGGCGGTTGGTGCGAAAAATCCAACCTCACGCAGGCGTCTTAAAAGCAATCAGAGATTAAATTTATCATTTTTTGAACTATTGCATAATCGATTTTTTTGCATAATTTATTTTAAAGCTGATAATAATTTGTTTGATTGTTTTTGTATGGTGTCAAAGGTAGATTGAATGCGGTGTCATTAAAACTCCCCTTCTAAATATATTATATTGTCCTAAAATATAAGGTTTTTTAAAGTTCTCATACGGCATAAGAAAGTGAAGGGATGTCGATCATGTCAGAGGCGGACACAAGTGTACTTAAACGGGTTACGCGAACACCGTTAAAATGATAAATTATTTAAGTTTTACCTATAAAATACATTTTGGGACACCGCTGAAAAAAGTTGTTCTTAAAAAAATTATGAACCCCGCTGCATAAAAATACTGCGTTCACCCCTGGATCATGTCATAAATTTTGAAACAAAAGTATAAAATACTCTTTAACTATTAATGATGCAATAGTAGTAAAGTAGTAGTAAAAATATGTTGAATTGATAATAAATTAAGGGTAGGAGAAAAAAATTGTATTTTAAAAAGCTTTATATATTGTTAGACAAAAAAAAAAAAAAACATACAAACAAACAAACAAGCAAACAAGAAAAACTACTAAAATATCTTATATTCTGGGACGGGCATAGCGTTGGAAAAGTGTATCGTGTGTGGAGTGATTTACGGAACAGATCCGTGATTAACGGAACTAATTGCGGATTATTAAACTAGAAAATAAATAACGTGAATAAAAATTCGTATTATCTAACAGATCTTACAAAAAATCAACATTATCGTACAAATCTAACTCGAACAATGAATAATAAAAATATGATGTAGAAAATAAAGGACTAGACATCAAACCGAGGAGAGTAGTTACTCTTTTCTTACGACAAATTGCTCCGGAATGGTGCCCACGGTAGTAGCAACTGTCTCCCAAGATACAACGGATTTACGTCTCGGATTTAGAGGCACTTCAAAAATCCGTGCTCCTGCGAACTTACAGAATGCTCCGACTTCTCTTCGACTCAAGATCTAGATCTATATGATAGACTTTTCGTGGTGGAAACGACAAAAGAAAATTGAATACTTAAACTTTCATCAATGAGGTACTTTATATAGTGGAGAGGATGAGCCAATGCTCGAATCTGATTGGTCGAGACACGTCATCAAACTTTTCCCCTTGGAAAAGTAATTCCACACGCTGAATATGCATAATGGGCGACCCTTATCTTGTTTTTGATTGGTTGGATGACGTGTCGTTCGAATTCTGATTGGTCGAATGACTTCTTGAATTCTTATTAGTCCGATGACATAATCAAATTCCAAAATTAATTTTATGGTTAATTTCATAAAGAAATTTTATCCAAAAAATTAATAACAACAACCGAACCGAGCCGAGAGCCAGCTTGTGGAATAAGTCCTTCCTCCTACACGAAAGTGCTCTACCCCTTGGGGCACATCTATAAGTGTCTCACTAGCACTTAAATATGGAGCTCAAGTCTCCCATCTTTCCAATGTGGGAGAGTTGAGTTGATCACACCTTCAACTCCTCTCCCACACATGTTTTACACCAACTTTACGCATTAATTTCTTTTTCACCCGATATCCGAATCGATTGATTCCAAAGCCATACATCATCTACTCCATGAGTAGTATTTTTAGATGTAATAATCCCTCGGTGAATCACACCGGAACATATTCGAAATTCACGCTAAAGTTGATTGTTCAACACATGTTTCAAGCCCCATTTCTCGGGATTCGGCTTATATCTCCAATAAATAGTATTTCGGGATGCTTCAATATATACAAATTAAGAAAGTATGTAAACATCATAAATTTAAGAACAAAAATGCAAAATATCATTTGACTATTATTAACTAATGCAACAGAATGTAATGTACTAATGAAAAGTGTTTGGTTTTATGCTAAGTGATGGGTAAGAGCAAGAAAAGATAATGCATGCGTCATTATATATGTATTTTAAAATGGATTATATTATGAGGCAAAAAAATAAAACCTAACTGTAACGCTTTCAGACTCCGGGCATTCTAGCGCTAAATTAGTCATAAATATCCGGTCAACTATTTAGACCGTCGTCCTCGTTTTGTTTAAAATGACTAACCTGAGTTGACAAGATATTTATGTCTCATGCTTATTTGGGGGTGAGCGGGTGTAATATCCCGATTTTTCAAAAAGGGCATCCTTGTCTTTTCACGAAAAATCTGAATATTTGGTTTCGTTTTAAAGGATTAAAAGAAAAAGGGAAAAGAAAAGTAAAGGATTAATTGGATTTAATTAATAAGGAATAATTTGATTTAATTGGGATTATAAAAGGAAAACTAATCCTAAATTAACCTAGTTGTTGTTTTACGTAAAAAACAATACTGGGGGGCGCAAGTTTGGAGGAAAATAAGAAGAGGAGAGACTTTTGAATCTCTAGGCTAATCCGTTGATAAAAAATGCAGACATCTCAAGAGAGAAAGGATCACCGCGAGACGAGGATCGTTTTGATATCAACAATCCCTAAATCCGTTAACGTAAGTTTTTCCCTCATCGTTCTTGATACTAGGGTTTATTCATCATCGTTGTTACGCTGTGTTTTTTTTTGAGTTTAAACATCGTAGTGATCGTCTTTGGATTGATCATTTATAGGTTTGGAGTTAAGGTTAAACTTTTGACGGGTTGAAGCTTTGGATCGTTGTACCACGCAATTTAAGGTAACGTGGTGTTCTTATCGTATGATTAAGGTGTCATAAAGTTATAGAGCAATTTGTATGCTTTTTTTCATGGTTTTGAATCTGTTTTTATTGGAGTTTGGGTTGGATTTGGGTTAGAAATCGGGTTTTGAAGGTTGCAGATTTCTGGGGAAAATCCCAGGCAAACGAGCGTTTGCACAAGGGCAAACGAGCGTTTGCACAAGGGCAAACGGGCGTTTGCGGTAGCGGCAGCTCAAATGAGTGTTTGGGTATTGCGGACGGGCGTTTGAGGGTTTGGTTTAGATACAGGATGTGGCTGATTTTCACGAACGGGCGTTTGGGGGTTTGTGGACGCTCGTTCAAGGCAAACGGGCGTTTACATGGAGGCAAACGGGCGTTTGACCTGTTTATTCTGTTTTTACTGTTTTATCGTGTCAGCTTGGTTTCAGGCTTCATAAACATGTTTTTACTGCTTAACCTTATGTGACAAAGCCTTGAATTAGCTTTTGATTCGTTTAGTTTCGGCACCATATGGATTCCCTAAAAAGATGAAGTGTGGGACCTTCGAAAGCTTTGGATTTGCCTTGTGCTTCGATAAGCAAGGGTTTATCCATGTCTGTGTATGTGTTAGGGTCGTTAGAGTCTAGTGGTCTTAAGAAGAGGGAGTAGACTGATAGGTGAGCCTTTTATGTGAATCAACTTAGGTGGCTAGTTAAACATCTAATCAAACGTATGTGTTAGATTAATAATCTTAAACATCATGCAATGCTTGGTAAGGCATAGTACAATATTGCGATGTGTTCTCTGACCAGACAAAGTAGACTGTACCCACGCCGGTCAATCGATTGGCTAGATAAAGCGTGCCTGGTACACTCGCCGGTCATCACACTATCGGGACTCTCGATATTCCCGGGCTACTTAGAGCGTGTCTCTAAGTAGGTTGCACCCGATTGTCCTAGTACATCCTATTACTAGGCGTAGTGCCTTTGTTATTCATGATGTAACAAACTTGAGCTAAGCTAGGTACCTTTGGAACCTCATGTTATGCTATGAACATAATACGATAGTTAGCTAGGGTTAATAACGGAATGAATTAATAAAAGACGGCGTTGCTTTTATTTCTTTATGAGACCGACGTTATGTGATCTTCTACGCGTTACTAAGTACTTAGATACTTACCCCATTACTTTGTGTTTGTCTTTCTCTTTCCCCAAAGAAGATGAACAGGTTGCTAATGTTGATGAGTTCTTTGACGATGACGTGTGAGATGGAGCTCTTGAAGACTCAGTTCTTATAGTTTTGATTCTTTCAATAATGTTGTTGATTTAGTTTCAAACAATGTTGTCTTTCTTTGGATTAGTTCCGTTTAAGTTCTTTCGGATTTGAATGTTGGATGGTTTAGTTCTCTTTATTGGATTTAGTTTTCACAGCATTGAAAACCGTGTGTTCGATGTTTTGTTTTCCCGAGTCGATTTATCTTCCCCGTCGTTTTAGTTCTGATGTGTGACGTAAGGCTTACATATATTATTGAATTTTATTTGATAATATTTGTGCCGAGTGCTCTTTCCGGATAAGGACTCGGTGTCCGGAAACGGGGCGTTACAGTTGGTATCAGAGAGAAAGGTTTCCTTGCTGTGTAGGACTTGATTTCTTCTTTAAGATAAGTTTTAGAGCTTTAGTGACCCCTCTCTTTTCTTGGTTACGGCTGAGTATCCCACACCCTAACCACCTCAGCAGCCAGCTATGGGCTATCCTACAGGTCCGACGGCTCAGAATGCTCCACTAGTTTAGCAGCCGATACAGCATCATCAGTTTGAGGGTTACGACAGGCAAGTGGATTGGTATGATAAGATAAAGAAGCACAGGGTGCCAGAATTCTTTGGCAATGTTGAGCCAGCAGCAGCAGACTTATGGATTCGTGGGTTTGAAAGGACGTGCAGAAATGTGAAAGCTCCAGAATCCGAATGGGCTCAGTTAGCGATATCCTTGTTGGTAGGAAATGCGGAAAGTTGGATGGAAGCTTATGAGCAAGTTAATCCGAGGATCACGGATTGGGCAGTGTTTAAGGACCTATTCTACAAGGAATACTTTCCTAGAACAGCACAGAATGCAAAGGCTAATGAGTTTCTGAGTTTGAAATAAGGAAGATACACTACAGTGACTCAATACTCCCAGAAATTCCATGAGTTAGGCAGATTCTACCCTGAAATCATAAGGAGTGAAGAGAAGAAGATTGACAAGTTCATGGAAGGATTGTCACATGAAGTGGCAAAGGGCATGCTAGGAGATAGACCTACCAGCATGGCAAGCGTCATGGATTGAGCTTTGATTACGGAAAGATTTGCTAGTAAACAGACAGTTGTAGATGGGGATAAGAGGTATTTCTTGAATTATCAGGGAAGTAATAGAGGAGCACCACAGCAGAATGTTAAGAGGACGGGAAATCCGGCCACGAAGAGTTCAACAAGTGGAACGCCATCGGTTTGTGCTATGTGTAACAAGAAGCATTCAGGAGAGTGCATGGCAGGTAGCTTGAGTTGTTTCCACTGTGGGGAAGTGGGACACTACTCAAGAGCGTGTCCTAAGAAACTCTCTCAAGGTAATCAGGCAGGAGGACGAGTAACCAACAGGGTAATCGTGCCGTGAGTATGAATCGATTCGTGTCTTTGCAAAGCATCTGAGAACCGGAAGAGTTAGATGACCTTGTGGTGACAGGTACTTTTCAGTGTTTGTGTTTATTTTAGGTATTTAATATGATATAGCGCGCATATGATATTATATATTTGTACTTAAATTGATTCACTTGTTAGGTACCGTAATCATAGATAATCTAGCGATTTCAAATTTCTATTTGATACTGGAGCTTCAGGGACTTTTGTTTCCTCTAAGATAGCTAAGAAGTTGAACCTACCTCTTAAGGAATTGGAGAGACCTTTGAGTATAACCACACCTTTGGGCAGAGTTACTAGATGTGCTCAAGTCACACCCCAGGTTGATATTAGAGTTGGGACTTACAAGTGCCAGCATGCTTTGACGGTGTTGGACTTCTCGGATTTCGATGTTATCCTGGGTATGGACTGGTTGTCCAAGAGTTATGTCTACTTGGATTGTAGAGGTAAGAGGGTGATCTTTAAGGCCCCAGGAAAATCAGGTAAGACGTTTCAGGGTAACGTATACAAGTCTAGCAAGGGTCATCATCCGATTATCTCAGCAGTTAAAGCCCTTAGAGCTTTGAAGAAGAGTTGCTAGGGTTTCGTTGTTTATGCATTAGATAAGGAAAAGCATAGGCCTGAGTTAGGAGAGACTCGTGTAGTTAAGGACTTTCCTGAAGTTTTCCCGGAAGATTTGCCAGGACATATGCCTGATAGGGCCATAGAGTTCGAGATCGAATTGATCGCATGAGCATCACCAGTAGCTACAACACCTTATAGAATGGCACCAGCGGAGTTGAAAGAGTTGAAAACTCATCTTAAGGAGATGCTAGAGAAAAACATCATCCAGCCAAGTACATCACCGTGGGGAGCACCGATCTTGTTTGTGAAGAAGAAAGATGTGAGTATGCGGTTGTGCATCGACTACAGAGAGTTGAATAAACTGACGATCAAGAATAAGTACCCCTTACCAAGGATTGATGATCTGTTCAGTCAGTTGCAAGGTAAGAAGGTGTTCTCTAAGATTGATCTTAAGTCCGGTTATCATCAGTTGAAGATCAAGGTGTCGATATACCTAAGACAAACTGACCTTGATGCGAGATATGGACATTATGAGTTTTTGGTCATGCCGTTTGGACTCACTAATGCTCCATCGAAGTTCATGGACTTGATGCAAAGATTTTTCATGCCTTATCTCGATAAGTTTGTGATAGTTTTCATAGACGATATCTTGGTATACTCTAAGGATAAGAAAGAGCATGAAGAACACCTAAGGATAGTTCTACAGACCTTAAAGGAGAACAAATTGTATGCCAAGTTTTCTAAGTGCGAGTTTGTTAGGAAATCTACACGGGAACGCAGCGGAATTCAAAAATTTATTTCCTATCGACCCAAGATCGACTTCGTTTAAGCAATAAACAAACAAGTAGTAGACGGTGGTTACCTTGGTTGATCTAAAAGATCGACGCTTTGACCGTCTAAGGAGAGTAGTTCTGCATAGAGCCGCCCAAGTGTTCGGCCTCTACCGCTAGTCCACACGAACAGCCCGCCGGAATCCCATCATGGATTGCTATTGAAAAACTCCGGTTGCTAGACCGGACCTTTTCTTCCCTCACAAACTCACTATAGGAAGCCCCCTCTTTCTTACAGAAGAACTATGAATTCTTGCAATTTTTCACAAGAACAATTGCTCTTGGAATTATGGTGTACAAAAGAGCTTGGCAACCCCTCATATATATAGTAGATGGGGCGCCCAAGGCTTGCTTGGAGAGGAGGAGAAGAAAACCCTTTTCCAATAAAAATAAGGAAGAATAATTAATGTGATTGATCTCTCTTTCCATAATTTGATTTTCCAATATCTTATACTGATTATAAATTATGTTATTACCATAAACCTATTTTTCTCAAAATCAATTAATATCACATATTAATATTATGGTAATCTTATTAATTAAATTGCACAATCCAAGTGTATCATAATACATAATGAATGGCGCCACTTATTCTCCAAAATTGGCTTATGGAAAATTCTTTAATTAATATGCTATGATTAATTAATTCGCAAAATCAATATATATCATATATCATTAATTTTAGAAAATATATGTATCAATATACATATTTAATTAATCATCATAATTAATATCTTGTATTATATTTATTCATAATAAATAAATACCACCATATTAATTTACCACTATAACCCTTATAGTCTCGAGATAAACTTTCCTTATTTGGTTATCATCTATAACCACATTTTAATCCGCTAGATGTTCTTATGTGTGTGACCCGATAGGCTTCGAATATGTTGGCCGTAGACACAAAGTGCAAATTACGAAAATGCCCTCCATGCCTAACGATCACGGGATAGCGTCAGCAACACACCGTGACCCCAATCATCGGAAGAGTCAAATGCAATGACTACTACCTTTCATGTGAAAGCGATTTACCGTGTAACTTACAATCCTATCGGCCGTAATAATATCCATACAAATCGTTAGTCGAGTGTCAAAACATCAACGACCGTATCTTATAACTGCGGATATCAGGCTCTCTCAAGTAACACGTTTACTCCCACTTTGCAAAGATTCACGAACGAGACATTCCTTATAAGAAGGCCCTTTCGGATATTTACCCCTACCGATAGTGGTACGCGATTCCCGGACGACCAATCATGTATACTCCGCGATGCTTCAAAGATCATACCCAATCACTACCGCATGATTGCCCCGTGGCTAGGGAAACCTCAATAGTGTCAAAGCATGACAATCCACACCGTGATGCCATGAAGACTCGGTCAAAAGGATAATTACACAACCGTCACATAGTGTGACACTTATCTCGTGTAAGTGGGTCGGCCTAACGCGACGCATTCTCTAATGCACGCGTCCATGTACACCCAAGTGTCTCTACACTTCGATAGACGAGATCTATCCTCGCCCTTAAAGAGAAGACATCTAATACGTGCTAGTCTGTTTATACTATCAATGCCTGTTTAATAGTACATCGCCTGAGACATTTAAGTATCAAACTTATTAAAGTGATTAGAGATCTCATCAACCATAATCGCCTATCATGGTTTCTCTATCACGATCTAATACTAAGGACGTTATCATATAACAATTCACAATTGGTTCTTTAAAAGAACATATATATGACAACAGAAAAGCCATTTAATATATGTATAAACATAAAGAAATAGTAGAGATGATCCGACCCGGTCGGATCCGATCCAACCCGATTGGGTTTAGGACACTATTTCAACAATCTCCCACTTGGACTAAAACCAATCACTCGCACACACAAGACCAAGTTGAAACACAAGAATCTCATGCAATACACGCAACCAGCCCTAGCCATAAACGGATCGCTATCCGTGGGGACTCAAACTATCTTCATATCATTTTCCAATTGACCAAGTCAAAAGAACTGCCTCAACACACACACGAATCTCTGACGAGACCCTCGGTCCTTGCTTCATGCAATAAATCCACTTACTATATCGCCTATACGTAAAAGGTGGAAGAACCGTATAAGGTTCATGAATGAACCTTCAGATCCATGTCTTTGCTCGGCTGCGCCTCTAAGGCACTACTTGTGTTTTAGCCTAGTTGTAGAATTTACAAAGTGACCCATCGCTAAGAACATTTCCGACTCCTTTGTATCACTTATTCAAAGTGATGCAAACCAGCATCGTAGCTCCCACTCGCCTTCATAAGACTCGGGGATATACGTCTCAGATATCTACGTTTATTTAACTCCAAGTTTCAATAAACTAGGAACTCTTCCTTAACTTGTTTAAGGATATTCTCGACATTCACCAGATTTACTTTCATACTTGCTCATGACTATTCATGAATTATGAACATCCGGCATTCCTTTTATGATGGTTCCTATCGCAGGAGCGAAGGAAACCTTCCATAAACATCAACTTACACCTTATCTTTAGGACCAATATCCTAACATAGACAGATCTCGCGATCTATGCTAAACTTCTTTTAGCATCACATCTATATAAGTAAACTATAATCTAACAGCAGTTAAATCTATCGCTATAGATTCTTATTTCTAAAATAAGAACTGCTAATCCAAGTGCATTCACAAAGACCTTGAACTACCAAACATTAATTGACTGTGACATGGGGTGATAATTCTCGAGATAGATATCTAATACCATGCTCAAAAATCATAACACACTCCCACTATCCATCTTGCACATTGGGCATATCCTTCTTTTGACTAAATCAAACTCTTTGATTATCAAACAAAGAAATCGTCTAGAGAAACTTGTTTGAGTCCATAAATGGATCTCGCGGGCTTACATATCATGTTATCGTCTATGAACATCGAGCTGTTTGCCCAACGTTTTCAACACTATCATATAGTCATGATACAAAGTTACAACAAGCATAGTACGAATAGAAATCGCTCGGCCTTTTCTTTGGGGCATTCCTCAGGTAAGGATGGACTAGGTTCATAACCTGGTTGTCATTGATGGAATCTAATTCGAGATATTATGGCTCTGGCCATATCTCTCAATCTTGCCTTTCAAACATTCTTTCATAAGTCGTGAGATATTCATTCTTCAAGATGAACATACCAATGACCTTTTCAGGCTTGAGGTTATCCACAGACTTACGAGAACTTTGTGTGCACTGAAAGCGTGTTATACACCTCATCGCTATACGGCGGCGCCTGCTCATGTTCCAATGGTTGAATATATCTTTGTGGTTCTCAAACTCTTTTGAGATCTCGATTTACTCCCATTGTTTCTTTTGGAAGAAACACACTTTAGAAGAGAAAGACATGTTTGGAGACAAACATTTTGCTCCATGAGACAAGTAAATAATATCTAGCATAATTGCTAAGATATTCCACAAAGTTGCATACGTCGTACTAGGCTCCAAGCCTTTCTCGACTTTGCCTATGACAACCTCAAATCATCGCTTAAGATAGATTCGACATTATCCCCTTCCATATCTAATATGGAATTTATTCAACCTCTATTCTTTGGAACTAGGTTAAGTATAAGGGCACTATCTCGAAACGGGTATGGGATACATCGCATGGCTTGCGTCATACCTTTATCATATAAAGTGTTATTTCCATTTTGGGAACACAATCTAATTGCGTATCCCAAAGATGGTATCCTTCAAGGGAGAATCTTATTCCCTTTCAGACGACTTCTGAAACACCCTTCAGGTATTAATTACTTCAATCCGGTTGAAGATTAATTCCTAAGTAGCTCATCAACCTCGTATTCGTACTGGCTCGAACTTTTCGGGCTTTCCGAATTATGCACTTCACTGAGTACACTTGACTATTTCTAAAAATAGTCATAGAGATTAACAAACAATTATTTATGGCATTAATTGTCATAAGCCAACAAACATCGGTATGTTTAGGCTTTAGACAATTCTTCTAGATTTTACAACCTTTTTCATAAAAGGATATTTTAGTCATCTTCAGATAAGATACGTATCACCCACGTGATTCATAATCATATGGTTCATCATCATCAGAATGACGTTTAATTATACGCTTCCCTTCCAGAGAGACTATGTCTAGAGTAACCACAAATCAAGGATAATAACCATACAAATATTTAGTTGAGATCTCATCACTTATATCATCTATATAGTGACATCAATCTAGTATGTTAGATTCAGTGACCTTTCAACTTTATCGGAATAACATTTATTCCTTACAATTGAATATGTCTACTAAATCCTAACAAATAACTGAAAGCATGTTCTTTATAAGAACCGGAACATAATAACATTTATTTAGTTCCCTTATCAGTTTACTAGATCCAGAATATGGAAGTGTCACTACGTTTGCTTCACTTTCCATATCTGGATTTAACCTTTCTAGCTTAATCACACTCGTAAGATATCATATATCTAAGAGTTGACCTGAACTTAGATAGGTTTATCTCAACTCACTTGCCTAGAATAGAAACTTCAATAAGTTCTCTATTTAAGCACATGCCCTAACTTTCCTTTTAATCCTTTAAGCACTTGAGAAATGTTTCTTATTGTAGTCTTCATAAGACTTAAGAAAGATCACAAGAGCTATGTCTTCAATTTCCTTTTATAAAGAAAATCTAAAGTTTATTAAATAGTTTATTTGACCTTTTGAATCGTATTCAAAACATTGACTATTTAATTAACCTTTAAGCAATGATAGAATTAAGTCGATACTTAAATCTTACAATTTTGAAAACAACCTTTCCAAAATTAGATGTGGTCATTCTTATCCAACGTTTGAATTAATTGTCATCATATGACTGAATGATCATATTGGATCGTATCCAATGAGCTACCGTTTTTTGTTTAATAATTAAAGTCTTGGAGGACTCCATCAAATATGTAGTCTCCTTAACTTTAGCTCTTATAACGGGATTGCTCGTGTTGTTGCTTTATTTTAAAAGGATTAAAATTTACTTAACCATTCTTGAGAACGCTTCTCAAACAAATCATAATTTGGTTTTACTAATCGAGAAAAACATAAATATAAAAGTTTGCTAAAAACTACAACATTAAAAATGAAGATAAAAGAGTGTTGTTGTCTATACACGCAAAATCAAATATGGTCTTTGGGATTATGATTTTGCTCCCACTAGTCAACTACTCCCAATTGACTTTCAAGAAATTTTCAAAATTCTTTAGTGCATTTGGAATCCTATCTAGTTGACTCGATCCCGGCGTGGGCGATCAACGGGTCAATTTCGACGGGTAGGTACTTCTTACCAATCGCGTCTAACGCGACTTCCAAAGTGGTTTGACTAGTCAACTCTTTGACAATTCACATCGCCTCATGCGATAGTCAACCTTATGTCTCTAAAATCGACGGTCCCGGCGTGGGCCAATCACGCGCAAGATTCTTAGTCGAGTCGTAACCCAAGTATTCATGAGATCTCATAACGATCATATCTCGATAATGACGATATACCCGTGGTAAGTCAACTCCCGGCGTGGGCCGATCGTTGGATCCGAACAAGGGCTCTTCACCGTCACTATAATATTGGGAGACATATTATAACTCGATTTTTGTTGTGGGAGTAATTTTAAATTAATTCACTTAATTAATGAATTAATTCTCTTAATTAATTTAATTACGGTCTCATCAAATATGTCTATCTCTATAGACATACATCCTACGCATTTATCTAGATCGTGCCTAGTCATGCATCTATCGTATCATATAAAATAAATACAAGCACAAAATAAATAAATGCGTAAAGTAACCGGTATGATCATGGACTTTTTCAAAGTGCGGTTTCGAATACAAACCGACGAAACCGCTGGTCACAATCTAAGGTTGGTACGCAACCGCCAATAGGATCTTCAAACGCGCCATTCTCCAATGGGATCTTCATTTTCGTCTTTCTTTGGTCTCCATCTTACGCTCCATTCTTGTTACATTCAATTTTATCTAATATACCCGCCGCACAATGGGGAGCCAACGAGGAATGGGATAAATGCAGAAAATAAACTAGGTCACGTTTTTCATAACGGCCTAGGACAACTTTTAAACCAACAGAAAATTAAATCATTCACATCTATCCTATCGATTCGAGTCCATGATCAATCGGGTCCATATAATCATATTATATCTACACTATCTAATCCATACAATTAAATCTTATGAAAAAGATAAAATTAAAATTTAACTACTTGCGCCTTAACTAATCAATTAACATTTAATCTATAAATAATTTTATCCAATCAATTAACTAATTAACATTTAATTAATTAAATGATTTTAATCGAAATAAAATTAACGATTAATTTTAAATGATTTTAATTTTAATTTTAATTAATTAGAACTATTCTAAATTTAAATTAAAATTAAATCTCTTTGTTTCTTTCCTTTTGATTCGTAATCAAAGGGATGTCGTTAGTTTTCTAAACCATGACACGACTAAACAACGAGATATCTATGCACAATAAATATCACGGGACGAAAAATCGAGCACATCGAATTAACGAAGAGTGGGTTCACCGAGAATCCATCACTCAACCTCGACTTAACGTATCGTGATTTGAATCTTGCATCTATCGACTAATCACAACTATGAACTATATTGAAACATAAAATACACAAAACAAAATAATTTCTTTTCGTGTATCGTTTTACGAATCAAAATATATCATCTTTTAATTACGTGATTTAAACGATAAAATTAACTACGCAAATAAACATGCTTATTGCTTAAGCTCGAAGCTTTCTCTGATACCACTGTTAGGAAATCTACGCGAACGCAGTGAATTCAAAAATTTATTTCCTATCGACCCAAGATCGACTTCGTTTAAGCAATAAACAAACAAGTAGTAGACGGTGGTTACCTTGGTTGATCTAAAAGATCGACGCTTTGACCGTCTAAGGAGAGTAGTTCTGCATAGAGCCGCCCAAGTGTTCGGCCTCTACCGCTAGTCCACACGAACAGCCCGCCGGAATCCCATCATGGATTGCTATTGAAAAACTCCGGTTGCTAGACCGGACTTTTTCTTCCCTCACAAACTCACTATAGGAAGCCCCCTCTTTCTTACACAAGAACTATGAATTCTTGCAATTTTTCACAAGAACAATTACTCTTGGAATTATGGTGTACAAAAGAGCTTGGCAACCCCTCATATATATAGTAGATGGAGCGTCCAAGGCTTGCTTGGAGAGGAGGAGAAGAAAACCCTTTTCCAATAAAAATAAGGAAGAATAATTAATGTGATTGATCTCTCTTTCCATAATTTGATTTTCCAATATCTTATACTGATTATAAATTATGTTATTACCATAAACCTATTTTTCTCAAAATCAAATTAATATCACATATTAATATTATGGTAATCTTATTAATTAAATTGCACAATCCAAGTGTATCATAATACATAATGAATGGCGCCACTTATTCTCCAAAATTGGCTTATGGAAAATTCTTTAATTAATATGCTATGATTAATTAATTCGCAAAATCAATATATATCATATATCATTAATTTCGAAAATATATGTATCAATATACATATTTAATTAATCATCATAATTAATATCTTGTATTATATTTATTCATAATAAATAAATACCACCATATTAATTTACCACTATAACCCTTATAGTCTCGAGATAAACTTTCCTTATTTGGTTATCATCTATAACCACATTTTAATCCGGCTAGATGTTCTTATGTGTGTGACCCGATAGGCTTCCGAATATGTTGGCCGTAGACACAAAGTGCAAATTACGAAAATGCCCTCCATGCCTAACGATCACGGGATAGCGTCTAGCAACACACCGTGACCCCCAATCATCGGAAGAGTCAAATGCAATGACTACTACCTTTCATGTGAAGCGATTACCGTGTAACTTACAATCCTATCGCTGTAATAATATCCATACGGTCGTTAGTCGAGTGTCAAAACATCAACGACCGTATCTTATAATCTGGATATCAGGCTCTCTCGAAGCAACACGTTTACTCCCACTTTGCAAAGATTCACGAGAACGAGACATTCCTTATAAGAAGGCCCTTTCGGATATTTACCCTACCGATAGAAGTACGCGATTCCCGGACGACCAATCATGTATACTCCGCGATGCTTGAAGATCATACCCAATCACTACCGCATGATTGCCCCGTGGCTGTGGGAAACCTCAATAGTGTCAAAGCATGACAATCCACACCGTGATGCCATGAAGACTCGGTCAAAAGGATAATTACACAACCGTCACATAGTGTGACACTTATCTCGTGTAAGTGGGTCGGCCTAACGTCACGCATTCTCTAATGCACGCGTCCATGTACTGATCAAGTGTCTCTACACTTCGATAGACGAGATCTATCCACGCCTTCTAAAGACGAAGACATCTAATACGTGCTAGTCTGTTTTATACTATCAATGCCCCTGTTTAATAGTACATCACCTAGAGACATTTAAGTATCAAACTTATTAAAGTGATTAGAGATCTCATCAACCATAATCGCCTATCATGGTTTCTCTATCACGATCTAATACTAAAGACGTTATCATATAACAATTCACAATTGGTTCTTTAAAAGAACATATATATGACAATGAGTAAAAGCCATTTAATATATGTATAAACATAAAGAAATAGTAGAGATGATCCGACCCGGTCGGATCCGGTCCAACCCGATTGGGTTTAGGACACTATTTCAACAGAGTTTTGGTTGGACCAGGTTAGTTTTCTTGGGCATATAATTTCTGGAGAAGGTATTAAGGTGGATCCAGCGAAGATAGAAGCCGTTTCTAAGTGGCCTAGACCGACATCAGTAACAAAGATAAGAAGTTTCTTGGGTTTAGCTGGGTACTACCGGAAGTTTGTAAAAGATTTCTCTAAGATAGCTACACCTCTCACGAGGCTTACTCAAAAGAATGTTAAGTATGAGTGGACCAATGAATGTGAGAAAGCTTTTCAGACTTTGAAAGAAAAGTTGACCACAACACTTGTGTTAGCATTACCGGAAGTTTTTGATAACTACGATGTATATACAGATGCATCAGGTCAAGGTTTGGGTTGTGTTTTAATGCAATCGGGAAAGGTAATTGCTTATGCATCTAGGCAGTTAAAGGTGCATGAGAAGAATTACCCTACACACGACTTGGAGTTGGCAGCAGTGGTGTTTGCTCTGAAGCTTTGGAGACACTACTTGTATGGTGTCAAGGTAAGGATCTTCACGGATCATAAGAGTCTTAAGTTCTTCTTTACTCAGGAGAATCTGAACATGAGACAAAGAAGATGGCTGGAGTTCGTGAAAGATTACGACTTGGACATTCAATACCACCCGGGTAAAGCGAATGTTGTAGCTGATGCACTTAGCCGGAGAGCGGTTAATGCTATCACTACCTTGCAAGAAGTTGTGGATCAGTTGGACGGGATGCAAATTCAAGTGATTGAAAGGAAGGGTGAAGCTAAGAGTTTGGCGCCATTGATGGCGAGGTTAGATTTGCTAGATGAGATTCGGGCTAAGCAAGATAAGGATCCTGTGTTGATTAATTTGAAGCGAGTAGCTCGAGAGAAGCCTACAGTGGGTTATCAGTTGGACAAGAGTGGTCATCTTTGGTACGGAGACCGTTTGTGTGTGTCCGATGTGGACGGCCTAAGGGAGAAGGTTATGGATGAAGATCATAAGATTGCTTTTGCAGTACATCCAGGAGCCACTAAGATGTATAGAGATCTCAAGGAAAGATATTGGTGGCCTGGTATGAAGTTAGGAATCGCAGAGTTTGTGGCAAAATGTGATACATGCCAGAGAGTGAAAGCAGAACACAGAAGGCCAGGAGGTTTGTTGAAACCCTTGGAGGTACCGGAATGAAAATGGGAGAATATCACGATGGATTACATCACCGGTTTGCCTAAGACTAAGGGCGGTCATGACATGATTTGGGTGATTGTGGATAGACTCACAAAATCAACCCATTTCTTGCCATGTAAAGTGGACATGCCTATAAAGAAGTTCGCTACTATGTATATCGACAATATAGTGAAGCTTCATGGTGTGCCTTTATCTATTGTATCCGACAGGGATAGTAGATTTATCAGTCGCTTCTGGAAGGGTTTACAGAAATCTTTTAGGACAAAAACTGATTTTAGTACAGCGTTTCATCCGCAGACGGATGGGCAGTCAGAGAGAACAATTCAGACTCTCGAGGATATGCTAAGATCTTATGTTTTTTATGCCGGAGGATCATGGATAGATTACCTCCATTTGGCTGAGTTTGCTTACAACAATAGTTACCATGCTAGTTTAGGAATGCCACCTTTTGAGGCCTTGTATGGTAGGAAGTGTAGAACTCCACTTTACTGGGATGAAGTTGGAGAGAAGCACACCACAGGGCCGGAGATGGTTCAGCAAGCCAAGGAGAAGATCGAGGTGATAAGGAAGAATCTGAAAGCCGCTCAAGATCGTCAAAAGAGTTGGGCCGACGTTAGAAGAAGACCGCTAGAGTTTGAGGTTGGGGATAGAGTTTACCTTCGAGCGTCTCCAATGAAGGGTGTCAAGAGGTTCGGACAGAAAGGAAAGCTAAGTCTAAGGTATGTAGGACCTTTTGATGTCATCGAAAGAGTTGGGAAGTTGGCTTATAGACTTCGGTTTGAGTCGATGTCAGAGTCCACAATGTTTTCCATGTATCGATGCTTAGGAAGTGTCTATCTAAAGTGGACGTGGAATCTGAGATTGATCCGGAAGTGTTGCAAGATAATCTTTCATACGTGGAGAAGCCAATAAAGATTTTGGATAGAAAAGAAAAGATGATAAAGAGGCTAGTGACCCCGTTAGTGTTAGTGCAATGGAGCAATCAGGCACCGACGGAAGTCACTTGGGAAGTGGAAGCGGACATGTTCAACAAGTTCCCAGAGTTCCCTCATCTACCATGTACGATCTAGTTTCGAGTACGAAACTCCTCTTAAGGGGGGAGGAATGTAATATTTTTCAAAAAGGGCATCCTTGTCTTTTCACGAAAAATCTGAATATTTGGTTTTGTTTTAAAGGATTAAAAGAAAAAGGGAAAAGAAAAGTAAAGGATTAATTGGATTTAATTAATAAGGAATAATTTGATTTAATTGAGATTATAAAAGGAAAACTAATCCTAAATTAACCTAGTTGTTGTTTTACGTAAAAAAAAATAATGGGGGGCGCAAGTTTGGAGGAAAATAAGAAGAGGAGAGACTTTTGAATCTCTAGGCTAATCCGTTGATAAAAAATGCAGACATCTCAAGAGAGAAAGGATCACCGCGAGACGAGGATCGTTTTGATATCAACAATCCCTAAATCCGTTAACGTAAGTTTTTCCCTCATCGTTCTTGATACTAGGGTTTATTCATCATCGTTGTTAAGCTGCGTTTTTTTTTAGTTTAAACATCGTAGTGATCGTCTTTGGATTGATCATTTATAGGTTTGGAGTTAAGGTTAAACTTTTGACGGGTTGAAGCTTTGGATCGTTGTACCACGCAATTTAAGGTAACGTGGTGTTCTTATCGTATGATTAAGGTGTCATAAAGTTATAGAGCAATTTGTATGCTTATTTTCATGGTTTTGAATCTGTTTTGATTGGAGTTTGGGTTGGATTTGGGTTAGAAATCAGGTTTTGAAGGTTGCAGATTTCTGGGAAAAATCCCAGGCAAACGAAGCGTTATACAAGCGGCAAACGGGCGTTTCTTGATAGCGCACTCAAACAGCGTTTGGGTATTGCGGACGGGCGTTTGAGGGTTTGGTTTAGATACAGGATGTGGCTGATTTTCACGAACGGGCGTTTAGGGGTTTGTGGATGCTCGTTCAAGGCAAACGGGCGTTTACATGGAGGCAAACGGGCGTTTAACCTGTTTATTCTGTTTTTACTGTTTTATCGTGTCAGCTTGGTTTCAGGCTTCATAAACATGTTTTTACTGCTTAACCTTATGTGACAAAGCCTTGAATTAGCTTTTTATGCGTTTAATTTCGGCACCATATGGATTCCCTAAAAAGATGAAGTGTGGGACCGTCGAAAGCTTTGGATTTGCCTTGTGCTTCGATAAGCTAGGGTTTATCGATGTCTGTGTATGTGTTAGGTTCGTTAGAGTCTAGTGGTCTTAAGAAGAGGGAGTAGACTGACAGGTGAGCCTTTTATGTGAATCAACTTAGGTGGCTAGTTAAACATATAATCAAACGTATGTGTTAGATTAATAATCTTAAACATCATGCAATGCTTGGTAAGGCATAGTACAATATCGCGATGTGTTCTCTGACCAGACAAAGTAGACTGTACCCACGCCGGTCAATCGATTGGCTAGATAAAGCGTCTGGTACACTCTGCCGGTCATCACACTATCGGGACTCAGATATTCCCGGGGCTACTAGAGCGTGTCTCTAAGTAGGTTGCACCCAGTTGTCCTAGTACATCCTATTACTAGGCGTAGTGCCCTTGTTATTCATAATGTAACAAACTTGAGCTAAGCTAGATACCTTTGGAACCTCATGTTATGCTATGAACATAATACGATAGTTAGCTAGGGTTAATAACGGAATGAATTAATAAAAGACGGCGTTGCTTTTATTTCTTTATGAGACCGACGTTATGCGATCTTCTACGCGTTACTAAGTACTTATGTACTTACCCCGTTACTTTGTGTTTGTCTTTCTCTTTCCCCAAAGAAGATGAACAGGTTGCTAATGTTGATGAGTTCTTTGACGATGACGTGTGAGATGGAGCTCTTGAAGACTCAGTTCTTATAGTTTTGATTCTTTCAATAATGTTGTTGATTTAGTTTCAAACAATGTTGTCTTTCTTTGGATTAGTTCCGTTTAAGTTCTTTCGGATTTGAATGTTGGATGGTTAGTTCTCTTTATTGGATTTAGTTTTCGCAGCATTGAAAACCGTGTGTTCGATCTTTTGTTTTTCCGAGTCGTTTTATCTTCCGCGTCGTTTTAGTTCTGATGTGTGACGTAAGGGTTACATATATTATTGAATTTTATTTGATAATATTTGTGCCGAGCGCTCTTTCCGGATAAGGACTCGGTGTCCGGGAACGGGGCGTTACAGCGGGACTTTACTTTACCGATGTGAGACTTTACATTCTCTCCCCTTTATAGTCGGCTATGATATCATTCTGTAACGCCTCCAGACCTCGGGCATGATAGCGTTAAATGAGTCATAAATGTCCGGTCAACTACTTAGACATTGTCCTCGCTTGGTCTAAAATGGCTAATCCGAATTGACAAGACCTTTATGTCTCACACTTATATAGAGGTGAGCATGACTTTATTTTACCGATGTTGGATTTACACTAACCGACTTATATAATATCTACGTCTAACACACATATCATCACACATTTTTATTTGTTAAAAATTAAATAAATAAATAAAAAAAAATAGAAACACTCATGACCATTTTCCATAAAATGATTTGAATAGACACTTATTTATTAAAAACAAATATATCCTCGTTAACTAAAGAACTTACGAGAGCTACTATATCATATTTCAATCAATAAAACGTCATTCTTATATTACTCATGAATATTTTTTGAACTAGCAAAATCAAAAACTAAACTTATATAGTATGATAATATTCTTTGTTATATGAAAATTAAGATATGCATGTATTTGAATTATAGCATAAGTTGTGTGCCTCCATTGTTTTCCATAATAATCCAACGCATGCAATAAGAGAAGTGAACTTAAAGTTTAGGTAGCAAAAAATTATGAAATGGACTGCAAGAGTGGAGAGCTTTAAACATGGGCTTTGCACCCTGCATGTGAACATTTTTTAAGAATGAGAGAAACAAATGGCCACTATCTATTGTCACATCTGTGTTATTTGGTGCTTGTTGGATGTTATCCAATTGCGGGATATATATTACTATATATATATAATCAAAGTGCACCCAAATATGAGAATTCAAATAGTCAACTACAAAAGACAACAAATTATTAGAATTGTATAGCAACACACAGGAATTACGTGACAATAACGTGTGACTTTTTAACACAATGGACTATGTTCAGAGCGGTTTAACCATGTTAATGTATTTTAACATGATTGGACTGAGAAGAGGATCTTATATTTTCACCAAGCAAGAGAATAGCCACAAAAATTTCACACCATTAAGCGTAAACTTTCCATCTAAGTCGTGGAGCCTTAAAAGCTATGTGGGCAAGCGAACAACGTATCAATAAAGAAGACGTTAAATACAGTTGAGAATGTGCATGAAATATCCAAATGATCCCTAATATTCAAACCTAACACTTCTAATGACAGTCCTGCTACCAAGAAACCAAAATGGAGATAATAACAAAAAAAAAGGACTACTCAAAAGTTCAATTTAACAAGGGGAAAAACAGAAGCAACAAACTCCGCTTAAGATCGAGTCATGCGAGACAAGTTAGAATAGGCAAAAACTTGGTAGCATCACCTCAAGAGGCGGCCATCCCCATCTTAAATGAAAACACGATACATCCAATCAATCCACCAGTGAGATAAAAATCAACAAGCAAATCGCAAATTTCAATTTAACTCAGAGGTTAAATTAGAAAATATTACCTGAATCATGAAAACAAACCACTCTTCATATATATCTGTAGGTTTTCCTTAGAACACGGCCGATCCGCAAAAAATAAAGGTACAGCTTGGAAGTGGAAATGGTGTGCACAAGAAGACATGCACCTATGAACATCGGCATCGCTTCGTAACAAACTTTTGTAATAAAATTCTAAAGCGTACCAAAATCTAAACTAACCCATTTTTCAATTTTATTTCAGTACTCGTTATCACCTTAGTCTTCTACATATTCAAGGCCGACATGGACATCTCAACGTAATAAAAGAACACATGAATCGTTGTTACTCGTGTATACCAAAATAAGGATCATGAATATTTGAAATGGCGATTTAAAGCGAAGGGTGCGTAGATGTGCGCCAACAACACAACGTCAAACGTGCGTAAATAAAATCACATACCAGAAAAGCAGATTTAACAAACACCAGGAATTGAAGGTATGCGTAACAAATGATCCCCGAGCACCAGATCGAACACTCCACAACCAACAAACAGACAATGCGTTGAGTAACTAAACAGAAATGAATCAAAAGGAACTAAAGTACCCGTGCAAAAGAAGCGTGATTTCCATATAGAAATTCGACACGAGAAGAGAACAAGAAACAAAGCCGCAGCAAGAAGAATAAAGAACCACGATAGATTAAAACCCACAAACAAAAACGGGCGATTAAATAAACCATACACCAAATGAAGAATCGTGAAGGCTGTAATAATATAGAATCGGGAAGGCTGTAATATGAAAATAGGAAGGCCTGTAATATGAAAATAGAAATGAAACCCTCGCAAGAAAGCGTGTTAACATAGATCATATTACAAAACAGAAAAAACCATTTCCAATTGTAGTTCTTCGTAGCAAATTTGGATGAGACCAGTAAATCTTCTGCAGAAAAATGCATAATCAGATATTACCAATGCACCACACTACTACTTGCACATCATATCGACCGAATCGACTTTATTGAGGAATCGAGGATTTCGGAATGTAATCAGAAGACCGAATTCGTATCATGGAAATAACGAAAAGATGAATGAAACAGAGGTTTCATCTCAGAAGCAGGAAATGAATAAAAAAAAAACAAATCCTCAGTAACAAGCATGCACGTCACCAAATTACACACACTGAAATTGCAAATCAATTGAACCCCAAAATCAACAAAAAGAATAAAAAAAAACCCAAAATTAATTACCTAGAAACACCGGTCTTCACTATAATACCATAGCCAATTCATACAAATCAAGAAAGTCGCACAAATAACCAAATTTTCAGCACAAAACAAATTTATCACCAAAAAAAGAAGAGATAATGAAAACTTCCTCAACAAGGTCACGAGCATCACGGGTTGAAGATTAGTTGATGTTGAGACATCATCGACCTCAGTTTTTCATCATAGGTCTCAGAAATTTGTAGAGATCAAAGGTAGACCTTGCCTTCACGGACCTCCTTAGCTTGAAATCGGGCATTCAAACAAAACACCGGCGTCGTGCTTTATCAGAAGTCCAGGAGTTGCAGAGGCTGCTACCTCTTTATTAGAGTCGTGTATCGGGAGAAGTAGATTCATCGAAACCAGATCGGTCTCTTCAATAGAGAAGATGACTCATGGAAGAGGAAAGGAGCACATAGAGACGTTAGGAGCTTGAAGGCTTTTGATTATCGAGAGATGTTTGCTATGGTAGGTAGATGGATAAAGCTGTTGAATAGAGAGGAAAAGCGGTGCGCATTTCTCATTCGCAGAGGATGGCGTGGTGGGGTAGAAGTTGAAAACGACGCTCGTTTCTTCGTCGTCCATTTCTTGCAACTTTAATTAGTATAATCCTATATATATATATATATATATATATATATATATATATATATATATATATATACACACACATATGTGTGTGGTTTTGTCATAAACGAATAAAAATAAAATCTCATTTAATATCCCAGATTTCAGGCTGAACAACGTTACTCAAATTATAATGAATTTAGTAATAATCACTTAATACTTCTGACGTATCAATATAATCACTTTATCACTTAATGCTTATGGCATATAGATAATAAATACCTAAACACAATGGTATGATTTTTACATGATATGTTGTGATCATCAGAATGGTCGTGGTCGTAATATTGAAAACGGTAAGAGTGTTTTTAGAAGTTATAAGAAGGTCTCGTGCCTATAAACGTAGCTCGATCAAGAGCTGAGTTACGTACGTTTGTGAAGAACTTACCTTCTTAATTATATCGTCACATGATCGAAGTAATGGTGTAATAAACGTCCTAGCTAAACACAAGACATATATACTTGACGCTTTACTAGAGGTCAGTAAAATCGTCAGCCTTGACCATGAACCGGTCGGCTCGACCATGCAGTGAGGTGAAAACGGTAATTTTCATTTTGAAATATACCAGGCTACAATTATTATATATCTTCCGCTTAACAAGTACAATTATTTATTGTATATGTCTTAATGCCTTCTAATTAACAATATAATAAATGATTTCCAAAAAAATAAAACACAATATAATAAATGGATATTTTTTGTAAAATATAAAACACTTGCTTTTTCATCTTTAAAATAAATACTAATATTTTAAAAGGTGGAAACAAATTAAGTACTTGGTACATCGCCCTAGTGGTTACCACTAGGGTCTAATCTGACAGGATACGAGGTTTTGAGTTCCGTTAAGGGCAAAATTAAGGGTGTGTGATAACGTTTCGTATCCCCAAAAAATAAATAAATCACCCTACAAGTATTGTCAATAAATGGAGTATTTATTTTTTTAATGACAACACATCATACCTTTCAGGTATTATAGCGAGATTCAACTATTATAAAGCTGAACATTATACATCAAATTTTTTACTTGTCAGATGTCGAATATTCAGATTTAAAAATTTAACCTCTAGGAGTCAAACCTCGTTTTTTTGTGATCACGGTAGATATAGCATAATGTCATTAGAAAAATTATAATAATTAATGAAAGTCATAAATATTTAATCAAGGTGCTAGGTTGACTAGACTAAACTAAACTTTAGAGGAAAGACGCCGTGTACGTCTAGTGTTGTTTACACACGAGCAAGAGGAAGACTGACATAATGATGAAGCAAATTAAGAGATGTTTGCTTTTGTTTTTTAACTTTTTGAAGTCGCAAAATATTCTGTAGCATGTAGAAAAGATGGTAGCACATTTTCTAATACACAAAGTAATTACTACCGCGTCTTGTACCAAAAATATAAATTCATTTAATTTTTTCGTTTTGTCTCATAATATAAATTTATTTTAAAACCGCGACATAATCAAAATAATTTATAAATTCATACATATTTTTAATAATTTTTATCGAGAAGAATGTTGAATTTTGATGTTGAATTTGACCAATGAATCCTTAAAATTAGTGAATTTCGAATAACTAATTTTGAAAATAAAGTTAATTTAAAAACTAATTTAAAAATTTATTACATGAATTTTTAACACAAGTGAATTTCGATAATTGAATAAATAGTTTTATCCTTTATCTCTACTTAATTGATGAAATATTTCTGTCCTTCTCCCTCATTCCCCCTAAAAACTAATAAAGCATTTATTATTTTTTTAATATTTTATGTCTTATTATTTATTCACTCATTTTTCGCTACTTTGTATTAATGACAGTCAAAGGTCATTTTAGTTTTTTTTCATCAAAATTAATGATAAATACTCCTTCCATCCCAATTTATTTGGAACTTTTTGGAAATCTTAAAATTTAAGAGAACATTATTTATTAAATTGTCTAGTCATTAAAAACATGACTAATTTACAATTACATCCCTTTTATAATGTCTTTTTATCTACTTATAAATGCTGCTACGTGGGTATTTTAGACATTTAAGAAGCAACTTTAAGTATAAATATAATTTATGAGATGACGATACCGAATCTCGCACCTCCACGTGGCGTCACGATATGGTCCTCCTGAACAAGAATAAGTGATAGCCCAAATGTCGAATTACGGGTTGAGACATCGACAACCGACATGATCAGAGAACCGAGACGATGGGTCCATCTCGATACCGCAAGTCGGAAAGCTCGGGGTGCGGACAAAGTCCACTCTAAACACGCAGGCCCATTATCCATGTGGTTACTTGCATAAGTGGGTAAAACTCATATAAGCTGGTAAATGCCCAAAGGGCTAATACTGTATTTTACCCAAACCGACATGGTTTAGGGTTAGGGTAATGAACTCCCTATAAATATACAATTCCAGGAACCACGTGTAACTTGATTCCTGGACAATGACAGGATACGTAGGCAACCTGAGAGAGACTCTCAGGCTCAGTCTAAAATCATCCTTGATTCAATTACCCTTAGATTAAACGGCCTGGATTTATTCATAGACGAAATCCAGCATCGTCATGAGACTTATTTTGGATTTTGGAACATCCATAAATAGAATAAGTGTGAAACAAATTAAGACGGAAGGAATAATTAATTTAATCAGTTTTCTTAATCTGTATGAAAAAAACCTCAAATGTAAGCGGGTGTGGAATTAGCCTAATGGGTGGAAAGAGAATCTCAATTTTTTTCCGTTAAAAATAAAATTCTAATAAAATTTGTTTTGCATGTTATCTCGACTTTCATTATGTAATGTTTCAAATTGTCCCCTAGTCTGATCGAGTATATTGTATCAATGATCCCTACCGTTTCTTTACGTAAAATGAAAAAGATTCAGTGACGAAATTGAGAGATGTGTTGCTTGCCGAAAAATATTGTTGAACTTTAAATCACATCCACCGCCTAAACCCATTTTTAGAAGTGTGTTTATGTAAAGTACTATATTCGTCACAAAATATAAATTCGTTTGGATATTTTCACACAAATTAAAAAAATAGGTTGAATTGGTTATACGTCATTAATTTTGTTAAAAAAGTCTAAAATGTCTTCTAACTATTATTGAGAAGTCTTTGGCCAAGACTACATCAAATCTCCACAAGACTACATCAAAAGTTTTAAAAATATACATCAATTCTCGTGTGCCTTAAAAGCGATAAGACATTTAGTGTGGTGCCTTAACGACTCTCCTATTATTAATGTAAATTGGTAAAAAGTTAATGGGTACTCCCTCCATTCCGAATTATCTGAGTCAGTTGCCGAAATCACACATATTAAGAAAGTAGGTTAATGCATTGACTTTAAAATGAAATGACTACCTTTCAAACAAAAAAAAAAATGAAATGACTAAAAGATCATTAGATATAATTAATGTGACATTTTTTTATCTATAATATTGCAATAAATAAAGGTAAAGTAAGGAAAAGTATCATTAATATTGCATTGAAAATGCAACTGGCTCAGGTAATATGAAACAAATTATTTTGACAATTGACTCAGATAAATTAGAACGGGGAGTATATAATAAAGGTAGTTAGAAAGGAGAAAATTGTGTATTAATGTGTCCTATAATGTGTATCAATTTAAATTATATTCAAGTTAAATTTTATAACCTATTAGACTCGATACAAAACTCGAGCTCGGCTCGAGTTTGTAAAATTTTCTTAAATCTCAGCTCGAGTTCGAAATACTCACTCGAACTTGGACTCAATAATATTTTAAAATACGTGACTCGTTTAGAGCAATACTCGGTTCAACTCGACTCGTTTACACCCCTAGATGATACCAATTAAGTGGTTAAGATTTGTTTAAACTTATCTTCTCTCACACAGTAGTGGTCTGTACTATGTAGGGGTGAGTTGGCAAATCTGAATCGTCCAATTGGTTTCACCTCATTAAGAGCATCTCCAATCCTAAACTCATTAAAATGTTTATTACTACGTCACATCATCAATTTATAAACCTTTTATTTATAAACATATTTTCACAATAGATAAACCACTCCAACGGTCTTAAACCTTTTGCAAAATGTTTAAAGCTTTTGATAAACTCACCATTATAGATACTCTAATACATGTTGTACAATAACTATTCTTTGTAATATGAGCGTGCAACAAATATCTTTAAACATCGCACCTCCATTTAGTATAGCTGTAAATCAATATTGGAACAGGGAAGATTTTTGCCTACACCCGTCATCTAGGAAAGAAAGCCATTAGCCGTATGACACGATCTACACCGTCACGTCAGTCTCTAAACAAAAATTTTAAAAGAAAAGCATGTATCCAGAGGCCCAAAATATTCTCTCTCTCAAGAACTTGAATGCTCAAAGCAACACCTGAGTGGCATATGCATCTCTCTATATTAAGTATCAGACACCAACGAAAGCAGAGAAAAGGAGAAGCACTCCCTTTTCTCTTTGCAATAATTTCACCTCTTTCTCTCATTGCCTCCATCCCTTTGCAATTCTACAATCTACCCCACCGGAACCACCATTGTCCACTGCCCACACTACCCAAAGCTCATAAATCCCATTCCCCCCCACCGGCCACCACCACCCTCCTTTTTCTTCCCTCCCTTTTTCATCTTATAATATTATTACCCCCCAAAACCTTCACTTTTATTACCCAAATGCTTCCAATACTAATACAATTATCTTTACTTGTGATTGCAGCAGTTGTAGATGCTGCAACTACCGAAACTCCCACCTCTGCTGGCCATGCAATGCCATACCCTGCTTATGAACACTTCAATGTCCGACAAACTATTTTTGCCACTAAAATTACCCAACTGCACACCAAACACATACATGTAAAAGATTCAGATACCAACAAAAACGACACAATTAGTGATCAAGGAAAGCAAAAGCTCAAGATTTTTCACAGAGATAAGCTTGGCTTTTCGCATTTCACTGATCATCATGACCGCTTGAATGCCCGTATGAAAAGGGACGTTATAAGAGTGGCTAGTCTCGTTCACAGAATATCAAACGGCAAGGACTCGACAGCCGCCGCCAAGTATGCGGTGGAGGGATTTGGGACGGAGGTGGAATCCGGGATGCAGCAAGGAAGTGGAGAGTATTTCGTGAGGATTGGAGTGGGCAGCCCAGCAAGAAATCAATACATGGTCATTGATTCCGGCAGTGATATTGTATGGGTCCAATGTCAGCCTTGCACCATCTGTTACCATCAATCCGACCCGGTTTTCGACCCGGCTCTCTCAGCTTCCTTTGCAGGTGTTTCTTGCGGGTCGGAACTCTGTAACCGGGTCGAGAATTCGGGTTGTCAAGCAGGCGGGTGCAAGTATGAGGTCATGTATGGTGATGGTTCATATACAAAAGGCACCATGGCACTTGAGACCCTCACTTTGGGGAACACAGTGATCCGAGATGTGGCTATCGGATGCGGGCACAGGAACCGGGGATTATTCATCGGAGCTGCCGGATTATTGGGTCTCGGCGGAGGATCCATGTCGTTTGTGGGTCAATTAGGTGGGCAAACCGGTGGCGCGTTTAGCTATTGCCTCGTCAGTCTTGGAACCGACTCATCCGGGTCACTTGAATTCGGGCGCAAAGCATTACCCGTAGGTGCTGCATGGGGTACCTTTACTAACCAATCCCCGTGCCCCGATTTTCTATTACATCGGGCTATCGGGTCTAGGTGTCGGAGGCATGCAACTTCCCATACCCGAAGACATTTTCCGATTAACCGAACTCGGAGACGGTGGTGTAGTCATGGACACCGGAACCGCCGTGACTAGGTTCCCGACGGCTGCTTACGAGGCGTTTCGCGACGCATTCATAATAGAAACCGGCAATCTTCCACGAGCACCCGGTGTCTCCATCTTTGACACCTGCTATGATTTGAACGGTTTCGTAACGGTTCGTGTACCGACCGTTTCGTTCTTCTTATCGGGCGGTCCGATAGTGACACTTCCGGCGAAAAACTTTCTAATTCCGGTAGATGAGAGGGGTACGTTCTGTTTTGCGTTCGCACCGTCGCCTACGGAGCTTTCCATAATAGGAAATATCCAGCAAGAAGGCATACAAATTTCTTTCGATGGCGGTAATGGGTGGGTTGGGTTTGGGCCCCACATTTGCTGAGTCATATATAAATATTAATAGTAATATTAATATTATATCTTAATTTTTGCTTGTAACAAAGTCTTAATATCATATGTCTAGTAAGATAAGTAGATATTTTGATGAATTCTAAGGAGTGAGCAATATTTCAAATTTAATTGTGTGTATAGTATATTTTCTAGGATTTTATGAAATTTATGCCACACCTTAATGACAAGTTTATATGAATGTTATCATATTCTTACGAAGGTGATACTACTGCCACAATAGGTATATAACAACGAATAAGACAGAGCATTGAATGCAACAAGGTTTTACATCTTTAATTATTATGCATATATATTATTTATATATTATTCAATGAATTACACATCATAATCTAAGATACAAAAATATGGTGCCAAAAAAAAAAGATATAAAAAATATATTATACTATTTATTATGAAATAACCGTTTAGATAGTTTACATTTTCTATTTTAAGAAAGGATTCTTGCAATGGGATAAAAGGGTAAATCTTGATCAAGGTGTTATTAGGAAATGGTGTTATTAGTCAAAGAACAATGGTGACTAATTTAACTAGGATGATGAAGGTTAAAAGAAGAAGAAGAATAGCAGTAAAAACATGTTGTAAAAAAGGGACAAAAAGCTAAAACCAGTCAAAAAGTAACCCAAAAAGAGTAGGACCATTGAGTGGCTTACAACTGTTAAATTGTAAAGTAAGTGAGTTTATGTCAACAAACACACTTTTACTAAGGTTCTACTAAAAAGGGCAAAGAGGAGGTTCTTATAATAATAATTGTACATATTTTGCTTGCTATACCATACCAAAACAAACTACAATAATAACAGTACAATCTTTCAGCCCAAACTAAATTAAGACTTCTGCTCTAGTCAGATTAACAAAATATAACAACAATTTTAACAACATTAGCTTAGGCAATGGACCCTTTGGGTAATTCCCATATATCTACACCAAATGCACCTATTGGCTATTACCCATTCAGTCAAATCTACAAATAAGCATAAGCAAAAATGGACTGACAGGTCAAGGTGGGGTCCGGAAAGTTATACATATTCGGCTTGTTCCTCGGTTTTCTTCTAAAAGACGATGAAGATGAGGACGACATCCTTAGTCCTATGCCCCAAACAGATGCTTTAGATCATCCATGTTTAAGCGAGCAGCAAAGGCCCCGGTTTGATCTTCGCCAAAGGCGGATGCAACCATCTTTCTCTTTTCATCCTACAACAGCATAATCACGCAACCAATACGATGATGAGCATGAACCCCTAATACACTAGAGTGTTTGTATAGAGAGAGAAGAATTACGGTGTAATAGGTATTTGAGGGGCACACCAAGTGAAGGGATTTGATGTATTTCAACTCACTCACTCTCTCTCACACAGTAGATGTGTGTAGGAGTGAATTGGACACATCACAAACCTCCACTTCATAAACCCCTCAAATCCTTGATGCACCATAACTGGGCAGAAGTGAAATTTCACCTGGAGGGCTAAAATCCGATCCTCAACAGTGTCCTTAATAGTTAGGCGTGAAACAATAACAGGCCGAGTCTGTCCAATTCGATGAGCTCGATCAATGGCCTGATCTTCAGCAGTTGGATTCCACCACAGATCCAATAGGATTACACGGCAAGCTGCCACCATGTTCAGACCTAGATTTCCAGCTTTTAAGGACATTAACATCACTCTTACCTATCAGAATATCAAAACCACAAATCACTCTTTTCAGTAAAATTCAAGGCAACATTGCCAAGGGGTAACTGATCTGAGTCGAATCAATTCGTTACTTCCAAAAGAGGCGGCATGGGACTGATACATAACTTTTACAATCATCCCAAAGGACAAGAATCTAACCTTAGGGTTGGTGTTGAATTCTTTGATAGCTCTGTCTCTAGCTACTAAAGACATTGCCCCGTCAAATCTTCGATAAACTAGACCATCCCTTTTCATCGCAGCCTCAAACAAATCCAGCATGCCTGTCCACTGTGAAAACACAAGTGCTTTTATTGGTTTCAATGAGTCTGTTTCCGAGAAATAGCCTCCGGAAGATGAAGCTTCTCCGTTACGCGAGGCCTTGGACTTCATTTCAACGTCAAGATATGGATCACAACATTCCTGTAGAACATTAAGGGCAGCTTTGATTTTGGAAGAACAGTACTCTTTCCTTAAGAGCAAAGACTTTTCAGCAAAGCCAAACGAACTGGAAGAATTGCTACTGTCATCACCGAAAAGATGCTTCTTCAACGCTTTTTTAGAAAATACGACATCGGCACTAAGTTCTCTTTTACAGTTGGGTGCTGGACATGTATTCTCATCTCCTGTCAGATAATCTGATACGCATTGGAAGCAGAAAACATGTCCGCAAACAGTTACAACGGGATCTTCAGGTAGATCCTGCACACACACACACAACGGGAATTATCATGCTAGTCTCGAAAATACAGTTTGCAATGACCTGATTAAATTTAGTTTTACAGGGAACGTTACAAAAGAATAATATAATTCAACAAAGCCAACATTGTTTGAATCGTCAAAATGCTTTCTTTTTCTGTCAGGAACTTGAAACGTTAAGTGAATTGACAAATATATGATCAGGAACTAGAAAGATTAGAGATTAGAATTATAAACAATCGAAGAATAAAGCAAAGCTTACGTTGCATTCAGAACAGGTGGTCAAGGATGTATCGAGCAGTTTCAGTAAACTAGAAAGTTTTTCTTTTGAAAGGCTCCTTGCATTTCCCAAAGACTCTTTTTCAACAGAAGGATTAGTAACTCCTTTGACAAGCAGAGGATGATTACAGGCCTGGCGAAGACGCAGAAGCATCAAAAGAAGACTTGCATAATTTTGATTCACTGTGCCAGCATCAGCATATGCCTGAAAACGTAATATTTTCAACATACCAAGAGTTCAGGAGAGAAAAAAATGCTAAACACAATTTTAGTTTCCCTCCCATAATACATGAATATAAACAGCCAATATTACTTAAATTGCAACGTCAAACCCACACGAAAATAAAATCATGGTCTTCTCCCCCCCCCCCCCCCTCCATGTCAATTTGAAGGCAAACCTTGACCTAACAATAAAAGCTGACTCCATGTAAATAGAGGTCGTGGGTTTGAGTTGTGGGAACCTCTTGTAGGTATAACATAACGCTCATTGAAATAGAGGTAGTGGATTACAATTGGGGAAACACCCCCTAATAAATGTAAAGCTGTACATTATAGGCCTAAAGGGCCTGACACTCTTCTTGACCCCGCATAGACAAATGCTTCCATGCACTTGGGCGCCCTTCTCCATGACAACTTTTACCGTATATGCGTAGTGGTAAAAGTTGTTTCCAAATGAACAGACCATGGGTTCGAGTTGAGTAATCGGTTTCTAATAAAAATAATGTAGGGCTGCACATTATAGCCTAAAGGGTCCAATACTTAGTCAGACTTTGCACAAGTGTCAGATGTTTCCCTGAACTAGACCACCCTTTTCAGTCCTTTTCGTATTTTCAAGGTGAGCAAACTTTTCGGCCTGAGCTCCATTACGAGGATAAACTTGTGCAGTCCATATATCTCAAGGTAATCAGCAAGAAATTCCTAATCAAGGAAGCCTTTCTTTTCCTATGGAAACATTACATTTATATTTCTCTAAAAACAGCTTCAAACTTTTAAGCATCCAAACATGCTTTTGCCATTTAAACCGATCACTAAGTTGGCTCAACCCATCCACAACATCAACATATGGACCAGTCCCTTGTCTGCTCAAGACATGAACAACCCGTTATTATTTAAGTAATCAGGGTGGCTATGCGCACTGAGATTTGAACCTTAAATCTCCTATTACTATCTCAGTAAAGCTGAAGTTATTAGGAAGATTTGTAGTTTAATATTTAATCACTTCAACAAGTTGTGTTCTCCTGCTGCTTCATGTTAAGACTATATTCATATTTCGTTATGTACATTTCGACCTAGCTTTGCATTTGCACACAAAAAAAGGTAAAAGAAATTGACAAATCACAGCAACTCATCCCTAAAATAATCAAATAGGGCTGATAATAATCTCAGAAAAAAAAAACACATTTACTAGTGCTATAGCTTTTCATACAATCCTTAGAACTAGTTTACTTCTTGTTTTTGCAAATTGCATGTCATATCAGTGGAAGTTGTGGGATCTCAATAGGTCAAGGCCATAAAAAAGTTGTCCACAGAATGAGCTAAAGGAATTTATGTAGCTCATCAGATTCAGAATCTAATCAGTTGTTTACACAGAGTGCTCATGAAACCGCTTCCCCACAAAGTATTGAGAAAGGCCAAAAACAAAAAGGAAATGCAGAGGCAGAGGCAGAGGCAACCAAGAGAAATATATAGGCAGATCCAGTTCCAAAAAACAAATAAATAAATACATAAATATAATAAATAATAAAAATTAACAGAAACACCAGAAGGAGACAATAAGATTACTTTGAACTGCGAGCGAGAATGGGCTTCCAACTTGCTGTAGAAATCCCGTTCCTCAGTGGAGAACTCTACTTTAGTTAATTTTATCTCTTTGGGTGGTAATGATATTATAGGCTGACCATCAATCAGTGTACCTATGCCACACCAAAATATAATAATCATAATATGTATGAAAACTCTTATAAATAAGTACATGTAGCGCCCCAGCAATGAAGAGAACCATCAACTTAACTATAATGGTATAGAAACTTCACATTTTAAGACGAATAAAACAACCGGACTCATGCTTCATGGATATAATACATAAAACCAAACAAGCCATGTAAATTAGGATAAATTATGTTGGCAGGCACTCACGTCACACATATGATACAAACAGCGATTTTCCGTTTACAAGATATGCCAGTTACATACTTTATCAACAAAACAAAGGTGTCTAGGCAAGCATAGGATACAGGGTAACAAAGTTTTAAGACAGAGATTGAACTCAAGCCCTATTCCCACGAAGAGGTATGCTAAAAAATAACCAAACACCCACCCCCATATAGATCAAGATTTTCCGCAGAAATTATATGCAAGTAAACATGGCCCATAAGGATCAAATTCATATAGGATAGCTCACAACAATATAACTATGCACTAACGAGTAACAACTACCTCCCGGGCTCACTTCTAAAGAAAAACGAACATAAAGAGAAAGAAAAAAGAGAAGACAACAAAAACAACCTTTCGTTCTTCGCAACATGATGGTCATCAAGACGACTTGAAGCTTTTCATAACCTCGTTTCACGAGTGTGGATATCGGTTGCTTAATGCTGTCATAAAAAGCTCTGTACTTGCAATATGGTTCATACTTCAAAAACCTAAAGTAACTAAATAATTCATCAATTGAATTCTGTATTGGTGTTCCAGATAAACACCACCGCTTTTTCGCTCTTAGGCTGCAACAAGCTCGAGCAACTTGAGTTCTATGGTTTTTAATGGTTTGGGCTTCATCTAATATTACCCTAAACCAGCGCACTCTAGCTAATGCACCACTCCTACGAGCATATACATCATCACCAAACCCCCGCTTCCCTCCATTCTTGCTAGCTAAATAGCCCATTGTTGACCATCCATATCTGTTTACCTGCTCCTCTTCTGCGTCTAAAGGTTGCTTGGGGACTTCATTTGTCACAATGGAATAGGTAGTCAGAACGACATCATACTTTGCCAGTTCAGAAGCACTTCTAGTTCTATTGCTTCCATGATATAGTAACACAGAGAGCTTAGCTTTTCTTGTAACCTTCTCATCTAGTTCCCTATCCCATTGTCGAAGCACGCTTGCCGGACAAACAACTAATGTACCAGCTGCAGGCTTCCTATCACGTGATGACGCTCTCTTTTCTGAAATTATCTCTAATTCATCAGACATTTTCTGCTTCTTTTTGTCAAGAGGATTTGAATCATCATCTTCTGAATCAAAGTCTTCGGATTTGATGCTCCGAAAAGCGTCCGATCTAAATTCGTCCTGTAAAGACTTATGCATTTGTATGATGGCAATCATCGAAATAGTTTTACCAAGGCCCTGTTTAATAATAGAACTATAAGCAAGAAAGATATTGTAGACAAACACTGTGGAAAAGAACAGAGAACAGAGAACAAAGTCAACATACAATGATACAAAACAAATTCAATAACCTGATCATCAGCCAGAATTCCACCTGGGGACTTTTGATCAGTTTCCCTTTGGACCATCCATGCCAAAGCAATATTCTGAAACGCGTAAGTAACAGCTGAGAATCGCAAAGCTACTGGGACATGTCACTGGAATAGCAAGTCAAATTACCTGATGTCGTAGAAGAGGAACTGACAAAAGACCCTTAGGCAGGGTAACTTCAATTTTGGGTTGATTCAAATCCTATATGCAAAACACAGACAATTTAATTATCCAAACATCTGAACGATAAACCACGAATTAAACCTCAAAGCATGAGATTTCTATCCAATATTACATATGATGTTCCAACTAAGATAATCAGCTGATAAAGCTAAAAGATAGCCTAAACACTGTGGAGAATTTCACCATGACCCCACACATCGTCAGTTTTGACCGCCCAAAGCAGGCAGAATAAAGAGGGCACTTATAAGTCTCTCATTGCTGTATACTTTACCTTTTAATCTCAATTTAGTTCCATGATTTTCTCATGTTCATATCTTCTTTGGCCTCTAGAGTGTTCATTCCAACCACACCAAGAAAATTCAAACATGGCAACAACAAATGAAGCTTTGTGGCAATGGAGACTTATGTTCCAAAAAAAGTAAATACATTATGTTTGGTGGGTAATCATGTGGAGTGAAGAGATACAAAATTCAACAAAGATACGCTCAACTATATGGAGATCGGCAACTTATGGACAAAGTCATATATATATGAGATAAAGAAAAAAAATCCTTCCGCTTGAAACGACAGAGGGAAGTTTTTATTCTATTTTGTTAAGAAATAAATGTAAAAATTAATCTTCCCTCAACAGCTTACGCTTCTACTCTAGTCCACGTTGTGACAAGCTCACACATGAAGGGGTGTATTAAGATATAAATATATAAATTGCTCTTCCTCTTAACAGCTTAAGCTTCTACGTGAGTTGGTAATTGAATAAATTTCAACTGCATTACAGTACTAAATGAACACAGAATCAGCCAAATGCATTTAGATTTACAAAATGTCTGAGTCCTTTGCAAAAATGTATCTAGGCCCAAAATATAAGATAAAAAGGGAAAACCAAACTGCATATCTTCTACGTAAAACAGAAGGCCCAACAACCATATGTCCTGTGTTATATGATGTTCCAGTGACATGGTTAGGAATCATTAGTCACAAGAACTACCATGATCACATATTCTCCACTTTTTCTATAACTAACAAAAACTTCCTTGATTGGCTTGTGAAGTTTACATAATTAGTGAAATTGTAACTTGTTCCATGCAGGTAAAACAAAGTGATCCAGAACAGTGGAAGATAGAACCTAAAAATCTTAACCCAAGATGAAGCTGGAAAAAAAATCCCATGGGTAATAAGACGATTACATAAGCAAATTTTCGCTAGGAAAAATTTTCTCATGCCAGAAATTCGTTAAAGCCTTTCTATAACAGTGACAAATATCGATCCAAATTAACACTCTGACCTTTAGAAATGTCAACTGTTATACAATTGTATGTTTGATCACTAGTAATACCAAAACCAACCTGTACAGCAGCTTGAAAAATTAGCTTCTCATCAGCTCCTGGTAACCTTTCGTCACCCTGATGTTGTAATGATTCACTAGCATGTCCATAAGCCTCATGAAAGGCAGATTTTTGGTTCTCCAGAGCATCGCTTGATGTGGCACTGGGGTCAGACGGCCGCAAGGATGTAGGAGTCCGCTTCACCCGTGCAGCATTACCTGCAACCAAGTTCCAGCTTCTGAAAACACTTCAGCGCGTAAAAATATAATGCCACATATTCAATGCAAACTTACTCATATCATCCTTGTTCATGAGATACACCACGTCATGGCCTACACCGGTATACGAGTCAGAAGATCCAACGTCGCCCCTAGAGGAGGATGGCAGTGACCAAAAAGTAGGATCCCAATCATAGGTAGACAGAGACACAGCAGAATCCCTCAATGGTGAGTCATCGTCGTAATGATAGGCATCTATTTCGGCAAAGACAGAATCACCTGACTCTGATTCACTAAAATCGTAATCGTCCATTGCAGCCATTGCAGCAGAACAATCATTTGCAGCACAAGTCACCAAGCTAAAAGAAACACCAAAAACAGAAGTAGCCCCTGCTAAGAATTATACTGACACCAATGGTTTTCAAGCAAAATTAGGGGTAAGAGAAAATGTTTTTTTTAGGAAGGGAAAATTTCTACTAACCATTGTATCAAT
This sequence comes from Gentiana macrophylla, assembly GCA_026214975.1. Taxonomy (NCBI): domain Eukaryota; kingdom Viridiplantae; phylum Streptophyta; class Magnoliopsida; order Gentianales; family Gentianaceae; genus Gentiana; species Gentiana macrophylla. The sequence continues at coordinate 134,399,670 of CM047805.1, read as the reverse complement.
TCCTGTATCCGGTACAAGCTTGCTAGCAGTTCTAAAAAAACTCTCACAGCCAAATCCACAAAGACAAACCTGCATGCATCTTTTTACTTGACCGTTCCACCTACTGGAAATCACATCGGAAGGAAAATAAAAAATAAAATCCCCAAATGCAGCCAAGCCATAAAACATACAACAAGAAATTCCACGAATGTAGCATCCAATTATTCAAAGCATGCGAATTCCATCCTAAAGTCATAAACTTTGACAAAAGAAAAATTACTCCGTCACTCGAAAATGTTGACAAAGGAAACAAATTAATCGCACGGATGCCCAACAAATTAATAATTCCTCAACTAGTAAAATCAAGAATGAATTACCTGATTAATATCGAATCGGAAAAAACCCTTATTCGCGTCTAGGAATTACAGCAGAATCGGAGTGGGAGTGACACATGAATCAAAGAGCTTCAGTAGAGGTTCATTCACTTCGAGAAATTCGAACCATAACCATTTTGCCGGTCTTTTGTGAATTTTTTTTAACGTTTTTTTTAAAAAGAAAATTGGCAATTGAAAAAAACAAAAACAAAGGGGTTTAATCAAGGTCCAAATGTATCATCACAGTGTTTATGCTCCACAATAGATCGATTCATAAAATTAAATCTTTTAAAATTGACTTGATGTTGTGAATAACTGGTGTGATGGTTTATTAAAATCACATGATGCAAATATAGAATTCTTAAAAATAATGGATTATTAACGAAGGGTGAGCATTATCCTTCAAACTCGTCCTTTTTTTTACGTGAAAACCATATCAACACCCGTATAGAGTAGGAGATCGGTAAGCATACGGGTTCTCGTGGCACTGGGTCTCCTGTGATACATGTCGTTCTTCCGATGCAGCGGAGTGAGTTCCATTCTCAATGTCTTTCTCTTTCTTTTTCTTTTCATTTATAGAGGTTTTATGAACCCCTTCAATGGTCTTGTTTTTTTTAAGAGAATTCAATAAGTGGTTGTATGATGCAACCCATGTCTCTTTCGGAAACGAATATATGGTGGATTTCGTGTTTCTCATGTTGGCTTAATGAAACTACCCTTACCGAAAACCCGTCAAATTGAATGTGAACATAACAATTTTGGTTTAAAAAATCGATTCTAAGTCATATAATTATTTTTAGAAAGTCGATTGTGACAAATTACTTTTTTAATTAGCCACACACACTAATTTCATTAACCGAAAACATCGACTATTATTACACATAAAAAACAAGTAAATAGGCCATATCTAAAATCAGCATCGTATATTTTAAATAAATGAAAGAATGGAGTAGACTAATTTGAATAAAGTAAGTGGAGTAGATGAAGATGTTAATCTTAGAATTTTTTTAATAATAATAATATGTTTTCTTTTAATAAATGATTGATCTATATTGTGAATGTTGTCGTGCATCCTTCAATAAGATGATGAATATATATTATGGATCAGTGAATTTTTCAGTAGAATGGTAGGAATATAATGTAACAGCATAATTAGATCATGTGAATGATGTTGTGGAAACTTTTGGGGCCATGAGATGCAGTTGGGTCGTGGCCACCACAGATACCAACGTGGAAGCGAGCCAGGGGGAGTTATTTCCTGAATTGATCCAGGAGCATCTAATCCACAAACCTCGAAGCAAGGTAGTGCTCGAGGAGTTATTTGCCGATGAGACTAGTCTACCGCCCACGAGTGTTGTGAGGCACCAATACAAAGAACCACTGAGCTTGCACCTACTCAGAATGTCGTACTGAAAGGGTGTGAGACCACCTCTACGATCTGGTGTGCAAGAGGAAGAAAATGTTGTTGTCTCGAATGGAATGAAAGATGATCCATCATCTTTTAGGAAGGCGATCGAAGATTTTGATAATGATAAGTGGCCAGATGATAGAGTAACAGAGCAACTATTCCCCAACCAAAAAATAAGACCACAAATAGGCTTCAGGGGCTAAAACACTTGGGTATCTGGCAAAAGCCAAAACCCACATCCACTGCACCAGTAAACTTACGGTCAACAACATCCAAAAACGACGCTTTCTAAAAATTCACGAAATTCTATTACAAAGACTCTTTAAAAAAAAGAAGAAGAAGAAACAAAACAATCACTTGTTCTAATTACAGTAAAAATGTGATGCCTTTTTAAAACTATCTGTTGAAAATGAGAGAGAATATGTTTAGAGTTAAAATGAGCAGGACACATGTTATGATATGATCGGGGCAAATTATAAGAAGTCTCTACGGTAGAATTTCCTGTAACAAGAATCTCTGACAAGTTCTGCCACGCGTAATATGACATAGGATCTCTCACCTTGTCCACCTCCACACAAGAATGACAATGACAATTGTGATGACCATGCCTGTATATTTGATCCACCTATCAGCACGGTTACGTCTTTCGATAAGCCTTAACACAGAGTTTGACAGTCCCAACGTGTTCATTACATCCAATGCTTTCCTTTGAGCACTCTGCAACAATCACCTTTTTCTTATTACATATTATTATACAAAATTCACACTGTTGACTTACCCCACCAATATGTTAACATAACTGTGATGGAAGATAGACATAACTAAGTAAAGTAACCTTTTGCTGAGCATGTTAAATCTACTACAACAAAATTAATATTGTTGCTACTCTGATACAACACATGTCTACTAACGTCCACGTGTCAAAATGATCACTCACAAGGGAACGTGTTAAGATACAAATGTACTACATTGAGTTTCTAAAATAGCAAAAATCCAGAACCGGAAAAGCAACTAACAATAAGTGCAAGCAACCATTAGAATTCACGCTAGTAGTTGTACAAGCGTGACTGGCAGAGACAGACGTACTATAGCAAATAGAAGGTGCGACCACTGTAAAGTATTTTAAACAGACGGAGCTTCTAATATCATCATGTATATCAGCTACACTCTTTAAGCCTACACTATTGAATATTAGTCTGCTGTTTAAAGAGGTAAAATAATCTTGAGAAATGGGGAATCACCATGTCTACAAGCAGGAAACTCATTGATGGCAAAATGAAGTACACAGGGGCGGCTCCAATAAATTCAGAATACGAGTCAGAAATTTAGCAGCCTTTTCATCTTTTAAATCTAGGCTAGTACATTTTATAACTCATTATGGTACAATACTTAAAATAGTGGATCAATATACAAAAATTAGTGGGCCGATTTTACATATAGAGGTGTAAATAAAAAAAATATAACCGTGGTAGTGGTATTTTTTTTAACGGGTCAGCTGCCCCACATTAACTCAATGTGGTGCCACCCCTGCAGGTACATGAACATCCAAGTCATACAAAAAACTGTAAGCATTACCTTCAAGTGATCCCTTTGCTCACTATACTTTGAAAGAAGAGCAACCCCAGTTGCATAAGCTTCGTCAAGCATTTTAGATGAGTTCCGGACTGACTTCATCGCCTCGGCTTCCGCGTCAAAGATTTGCAGAATATGAGAGGAATCTCTACTCTATATTAAACACATGTGTGTACAGTTAGTAGTTGATTTTGGATGAGCAGTAAACTCAACTGAGAAAACATGTGAAAAACATACAGTCTGCCCAAGTAAATCAGCCCTATCCTTCGTTTCTTGCAGCCTTTTCTGGTTCCTTAGAGAATATTTGTCGAGACTATCCTTCAATGAGTATGCTTCTTCAGCAATTTGTTCAACTTTTCTGCAACATCAGCAAAAAATACATCACGTCAACAAGCAGAACATGCTTTTATAATCTCATAAGTTCACTCCATGACTCCATAATGACACAACATAACCCCCTACCACGTTAACTATCCATAATCTTCTTTTCTGCAACCAGCAAGCAAGATATTATATTGTGTATCGCTAAATTTACTGCCTTATTTTGCTCATTTATTAACTTCAATTTTCTAGCTTTTTCTCCCCAACAGATCTTGTCTCTCCCTCCCTCAGTCTCTGTCTTTGTGAGTGTACGTATTTAAGAACCAGATCGAACTTGGCAACAGCTAATCCCTTTGAGTGCATACCAACACTCTGCCAAACACAGGCAACATGTACCACCACAATCATTACGCGATAAATTGGGGGATCCCAAAGGCCAGAACTGTACTGAGGAGTAAGGATATGCTCCCCAACCCACATATTTGTGTCCATTACCACTTGGCCAAACAAAAGCACTTGGCTACAGTTTCTTATGTGATAAAAACAATTTGATGATAAAAAATGAAAAAGGGTCGCACAATATATATATATATATATATATATATATATATATATATAATGATAATAATAATAATAATAAATCTAATGACTAGTATTTTCAGGAGGGAAAAGAAAAAAATGAGGGCCTCTTTACAGAAGATAGAGGTAGGATAGGAAGTAAATATTATATATCCCATGCAATCAAATTTTATTTTCTTTGGCTTCCATCAAAATGCAAATCATGCTTGTGGAGGGATCTGGAGTCCACCGAGACATTTCACACGCCACGGACAATTCTCTCCAGTCATTCATTTCTCTAGACTACATGCCCAAAAGAGCACTAATCTAAGGGTAATATAGAAGTTAAATAATCTCAACCCAAGTGGGGCTACACCGAGCCTTCTGACGTTTCATCTTGAACTTGGATAAGGGTATTTCTCAGTAGATTTAACAGAAAGCACTAGGAGTAACCTCCTAATACGTTTATATCCATCAGTTTTATTGTAATAAACTGGTCATATTTTTAAGAGGTCAACAAAACCCCTCTCCAAAAGCTCCCACTAAACAACAGAAACCTTTCACGTCCTGCTTAACACATTTCAAGGATTTCCGAAGTTTTAAATATCTCCCTTTCAGCAACTTATTCTTCCGTCTACTCTCTTATCTTTGACATGTGTCAACTTTTTTGCTTTCTCCTTCTACTTGTTACTTCCAAATTCAATATTTTTTATAAAATAATCATACCCACTAAGTTTCTTTTTTCAAAAGCTAACCCCATGCCAGGAATTAAGAGAACATTGTAACTCCCCATGGGGCTTTACACAGACTGCTTTCCTAGGAATCCTTTGTAACAGAAAAGAAACTGCCAGATATGCCTGTACAGGAGTCTAGACAAAATAAAAGGTTGCATGAAATTCTGGTGTGCTTAAATGCAAAAAAAAAAAAAAACAACAAAGAGTGGAGAGCAGGACTCAAACTGAAGCACAATACATCTCAAGTAGAAAGCATCAAGCCTTCATCCAAATCAACTTCTAAATTAATCAAGGACCAAATCAACATGAGTATCAGGCCTTTGGAGTTCCAAAATCACATCATCGGCTGAAACTAGCCAAATTATGCTTATGGAGGCGTTTAGATATCAAGGTTGAATAATGCACCTTCAAAACCATAACAATTAACATCATACAGTGGAGCGACAAATCCAATCACCTCGCTACGTTGGTTCCACTATGATAAATTTAAACACATCTACCAATTGCCCAATCATCTATCCTAATGAGCAATCTTATGCACCTAATATATCATAAAAATTATCCACCTGATGTCACTTCAACTTCATCATCCCTGACTGAATTAAGTAAAAACAAGTGCATCGTAATTAAATCCATAAGCGACAAAAAAAAAAGTTATTCAATTAACAAAATGTAAGCTGGTGATGGATGATAATACGATCGATATAAATCAGTTAGGGGAAAAATGGTAATGCATTCAATAAATTAACCTTTTCCATAGATCACGCTGTGATTTAGCACTGATAGTGCGCCAGAGGCGCTCCATGTCCACGCACAGAGAAAGAATCTGAGAAATATCCTGCTTGACGGAATCCTCTAATGAAGAGGAGGAGGAAGACGACGACGAGGACGCCGGATTCATCGCGCCAGAGGAAGGGTACTCGAGCCGCTCAAGCCGCTCCAAGCCATCGCGGGTCTTGAGGAGCAGCCTTCTTGAAGTTTGATACAATTCAGATAGACTAGTGCCTGAACCACCGAAGTTCACCCCATCGGCTGCCATCCTCCACTCGCCGGCGATCGAGAGAAACAGTTCCCTTTCCTACCTGTTGTCAGTTACCGGCAGTTAAATATGTATCTCTATTTCGTTTTTCCTGCTCTCGCCGCGGTCTCCCCTCAATTTATCGGCAGATTTGGGGATAACGACAGATATTTAAGAGCAATTTTATGTTCTCCAGGAAAAATAAAATTTAAAAAATAACAATAATAATAATATCAGCATTCTCCCAGTCAAATAGATTTTTCAAATGACTAATTTTTTTGAAAATAGGGCCTCTCCAGACATTCCTAAGATTCTATTGGTGTAACAACATCAAAGTTACACAACAAGCTATAGATCGTTCCAAATCTACCGATATTTAAATTAGAGAGAGGAATTTACTTTATTCTTAATTAAACATTCCCTAAAGCGTTGGGGATTTTATGTTTTCCCGTTAGGTAGCTCCTTCTTCGGATTGCAAGATTTGCAACCAAGATAAGGAAACTGTGTTTAATGCCCTAAGTAATTGTGATTGCCCTGTCTAGTTCGGACGATTGTATTACCAAGAGACGGATGAGTGAATTTGTTTTATGCTTCAATGCTTGAATAAGCCAAATGCCTGGTCCTGTGTGTTACAAGGCTTATGTTATGGCATTTGGCACGATATGAACGTGATCGTGCGTAATTCAATGTTTCGCCCTCAGTTCATGTCTTTATCTCCACAATTAGTTGTCTTTTATGTAAAGCCGGTTTTTGGCTTAATTTCCTCGTTTAGATTTTGCATTCTTTTCTGGTGGAATTGTTTTTGGTGATCTATAAATAAAACCGTCTTTCTCTCTCTCCCCCCCCCCCCCCCCCTCCCTTCCAAAAACAAAAATTACATTCAACTTATAGGTTTATAAATTGCATTTCTATCTCATCAATTATGTTTAAACATTCATGTCTTTTAATTTATAACTCAACAAACCATAATTGTTTCATCATATTATTTATCTTTTTGTCATTCTATTTAAGATCCCGTATCACCATGATTCCTAAAATTTACTTATGAAATTCACTAGTGAATTTTGATAGTGCATCACACGGAGAACAACAAAATGATACTAAATGGAGTCTTAAAACGAAGAAAAAAAATAGTAAAAGATTAATCATATTTTTAGATCTTAATCAAAAGATATGTATGTTGGAAATGATGCAGGAATGAGATAATGTTAATGGTGTGAGCGAGATGGGAGAAGTAGATAGCCATCAAATTTTAAATAAAGTACAAAAATGGGTTAATTAAAGATATTTGGATCGACATTAGTATATCAATTTTCTTGTTCGGAAAACCGGATCAACTCGTCTGTAATAAGGAGTGGGACACCACAAAACTCTACCAATTTTCCGTCCCTATGAAGTTGATGCTACAATGTTAACATTGCTCCGAAAACAAAATTGCTCGCCAAAACAGAGGAGAATCTTCTAATGCTAAATTGGAAAAGGAAGCGCGGAATTACCTGTGGGCTATCGATGCTCCCCCAAAATTTAGGTCTTTTTTATGGAGTATAGCTTTTGTTTCTGTTATTTTTTCATTTATGAAAATAGGGGAAATGTACAAGTGAGTGTGTGGTTCGGGGAACATCCCCTTTTTTTTTTGGGGGAATGAGAGAGAAGGACAAAAATATTTCATCAATTGAGTAGAAGGGCGATCTTTTGAAACTTTTTTGCATAGCCGACAAAACTATTTATTCATTGTCGAAATTCACTTGTGTTCAAATTCATTTATTTAAATTCATTTGCCGAAAAATTTCATCGAAATTCACTAATTTTCAAAATTCATTGTCAAAGTTCACTAATTTTTGGGATTCACTATCGAAAATCACTATCATTAAATTCACCGATTTCGGGATTATTTGAGGAGATTCACCGATTTTTGAATTCATTTGTTTGTCTTCTCCATTATAAAAATTATGCGATTGTCTCTTCTCCCTATAAAAATATGTGAAATTGCTCATTCTTAAAAATATTCCAGATTGTGTCCTTATCCCTAATTTTCCATTTTTTTTTTGTACACAAAATCTACAAGGTAAGACTCGAACCCAAGACCTCAAGATCTTGGAACGTTCGCTCAACTACTTGAGCTAAGCCTCATTGGCAATATCCCCTTCTTCTTATGTAAATCTATACAAATTTTAGGTTAGTCATAAACCAAATCGTAATTGATGTATCAAAACCAATAGGAATTATTGAATTTAAAATGGGCCCTACCTCTAAAAAGTAGACCACCAATCAAATTTTTTATAATCGATGACATGATGATTTAAAATTTACACCAGGACCACTATAAAATCATTGGTAAATCTAATTTGTGTTGAGGGTTGTGTTTGATAAATTTAGTTTAAGCAACCATAAGAAAGTCGATGGTTTGTGAATTTGAAATGCTCTATCCCATATGAAGATCATTACAACTTTGGTCCTTTTTCTACCCGCAGATGCTTTGCAAGATTTGAACTCAAGTAATTTATTTCACAAAATTGAACTAATTTCTTTTGAATAAAAAATTATTGAGTAGTATAGTAAATAAATGACATCTCACAAGAAGATTGGAAACATATGGCATGGAATCTAAAGACCAAAGTAACATGAGAAATTATTCATTTCAAGAATCTATCTTAAAAACCATATCATTAGATAGTTGACATATTAACATCATAATAAATGTCAAATATCTAACGATCCGGTGTAATAACAAGTCGTTTATGAGTCAGCATTTTACTGACTCATCACTTTCGGAGCTTCTACAGTGACCGCACCATTCTATGACAGATATATCACTAAAAAGACGTTATAATGTGAAATAAATATAAAAAAAAATTGAAATACACCAAAACAATGTCGTTTTGATGTTTTATACTTTTCATTGCATGGTAGTCAGCTGCATAAGATCCCCTTCCCATCAGTTTCTTGATTTCTTTGCCCTACAAGCCAGTAGGGGCTTACCACACAAACAAAGATTGTGGAGATAAGCAACTGGTTTGAATGCATTTAGTGGTCTTCCTTGTGGGATCAATCCACATAATCTATTTATTTTGAAGCTTGCATGTTTCAATCCTTCAACCCCTAGCATGCTATCTGGTATTTTCCCAATAAGCTTATTCCTTGATAAATCCAGCCATTGCAGCAATCGTAACATTCCCAAAGCAGGCGGAATTGTGCCACCGATTTGATTCCTTGAAAGATCAAGTTTTTCGAGCTTCGTTAAACTTGAAATTGACATGGGAATTTGGCCCCCAATACTGTTGTTTGATACAACAAGAACTTTCAAGTTGAACCCGCCTCTGATTTCGGGTATGAACCCAGAAATTTGATTGCTTGATACGTCAATTGTTTCCAAGGAGTTGCTTGTATTGTTGTTCAATAAGCTCGACAGAGAACCGGTAAGCTTGTTCGAATGAAGGTCAATTGATATGAGTCCTTGTGGTAGTTTGATTGTAGACAGATCCGAATTCAATTGGTTATTCGATATCTTGGCAATTTGTAAGCTTGTCATGTTTACAAACAGGTTTGAAATCCCATCTGTGAAATAATTGTCAGAAAGGTCAATAGAATTCAAGGAATCTGGGATTGTAAAACGTGGGAGACTTCCATGGATTTTGCAGCCTGCTAAGTTAATTGTGGTAAGTTTTCTGGTTTTGATCCAATTAGGGAATATCCCTAAATTGAGACTGTTGTAGGAAAGGTCTAGTACCAACAGATTCGAAAGGGAAAGGCTATTTGCTAAAGAATTAGGCAAGCTATTTGAAAGTGCATTTCTACTGAAATTCAAGTTCCATAGTTTTGGTAATTGAGAAATGGTGTATGGGATTGGACCAGTAAGCTGGTTAACTGCTAAAGAAAGATAAGAAAGAGATTTCATCTGTCCAATTTGGGTAGGAATTGTACCGGACAGACGATTATTATCGAGTTGCAAATTCGTTAGTTTGATCAAGTTGCACAAGGAAATAGGAATAGGCCCTGATAGTTGGTTATAAGAAAGGAAAAGAGAATCAAGATTCTGAAATTGGCCTAAAAAGTTTGGGATACTACCAGACAGAGCATTTCTGGTGAGGTCTAATGTCTGTAATTTGATCAAATTCTTGAAAGATAATGGAATGGGACCTGTTAAAAAGTTTCTAGCAAGAGTAATCTGCAAAAGGTTTCTCAAATTCCCCAATGCAGGTGGAATCTGCCCAGTAAAATGATTCCCCATTAAAGACAACCCTTGTAGAGAGATCAATTTCCCTAAACTTGACGGAATCTCACCTTGCAATCCGTTGTCCTCGAGCACGAGCTCAGAAAGACGAGTTACATTATTCGACACGCTTTCAGGGATTGATCCTGTGAGTTTTTTCATCCCAGTTATGATCAAAGACTCCAGATTATGCAAATTCCCAAGAGAATTTGACAGTGTGCCCTTCATGTAAACATTAGAGTCATCCTTTGTTGGTGCCTGCAGAATCAGTCTAATAACTCTCTTGTTAGGATCACAAACAATACCTTCCCAATCACAGCAATTCACTCCTGTCCATGATTCAAGAACACCTGTAGTGTCCTTAATTATACCGGCCTTGAACCCGAGAAGAGCAACGCGATCAGCCTCGAAACAAGGACCTGGTGGTAGATCATCATCCCCCAGCTTTTCCAATGCAAAAGTTGAAAAATGACAGCACCCCAGATGAAGAAATATGAAAATCAGCAATAGTCTATGACATAAACACATGATACTCAGCTTTTTAGAATGTGGGATGTGATCAGATGGAGAAAAAAATCTAATCTTGAAAAAGAAAAGGTCTGTACTTTAGTGAATAGATCTGACAGAAAAGTAGCTAGTGTTTAAATGAGAAATGGGTGAGGGATTTGGTATTGCGTCACTTAAACAAGAAGGTATAATAATGAAACAGAAGGGGGCATAGTCTAAAATGGATAGGTGAAAGACACAATGATAATAAACGACGCTTTGAAGATTTCAATATTTATAGGTACCCCAAAGGCTTTTCAGTGGGGGTGAGGGAGGGGCAAATATGTTAGAGGGTTCACATGAATAAAAATTGTAGTTACCGTTTGGTATACTCACGGAAATTTCATATGCTATTTTGAACGTTGGAGCGTAATGAAATTCAAAGCTAAGTTTTTTTTTTACCTTTTAAACTTTTTCAAGAAATGGCAATGGGTTGTTATTGTGATGGACCACAAAAAAAATATGTGACCCCTTTGGTTGTTTTCTTGTTTATTATGTGATTATTTCAGGATAAAAAATGACAACAAAAAGGAATGGACAGCCGGACATTGTTGAACCTAAAGTTGTATAAAGTGTAAGAATCAATCAAAAAGATATCAATAGATTAGTTAAAAAAAAAAAAAGGCACCGAAATAACATATTCCTAAGTCGGCAGTAAAAAGTGGGTTTGCTGCATAGATTTATATACCCTTTCTAAATTTAACTCGAGTTAATCGTTTTTAGGTAAATGTTATTGAAGAAGATGATTATCTACAAAATAAAATGCCGTATTTTGAGAGCAACATCTTGAAGCCATGTCATAAAATGATACATCTTGAAAGACATGTGTTAAAGTGTTGCACATGCAATAAGAGTATAAGGTTTGGTCTCGTAAGGATGTTGATCGTTTAAGGGGGTAGTGTGTTGGAATTGTGAAGAAACATGAAGTGATATATAAATTGGGTACAAGTATCTTGTATAAACTTAAGTTAAACATCTTACGAAACATCTTACGTTAAGTGATGATAGACTTTAAGCATGACATTGAATGTTATCAACCCAATACTTATGATGTTAGGGTCGTTACATAACTGTGGTAAAGCCAATTACCAAACAAAGCTAAATTGCCACTTGTGAAAACCACTATTTACTGCATCTTTGTAACGCCCAATTTCCGGACACCGAGTCCTTATCCGGAAAAAGAACGTTCGACACGTATAATATAAAATAAATCTCATATTATACGTCGTATCGAGTTAAGCAAAACGAAAGTCAAAAGACTCGGGTATTTTTTTTTCAACAAATGATATGAATAAAAACTCAATATCTAAAGAAAGAAATGTAACATTTATTACATTGGAAAACCAAACGAAAACCAAAACGTACGAAATCCTTCAAAAGAAACTAAAAAGAAGCTACAAAGTTTCCCCAAAGAAACAACAAGTCTAGAGCATAATAATAAAGAGCATAATAATAAAGAACAAAACGTAAACACTTCAACGTCGGCGTCCTCATCAAAGTCTCCATCGAACTCCAGATCCACCTGTTCATCTTATCTCCCCCAAACACGTAGAAAAACAATGCATTTGAGGTAAGTACAAATAAGAGGTAGAAGCTACAAATTAATTAAAGTTTATAATAAAAAGATTATCTTTGTGAGACCGACTCAATCTAGGGTTCACTCCATGTCCATCAACACGTCATGACTATACGTTTCTAACTTAACCTATCTTGGTTACGTCAGCATTCAAGGGCACTACGCATGGAGTTTATCAGCCAAAAGATAAACTTGCTAACTAACGGTGAATAGCACCTGATAGCTCCGGGGTCTCCCCGGTATGCGTATACATTCGATGAATTTCCTCCACTACCCTTCAGCCTTTAGAGCCAGTAGTGTTGTTCACCTTTATGAACGTACCACATCGCTGATATGAATCGGTGCCTTACCAAGAATATGTGACGTTTTATCTTTTACTACACGTATGTAATTATTATGTGTTAACTAGCCACCTAAGTGTTTTCAAAGAAAAGCTCACCTTTACGACTCTCCTCCCTCACTTAAACCGCTAGACATCACATCCTATCAGGTACACATACATTGATGAACTCTATCTCATCAAAGCACAAGCCCTTTCATGCCCTTCCGACGGTCCTGAACTTCAAATCCCTTGAAGAGTACATTCGGTGCCGGAACTAAACGCATCAGAAACTCAATTGAGGCTGGTTCATGTTTAATTAATGTTATTGATTTCGACTTTCTAGGGTTTCAATCTCACCGGCAGTGTACCGGGTCAATTGTAGTCTAGCGTGGTGGTCAAGGTCGTCTCCCAAGGGAAATGTGAGGTTAAACACCGATTAGTTATCATTATCTTGATCCGAATCGCAGTTTTGTTTAAAAGACTAATAACTAGTTACAAGGGTTGTTCAAACGATAAAAGAAATTGACTAAGATGATCTTTAGTTCAAGTTGATTTCTTTAAATTGAGTGGAATCGATCAACACTGTTGTGCTATTGCGTGAATGGTGCACTCCTAAACATGCAATTTTCCTCATACGAGTGTATAAAATTACACTATGCCTTACCCCTGGCTTAAGCACCTTAAACCTAATGACTTGGCACAATTAGCACTTGAATGCGATATTTCCCCGGATAAGGAATCGAATTCCGTAAGGTCGATTCTACCTTCCGTCCCTCTTACCCTCATCTCACAACTAACGTCTCCGTTCGGTTTCTATTAATTGTGTAGGTACATACATTGGTTAATTACTCCAATACACGTATTACCAATCAAAGCAAGCAAGAGGAATTTCAACACAATAGAAGCTAGAAACATAAACGATCAATTCCAAACAACAAAAGGATTAACTATCATTACTATATCATCTTAGTCAATACAAAGAACTAGCCACTCATTATTATAACTACTAACAAACTAAAGCTAGCATTCATAATAATAAGAACAATTAGATCAAAGCAAAAGTCAAGAGAATACCAAAGTGAGTGATGAATCCACAAATGGAGTTCATCAACTTCAAGTTGATGAAGATAGAACACAAACTAATTGCTTCCTATATCCATGCAAGCTTTTAGTTCCAAAATGATGATCCCAAAATGTTTACAATAATTTAAGTGTTAAAAGGGTTGGATTTTTGGCTAAGAAAAGCCCTTTTGGTGAGGTTGCCTTCAAGCTTCTTTCAAAACTCTATCTGTCAAACCACACTTCTTTCTTCCTGATGTGCAATAGTAATATTGCTAATTTTTGCAATTTTAATACCATGGCCTGCGCCATAGTGGTTGTGGTGTGCGCCATTTATGACCAAAGTGGTTGAGATTTGACGTTTATTTAATGCATCTGTCGAAAAGTCTATGGGAAGTCATGCCCTGCGCCACTTTATGTCATGGCCTGAGCCATAACATCAACCATTCTGAATGCATGAAAATGGGACGATTGCTTCCAATTCCCTTCCATAACTTTCTCTTCTTATTATATCACTACAAAACATACTTAAACATATACATAATGAGCCAAAAATCAATTGATAATTGTGTAAATATTAATTGGATAGATATGAAATAAACGATTCGATTTATAACGGATTTTACTATAATTGAAGCGAATTATCATATATACTAAGAAAAAGGGATAAAAAAATATCATGGAAATTCATCATCCGGTTGACATACATCAGTTATCAGACCAAAAACACATTTAAATCTCAATACATAGCTTAAACAACATTTTATTAAAACTGGGGGTCAATGCATGCACATTCCTTGACCAAAAACATGCTGGAAGTTACTGTCCAGCCAATGCGAGCGCATTGATCATGCTGGGAGCAACCTGAACCACTTTGAAACAGCAATGCGTGCGCAATCCCTTGAATGCGTGCACATTGCACCTGCTGTGAAAAGGATTTAGTATCCTGAATCACGAATGCGTGCACATTTCTAGCCAATGCGTACGCATTCGACGCAGTAAAACCCTAAAACATGATTTTTATGCACTTTACGAACTCTACTCGATTCCAAGCACGTTCTACATGATTGTAATCAGAAAAACATAACCTTTTCATAGCCTAACACCTCTAAATCCTTAAACAACATAAAGGCCTAAACCTTGATACAAAAACGCATCAAAACACGACATATCCTCTCTAAACCATAACTAATATGTAGGAAGAGCCTCTTAACTTTTAATCAAGCAATTCCAACTCAAAAGCTACGAGAAATCTGCAGCAACCTTGATCCTTTATGCAGATACCTATGTTATCAATCAATATCAGATTAGATTCGATCACACGCTTCTATAACAACAAAACTACGATTTTTTAAGAGTTTAAATGCATTAAACTCGAGCAAGAACGCCTCTAGGGCTTGAAACATACTTTAGGAAAAACCCAAACTTTCCGGTGTTGAATCGACCCTCTGATCACGACGATCCCGTTGCTCTACTCTGATCTGAAAACCGTTAAGATCCGTCTTAGGAACTGAAAGAAAAGCTCTCAGCCCTAAAAGCTCTCACACACGCCGTTCTCTCTAGCGTAGGAAAATTTTTTCGATTTGTTTTAGGTTATGGGGACCGATGGGGTCTATTTTCCTTAAACAGAAAATCCCAAAAATAATAATTTCTTATTATTTTCCTTATTATAAAATAATCAGATTTTTCCCCATATATATATATATATATTCAAAAATACTTAACTCCATAAAAGAAGTAAAAAATAGTTTCATTTTCACAAAATGACACGTTTACACTTTCCGAAAATCGGAATATTACATCTTAAGCGCTTTTTAAAGAGTTTTTATTTTTTATCTTTATTATGAGACAAAACGTCACATAGTGAATTCCACCTTTAGAACTCTCTGATTGAGATTATAGGGTTGGTCCAGAGATACTACCTCCGTCTCAAAATATAAATCCGTTTGGGTTTTTTCATACAGATTAAGAAAGTTGATTAAATTGATTATGTGTCATTGGTTTTGATGAAAAAACTAAAATGACCTTTTAAGTTATTAATGCAAAGTAATGAAAAGTGGGCGAGTATATAATAAATGAGGGTAAAAAAGAAAAATGTAATAATTGCTTCATTGGTTATCTAAATGGAATTACATTTTTGGACAAATCCAAAATGCTTAACGGATTTAATTTTGAGACGGAGGTAGTATTTTTAAGTCTTTGGTTGGAGTTTGTCTATGACATACAGAAAAAGTCCCTATGGTGTTTGGGCATTGTTCAAACCCATACATACAAACATGTATTGGAAAATCGTACACGTTTATTAAACATGCTCCAACATTATTAGATTATTCAGAGACACCGTTATGTGCAATTGTATTGAAAGTGGATTGGAAGAACTAGAAGAATGCGGCCATGCGTTCAGACGTCATCACGAAAACAATGACACCAGACGCAATAAGTTCTTTTCATACACATGTTTTGTTTTTCCTAATAAAGTTTTTGTTGATCCAAAGAACTAACAAATTTTCAACGATCATTTTCATGTCTTGCTTAAATTTCATTGGCCCGGTGGTTGTACAATATCGAATTCAATATCTATGTGATGCGACAAAACATCCTGTCTTCTTTGTCATCCTTTAATTATTTGAATATTGTAGGCGTATTTACTTTAATTTTATTTTATCTTATGATCATGCATTGGATTTATTTAATTTTTTTGGAAGAGTATTTATTTAAAATTTTAAAAATTATAGATGATTCACTGTTTCATTTTATATTCAGTTATCTCCGTGTATAGTACGGGGTAAATGGCTAGTTCTAATATATTTTAAAGTAATTAAACTATTGATTAGTTAGCAGTTTTACATAAATTAGAGGATTTGATTAACGTTTAAATTAAAAGGTAGGTCGATTATACTGACACCACGAAATTACTTTTTGTAGGACTTTTTTTAATATTTTTTTTTATACTTCTGGCATCACACGAAGAACATTATCGTTCAGTGACGTTGCTATAAACTTCATTGTCACCAACATTACTCACCAGCAACACTATCCTGAGTGATACTGATTTTCATGAAAAACAATCTTAATGCTTGAAATATATATATATATATATATATATATATATATATATATATATTTATTTACGAAAACGAAATATACGTATAAAAAAACAGTTAAATCCTAACCGTGAGGGCCCCCACCCCGATAACGAAATATACGTATATACATTTGATCACGATGGAATCAATAAAACCCTTCAAAATATTCATAAAAAAAACTTGATTGAGATTGGGCCGGAAGACCAGGAAATAATTTGCAAGAAAAAAACCCCACACACACAACTTTGACTTGAATAATTACCTTTCTACAATTCTCCGATCTCATATTCCACCTAATGTTTGACTTATGAGTATAACACATGAATTAGGTTGATATTGACATATTGTCAAAATGAATCAAATTTGTCAAAAAAAAAAAAATGAAGGAAAATTAAATTTTAGTAAGCCAAATCCGCAATATGTCTTAAGTGAAAGTCTTCAAAATGATATTTTTTATTTATTTATAAATTTGTTAAGTCTTAAGTCTCATTTCTCTTTTGTTCGCTGTACTGACAATGTACCCGTGCATCTTCTTGCGCGTCATTCTTTGTCTCTAATAGATGTAACTTCCTTGGGCAGTTTGCCTTCTGGTTACGTTCTAGCCGTGTGTTATGCGGACGTTAAATAATAAAACCGTTTGTTTTCTCAAAAAAAAAAAATATATCATTTGATTTTTATTAATACAATATAGTTGTAAACGAATGTAAACTGAATATTAATGGATGAAGGGTAATATAAATGAGAAAAATGTAACAAACTGTCATTTAATAATCTAAATGACTTATATAATGGAAAAAATGTATTATATTATCGAACTGAAAAAATATATCTTATTGATAGATTCTACATAAACAATATGATGTTGCACAAAGCAAAACTAAAATTACTCTCTCCGTTTTTTTTTTAACAATTTACTTTGATTTTATTTATTTGTCATTTTACATTTTCAATACAGTATTTTTTTTCCATCTTTAACCTTCATTTCAATAACACAAATTTGGTAAAATTTTCCAGGTACTATGAATGAAGGGTAATTACGTTAGTTTACACTATTTTTCAGATACATTAATCACTTTTTTTAACACATACGCACACTTTTGTCATTCATAGTAACTACAGGTTAATAACTACAACACTTACTGCTGGGCAAAAAATTTCCATACACTATGAATGAAGGGTAATTACGTTATTTTACACTCTTTTTCAGATTAGTCACTTTTTTTAACACATACGCACACTTTTGTCCCAACTGGGAGTCGAACCCAGAACCTCCAAGTTAATAACTACAGCACTTACCGCTGAGCCAATGTCTTGTTGGCATTAATCAATTTCTTAATCAGAGTGATTATTCTTTTTCCGAAGATTTAAAAAAACGGAGGAGTATATTAAATGAACAACATGGCGATAGTAATTTTATTATTATTCACAAGTAAACGATGGTTCTACATTTGGAAAGACTTTGGCTTCGTAGCCAAGTCTTTGGAAGGATTAGTAGAGTTTTTACACCAACAAACGAACTATTATTATTATTATTATTATTAAGTTTGTTGTTGTTGTTGTTGTTGTTGTTGTTTTTCAGGGCACTGACTACTGGCATGTGATGGCCAAAACAGTGACGTCCAACTGTAACCGGTAGAGTATTGGGTCGGAAGCACTGTAGCGACGAGCAAGGTCGTATCCCATGAGGAATCAATCAAGTATCACAATCACGCTCGTATTATGTTTAGGCTCACAATAGGGGTGAAAATAATATTTTAACTAAAAAAAGAAATAAAAATTATAACTTTAAAATATATGATAAAATGAATAGCTAAACTATGATCAAGAAACACTACTCTTAACACCTTTCGCGAATCACTAAGGATAAGCCTTAACCTACCAACCAACCAATAGCTTACAATGAATGTGTTGTGGGTGCAATCTCATAAACTGGTCTCTAGGCGCTAATATCACAACCTAGTTACCCTATATTCGGTTCCACAGTCCCCTCTATGGGATTTAATTGACCTAATATGATGAAAACAATGGGACGCTCCGCATCCACCGAATTCATGGCTTAGCTAGAAAAACCTTACCAAGGAACAGGCTGCGAAAAACTCGACTAGTTCGTGCATGGAAATCCACTACAAAAAAAAGACTTTCTCGTGATGAAATAATTCGTCGCGAAAAGTGTTGTTTTTCGTCAGTAAAAGTATTCGTGACGAATTGTTTTTGTCACGGCGTTTGTTGGCTATGCAACCTCGCTAAAGGGTTCTGTCCTGACAAGCTTTACAATCGTCACCAAAACATATTCTCCAATGACAAACCTCTATATTTATCACTAGAGCTTCCAAATCTTTAATGATAAATTTTAGTACTTGTCACCAGAAAACTTTTCAAGTAACGAAAACATTGTCACAAAACACACAAACCATCGTCACAAAACACTCAACTTTGTCACCAAATCATATTTGTCACAAAAGGATAGAAACACATTTTCCTTTTCTACACTTATTTTTTACGAACACTTTGTCACTAGAAGTATTCTTTTTATAAAAATTAATAAAATAAAATAAAATATTATTATTATTAATAATTATTAATTATATTAATTAATAATAATAATAATACATAACATGTACTATTACATTAATTTAATAATAATAATAATAATAATACAGACACATTAAACTAGTATTATATTAATCAATAATAGTATCCTACAACCATTGAACAATCTTTTTCACCGTAGAGTCATACAACTACAAATCTCCAAAATACTTATCAAAGTGTTTGCCTAACAAAATATAAATAAAAACATGATGACGAAGTGTGCTGTAATTTGTCTAACACTTAATGTGCACGTTCTATCCTCTCATTCTCTGAGATAGAAAATGAAGAATTACACCAATCTTTTGGATCTGAATCAAGAAATCTTTGAGGGAAAACATTCTTATCCTTCATAACTTGATTGAGCGGAATTATAGATTGCTCTGTTCGCAGCTAAACTCAAATATTGAATCCTCTTCCATTCGAGCCACAAAGGCATAAGACTGCAGCTGCTGTTGATTTGCCATCGAAACAGCACCATAGCGGTGCAGATGAAGAAGCAGAGATCCACGATTCAATTTTATTTAGAGTAGACGACAAAAAATGGGCCAAAATAATTCGGTTGAGATCTCGAAAATCTACAACTACGAAGGGCGAAAATAGTGTATTTAAGGATGCTTACATTGAATGGAAGCTTCGAAGACAAAAAGGAACATGATGCTGCCAGAAAATAGACCTACCTACGTGGCACCTTTTCAGTGGCTCAACACTAAGTAGGGAGAGAGAAACGACGCCGAGTGACCCAGTCTGGCTAGTCACTCCATCTCTCCCGGATCGACCGTACCTAACACCGACCTCCAATCCTCGAGACCAAGTCCGGAGTCAGCCCCGACATGTGTGGGTCGGCCAACACTTGTAATCTAACCTACCTTTGACCAACCTTATCGGTTGGGCTAAGTCCCTCTCGGACCTATTAGTCTACACACAAGACTCCGAGCTCATGACAGCTCGGCTATTCTCCCCGACCTCTGTAGGTCGGTTCTACCAGTCCGGCTCGGGCCACCTAAGTCGGCCAGAGTCGGTCCCTAATCGTATTCCCCACGTTTATGATAAACAGATAACTACGAAAGAATCCCGAGCCATAAAGGCTTCAATCTCTATCACTTAATACAAATATTTGAATACCGTAATTATCTCCTATGATCAAGGAGATTAATCAATCATAATCCTTATCTTTTCCTTAAGGAACACGGCAATCCAAGCCCAACAAGGACAAGGCCCACGCCGCCTTAGGGCATAACTCTTCTCTATATAAACCATCCCTAAGGAACTACGAAGACTTGATTCCAATACACACATTGGATACGTAGGCAGCTTGAGAAACGACATCTCAAGTGCAGTCTAAAACATCCCAAATCTCCCATCTCTTTCATCGTTTTCTGTGTTCTTGGAGCATCCTTAAGTTATCACCAAGGGAAAGAGCCTAGAGGATTACCCTGACGATTTTTGGATCGTCAATTGGCGCTAGAAGGAGGGCCTCTTTGCTTGATAATCCCAGGAAAAGCTCCAGAATCCAGCAGAAAAAACGCAGTCAGATCTACGGCCAATTTCCGGAGATTGAGCCATCAAAATACAATTTCCACCTTTCAATATTGAAGAATACGGTGTGGGGAACAAGCTCTCCAAATTTTAATGACGATCGGAGTCCGTTTCAATGCCCGATCGTTGCCATAAAGTTGCAGCTGCTGCCGAATCGCCAAAAAACGCAGCAGTCACATTGGATGCTAATTTCTAGAGATTCAGCCGTTGGAAAAGGATTTCCACCGTCCAGATCGGATAAGTAAGAGGGGCGAGTAATCCCTCCAAATTTCATGCCGATCGGAGTCCGTTTCGATGACCGATCAACGCCACAAAGCTGCTGTTGTACCACCAAAATGCAGCAGTCAGATCTAATGTTAATTTCCAGTGATTGAGCCGCCAAAAAAAAATTTCCACCGTTCATATTGAAGAAGACGAAGGGACGAATAAGCCCTCCAAATTTCGTGTCGATCGGAGTTCGTTTGGATGCCCGATCGTCGTCTAAGAGTTGCTGTTGTAACACCAAAGTAAGCTTAAAGTTTTATTCCTTATTCTCCATGATCCGAGCCGAACACCCCCCGCTCTCCATGATCCGAGCCGAACTCCCCCAGCTCTTACCAGGTTTTTCTACAACTTAGATGATCACACTATTCTTGGAACTCTCCCGACCTAATGAGTCGGGACGAGCTTTCTCGTATTTGGAACTCGCCTTCGGGCGAGCCTTCTATATGTCCGATTTAATTCGGCATCGTATTTGGAACTCGCCTTCGGGCGAGCCTTGCTATAAGTCCGATTGGGTTCGACATCATATTTGGAACTCGCCTTCCGGCGAGCCTTCTGTAAGTCCGATTTAGTTCGGCATCATATCTGGAACTCACAGGCGAGCGAGCCTTCTATAAGACCGACCTCAGTTCGGCACTGACAGATTACACCAATAAGCAAATGGTACGTTAAATTACTATTATTTTTCTCTCTATTATGCATAGCCTTTAATGAAATTACAGGACAAACACACGCTCGACAAAATCCGGCAAGTTCGGCGCCGCCGCCTTCTAAGCGAAGTCGGCCTGACTGCCCTGCTCGTCCAATACTTTCACGTGAGACGCGTCAAGCCTTAGCCTGGACCCGCCATGATGTTTTTAAAATGAGAAGTCGCACTAGACTTAGCCTGCCTCGCTCGTCCAATAATTTCATGCGAGAAGTCAGTCCGAACTGGCCGAGCTCGCCCAACAACTCCACATCGGTACAGTCAACACCTCTGATGCCCCATCAGGTTCTCCTTAACTCTATTTTAATGTCATACTGACTCGTTCTATTATGCATTTTATTATTAAATTCTATGGAATAGACGCCCACATATGAAGTTTGCAAAACTTCAAACTCACTAAAGTAGTCAGAAATACTTCTGACTCCCTTAAAGTACGATACCTGAGCTTCGCCAAGGCAGGCTCAGCAAAAAACACGCTAGGTCTGACAAATCGGACCCAGCTCGTAGAAATCTAACATACGAGGACAGTTAAACTTCTAACTCAACTCGCAAAACATACATCCGCGCCCCCCGTGCGGATCAAACGAACTTTCACGCTAAATTGTCTGCACGTCAGACAAGCCGAACTCCGCAGGGCGGACTCCACTGAAAACGCTAAGGCTGACACTTAAGATCCGCAGGGCGGACTCAACATGATCAGCAAAGACCAAACTAATTAAGTCTACAGGCTAGACTCGAAATTGAGCAACTTTCACCTGCTCGCTTTTACAACTTCACATTATCAACTAAGTTTGTATTAAAGGCGATCAGACTCAGTCCCGCTCACCTTAGCGATAAAGCTAATCTGACTAGAGTTTCCAACAAAAAGATTCCCGAGCCCACGAATAGAGCTCGGTCCTACATACAACAATAAGTGTGCAAACTTCAAAGTTGCATACTGAATAACTAATGAGCTGGAAGCGAGCCGAACATGCGCGACAGGCCCCTGCAACTTTCTGTAATCGAACAAGTATGCCATTTAAAAGCTAAAACTAATGAATATCATACTGGGGGGCATTCCATACATCCCCAACAATACAACAAAACTCATCAACCTAATAATCAACAATATCAGACAACTCAAAATAACTTTTCTACGCCAAACAAAAACAAAATAACAAAACCCTTAAGCTAAACCTTGAGGGTCGGATTCTGTGGACACAATGTCCACTCTTGCCTTAGTCTCTCACCCACTTGCCATAGACCCGGCTCGTCGGGATAGAGATACCTCACCAGCTCAGACAACTTTGTTTGGAGCTCGGGCACGGCCTGCCCCATGCTCTTTGTCTCCGCATCGAACTGGAATCATGGCTTACAGGTCGTCCACCCTTGCTTGGAGGTAGGCAACCTCCTTCTCCTTCACCTTCTTCTCCTCAGCAAGCTCACTTGCCAAGGACTTCAACTCACCCTCTCGAGCTAGGATTTGAGCTCGCAAAGCCTTCATCTCCTTATCTTTGAGCTCGACGGCGCCTCTGAGCTCCCTTCGGGTTTGCCTCGACTCGACAATCTTCTTCTTGTTGACATTAGACTCCTTGTAGGCTAGACTCGAACTGAGCTTAGTAGGGCAAACTCAGCAAAGTTTGTCGGACAAGAACATTCGATCCCCAAGTCAGACTCGAACTGAAGTCCACAGGTCGGACTCAACTGAGCTCCGTAGATCGGACTCAATGAGTTTGTAAACCAATCTCTTTAAGTCTGCAAGTCGGACTTAACTGCATCCGTTGTCTGTAGGACACACTCGATCAAAAACATGACAAAACCTTTAGTATACCATCCAAAACTATAAGTTAATGCATGGCATACTGGGGGGGCAAGATACCTCTACCATTATCAAGTACTCAAAGAAGTGCTCGGAATAGAGTTAAGGCTGAGAACTTAACGAAATACTCCTTCTATTATCAAATTGTATGGATTACAATTTCATTTGAAATAGAATTTCAAAGCAAAAAACTACAGGTCCACAAGCCTTCCGACCTAAGAACCGGGGGCTGGACTCTACGGTGGCTCGGAAAAAGCAAGATCCGAGGTATGAGCATTCGCAGAACGGCAGGAGTACTCGGACACAATGTCCACTCCCTCCGAGAAATCCTCCAGAAATTTGTCATAGACCGCACCCTCACCCGGACTCATAAAGAACCTTGCTAGGAAAGTCGCCCACGATAAAGTCGGCGACCTAACCCTTGGCATCATCCATGCCTAAAATATATCCGTGGCTCAGGGCCGGCGTAAACAACAACCTAAAAGCCTGAGTAAACTCCTCTAAAGCCTCATATTTTTAAATGGCCTTAGAAACCTGGGCTAGAATAGTAGCTTCCAGCTCGACCTTCCCAACAAACTTCTCTTATGACTTAAGCTTAACCTCCAGAGCCTGAAATCGCTTCTGGAGAGCCTTAATCTCCTTATCTTTGGACTCAACAGAGCCTGGTCTGCCGCAGGTCGGCACTCATCTACCTTATCCACCCCCAGGGTGTGGACATGGTTAGGTCGACCTTGCCTCACGTCGGCAATCTTCTTTAAATCTTCAGTCAACTTTCCCAGCCCGGGGAAAGCGTCCTGGCCGATCCAGGTTCCCTACAAGTAAGAAACTCTATCAAAGAACAACACTCGTGTAAGAAAATCAAGCTTGTGTCTTCCATGGCCTTGAAGCCAGCGTCAGCTAGCTCCACATCAGCCATCCCAGAGATCGGCTCCTGCTCCATAGTTCAAACTCAGTAAAGTCTGTAGGATAGGCAATCTGAGCTTTGCATGTCCGACTCCGACTCGGCATCATATTTAAAGCTCGCCCCCGAGCGAGTCCTCAAAATTGTGTCCTTACGCTCTCAAGCCTGACACGCTTGAAACCGGTTGCTATCTAAGCGCAACACTGGTGCACTACACTATATGAGCCTTCAGTAGATCGCTCTGCAATAGTCACTTCGACCAACGGTGTATCAAGTCATTACAACTTTACACCATGTCTTTCATTGGATCTGAACCTAGCCTGTACAGATCGGTCCATCGGCCCAGTCAGTCCGTCCCTTAATAGGCCGGACCGAGCCAAGCACGATCACGACCGCCTCGCACCATCACGATTCCCGTCATGAGCTAAGGTAACAGAAATAAAACAACAGGCAGCTAGCTTGATACAACGCACTGGGGGCTCGACCTGCTCGCCCCTCCAGCTCGCCATCCTTTAACGCGAAAAAAGCCAACGCAATTAGGAAACAAAGTTCATAAACAACTCTATCATGCCCCAAATCAATCGACTCGCCATAGGCTCTCGTTTCGCCAGCTCTTCAGCTCGGCACTCCAAGACCGATCGCGGTTCGGCAGCTTTCCAGTCTGCCCGCTCTTCCAACAGCCAGCTCGTGGCCCTATAAATAGCAGCATCGCACCCTTGACAAAAGGGGGTTCTCATCTTCGAAGAACTATACAAATTGGGCTTGATCCCTCACAAGTTAAGGGTACGTACGCAGCTTTACACGGCTCAGCTCATAATCACAAACACAACATTTTCTTCATCGAGCGCCGCCACGCAACCACCATAATGGGCAGCGACGCCTCGATTCCCGATACAACTGTGGTGAATTGGCTTTTCCACCTGGCAACCCCAAATCAACTTCAAAATCCACAAGTTAAACATCCGTGTCGAGCCACCACTTCAATAGATCCGAACCGACCAAGGGTCGGCTGGATCTAGGGGGCTTATGATGATGCGCCAGAAAATGGACCTACCTACGTGGCACCTTTTCAGTGGCTCAACACTAAGTAGAGAGAGAGAAACGACGCCGAGTGACCCAGTCTGGCTAGTCACTCCATCACTCTCGGATCGACCGTACCTAGCACCGACCTCCAATCCTCGAGACCAAGTCCGGAGTCAGCCCCGACATGTGCGGGTCGGCCAACACTTGTAATCTAACCTACCTTTGACCAACCTTATCGGTTGGGCTAAGTCCCTATCGGACCTATTAGTCTACACACAAGACTCCAAGCTCATGACAGCTCGGCTATTCTCCCCGACCTCTCGCAAAGTCGGTTCAACTTGATCCGGCTCGGGCCACCTAAGTCGGCCAGAGTCGGTCCCTAATCGTATTCCCCACGTTTATGATAAACTGATAACTACGAAAGAATCCCGAGCCATAAAGGCTTCAATCTCTATCACTTAATACAAATATTTGAATACCGTAATTATCTCCTATGATCAAGGAGATTAATCAATCATAATCCTTATATTTTCCTTAAGGAACACGGCAATCCAAGCCCAACAAGGACAAGGCCCACGCCACCTTAGGGCATAACTCTTCTCTATATAAACCATCCCTATGGAACTACGAAGACTTGATTCCAATACACGCATTGGATATAAAGGCAGCTTGAGAAACGACATCTCAAGTGCAGTCTAAAACATCCCAAATCTCCCCTCTCTTTTATCGTTTTCTGTGTTCTTGGAGCATCCTTAGTTTATCACCAAGGGAAAGAGCCTAGAGGATTACCCTGACGATTTTTGGATCGTTAGAAATGAAACCGTGAAAGAGAAACGCTAGAGACGAACAATTTCTTCAATGGCGGCTAGGGTTTCTCGGAATTTCCGGAGGGGAATTCAGAGAGAAAGCGGAATATTTTTTTAAGGAAAAGTGTTGCGTCAGCTGCGTCTTTATCTTCCCTACAAACGCTATATACCTGATTTTTTTAGTTTATATATACGTATCATATTTTTCGATGGAAAAAATTCAAATCGAGTCGAATATTTAGATTATCGAGTCGGGCAATATTTAAATTTTAAGAACAAGAATTAGCGCATCAACTTAAAATAACTATCGAGTCTATTCGATCTCGAAGCTCATCGAACCGAACTCAAACCGATCACGAACCTATTTACTTCATTTATACCTCTAATCGTGACAAAATGCTTGTTACGTAAATCATAATGGATTTCATAAAAAAAATATGTTGTCACGTAGGCCCTATAACAAAGTTTGTCTGACATCACACATGTGAAACTCTATCTTTTGTAACAACCAATCAGTTTTTCATAACATCATCTTTTATTTTCCACTAATAAGTACACATTTTCGTGACGAAACTAAACATTGTCACTAGAAGCATCCCTTTTGTGACAAAAAGCCTCTTTGTCACCAAAAAATTGTCACAAAAAAATCTTTTTTTTTGTAGTGATCCTAAAACACTAGTTCACACACTACCTCGCAAAATACATTTATAAAGTTCGTGTGTTCGATCAATTAATGGTTAGCTACTCCACTAAAAGCATTAGGTTCAAGTTTTAGAACACATACATTCAAAAGATTTCACTTTTAAGACCTACTTATCCCTAGATCATCGTTTAGGCATCAATTTCGTTATTCCATCACATAATCTAGCTATCAAAAATCTAGCTACGTATAATAACAAGGACGAAACAAGAAATCATAATTAATTGGGAGGAAAACATGATAAAAGATAAGAACAATAAATTACCAATATCGTAGAAGCAATCCCCAAATTGGTTTGTCAATCCAAAGTGAAGAAATCGCGAAAAGAACCTAATAATCGTAGCAATTTGATGCAAGAAATTTAACCTAAATCTATAGTTTTGGGGGAGGAAAAATCTAAAAAATTGAAAAGAAAATTATTGTATGAAGTTGTGGTGATAATTTGACCTAATTTGGCTTTTATATAGGCCAAATTCGGCCCAAAATAGTGGAAAACTCGGAAATACGCGATCGCCGACATCATCATTATTTGTCGATAAGCACATCTCCGATGAATTCGGTGATATCTTTGCGTGTAAGACTCTGAGTTGTGTGATTGAAGTTATGTTGGAAATCTTATTCAATTACATTCAATTGTCATGAAGACAACTTTCACAGAAAATGCCTCTAAGGGAGCTCAAAATGCAGATTAAGTGACAGCAGTATAAAAATGTCCACGATTCTTGATCCGTTTCAACTCTTTAGTTTCCGTCTTTTTTACGAAGAGTGAAAAACAGCCTTCTTCACACCCTAGGTGTGATACTAGCTGTTTTTTTCGAATTTATTATCATAATTTTTCCTTCTTCCCAACGCCTGAACTTGAATCTCGTGTCATTTCCTCATAAGAACTCCGTTTTGCACGATTTTCAGACCGTTGCGATCCTCGTCACGCCCTATATCATGCCATATCTATAACAAAAACAAACCACATACCCAAGCATGACAAATTCCAATAAAATGCACATAATTCACCCAAAATTGTGGAGATTTCGGACGTAAACGCCCTATCGTCTCGTGATTCAATTCGTGGTGAAATGTCCCTATAAAAACACTTAACTACCCTAAAATCACATCGAATAAGCTACAAATAGAGGGTAAAATGCAGACGAAATTAGAGAAAAGTTGACTCTCATCAACTATCCCCACTTAGCGTTTACTCGTCATCGAGCAAATCAAGCGATTCAAAAATAAATCATGAAGTCAATGTTGCGATCATATGGGAAACAAAAATATTCAATGAGTAAAAACTAGTCAACGAGCAAATATACACGAGCCAAAACGTATCTCATCATGGAAACAGAATGTGTGTGTGCATAGCTTCTCAATAATTCATTATAGTCAACCGGCCAAGATTATGGACGCATGACTAATGTTGTTACACCGTAGGCTTATATTTCATAAGAATCTCCACTAATCGAGGTCAAATCAAGGCTAACTAAGGTCAGGTAGGACTTGCAAGGTTGTAACGTTAGGTTAGGGACGGGGCTAATTGATAGGATAAAAGAGATATCGAAAGAGAAAAACGAGTGAGCCTAATCAAAACGTCTTGAATTTTCCTTGCAACTCACATCCTTCATAGCTTGATGTAGCAAGCATTCTCCTTCTTTATTTCTCAAATCCCAACATATCTCAATAAAAACTCGTCCCTGTTAGGTGTAATGCCCGAAAGACAATTATGTAATTGTTTTAGGACAGAATTAATAATTCATCTTATTATATGCATTTATGTTTATAATTAAGACACTACTGAAAACCCTAAGTACCTCCTTTATGTAATCACATAACTCAGTGTATGGCTATACACAAGAGGATTGAGTTAGTGAGATGTACTTAAAATTAACCTAGTCCGTAGCGTTGATTAATCTGAGTACGGGTCTCATGATTAATATGCTAATAAAGCGCGCCCGAGAACACTTTAGGTGTGTGGCCTTATCTTATCAATTTGTCGGTAATAGGGTACTAGCGGGGCATTTATATATTATGATAATCATATAGAAATTTGGACCGATTTGATTTGAGTTCTCGATATAATTCCGTAATCGAGAAGTCTTATCGAATCACAAGATGATCATTTATGGATTAATCTCAATCTGAGGTGATCACGCATAAGCCGCTTAGACTAGGGTAGAGTTTGATGTGTTAGTAAGGATCACTTCAAGTATGTGGTCCAACACTTCTCGTTGGCTCTATTCTGGAATGAGTGAGTAGTCTGTGTTATCACAGATATAGAATCCATTCCTTCCCTCGGGAAGTAGACAGACAGTTCCCTTATTTGTTAATCCTAGAAACTAATCGATCCGCGGAGTTCATGTTAGACTAATTAGTTACTAGTCTGGTATGTGAACTAATTGATCACTAGGGGGTTAATGGTAAATAAGGATAATATGTTTCGAGAAGGGTTTACGAAAATATCCCGACTCGAAATGAACAGTCTATGGAGGATTTATCCGTATGTAATGATTATATCAGTGGACACCTTATCAACTCAAGGTTGAGTGTAAGTTATCTATATTCGGCAGAGTTCAGTTTCGGGTTTATGGTGGTGTAATCCCGAATTAATAGATTGAATATTATTGGTCGGTCGACGGATAATATTATTCGATTTATTGTAGCTCTCTTGAATATGGGTCCATGGTCCCGACGTGGCTCCTAATATAGCATATAGGTTTCTCGTCGTTGCACACTCGATTATAATTAAATAGTAGCATTGCCTTTGTTTAATTGATATGTGGATTAATTTTTAGTTGGACTAAATGATTAAAAACATGGAAAAGACATTTTTCATGGACTCGACCGGTTTGGTGAATTTCGGCCCATGACCTATTTAATTAGGTATTGGCGCCAATATGTATATATTATTAACAAGGAATTTGTTTTCTTGTGTTATTATATGACATGTGCTTAATTATTTATTGGTTAAATAATTAATATATGAGATAATGATCTTTTATTTATCCTAATTTGTTTGGGAAAATATTAGATTTATCTTTTATGGAAAAGGATTTATTTGATTGATTATCCATTAATTAAATTAAATCCTTGTGTAACAAGGATCTCTCTCCTATATAAGAAGAGTTCTCCATTGTACCGTAAAATCACTATTCACGTCACTATTCACAAGAGAAATTGGCTGAAAATTTCGGCCTCTATTCTTAAGGTTCGAGTTGGAAAAATCTTTGGGATTTTTCTGGTAGCATATCGGGGAGGTCCGGCGGCGTAAAACACCATCCACTTGGTGTTGCTTGGAGATACGCGTTGGAAGATTATGGCTTCTCAACCGGCGCATCTACAAGGATTGTTCATGGAGTTTATTCACAATAAACAAGTAAGCAATCTATCCTTCTCGTAGATTAGATCTATTATATTTATGTATTTTGGTTGACTAGATCTAGATCTTGTAGTTTCCGCTGCGTAATCGGGTGTATCTTTGATCCATCCGGAGATATTACATCCTACAAGTGGTATCAGAACCTTTGATCTATCAATCAAAGTATGTGAATTTTAGATCTAGGAGTGGAAATTGAATGTTTAGATTGCATTGTTTTTTTTTTCCGAAAATCATGATGATGAATGCTTTGATATGTTGTGGTTGAAGAGATGGATTGGGGTTGGTATTGTTTACTCGTTAGATCTATTGTAAACTCATATAAATTCGTTTATATGAGTATAGGAAATTTTGTAATTTTAATTCTTAGAAGTAGATCTGTTTTGTTGTTGTTCCGTTGTTTATTTTCTCCCGGAGTTTGAGCCGTTGAAACGACAATCACTCTGGTCAGAATGAAGAATAAAAGTTGAAGAACATGCCCTCAAAATTTCGTAACGATCGGAGTCGATCTCGATGTCCGATCGCTGCTATAAAGTTGCTTCTCTTTAACAGAAAAGTTCAGCAGGCATTAAAACCCTAGCTGTGAGTTCGTCGAATTTCTGGAAGATATTAGACCGTTGAAACGAAGATCCTACCGTTCAGATCAACTATCATGGAGTTATTAACAAGCCCTAAAAATTTCAGGTCGATCGGGATTTGTCTCGATGCCCCATCATCCCGGGAAGACAACATTGCGCTTGCATTATAAGCAGATGCAACAGTTAGATCGGCAGATCGCTGGAGAAAATTGGACCATTGAAACGAAGATCCAACCGTTCAGATTGAAGTAGGAGGAGTGAAGAACATGTCCATAAAGTTTCATGACGATCAAGGTTCGTTTGGTTTTCCGATCATCGATAAAACGCAGCAGCAGCAGATTAGAAAATAGTAAACCCTAGTTAGGGTTTGTTTGTTTTTTTTTTATAGGTTAGATACGGGGGTACCAACGATCCATCTCGGTGTTTATTTTTCTAGTTTATTTTTTCGTGTATGATCGAAATTATGTGATAGAACGGAAAAATTGCCATGACATGCATCATATCATGATTCCACTCCAATGCATACATGTAGATAGTTTATTTCGAATAAATTAGGCATGTATAACTCGTATAATTAGTTTAAAGGCTTATTTAATTAATATGTGGTAGTTAATTAATTAAGTAACTAATTATTAAAACCGAGGAACCGGTTTTTGACAATCGTTACGATTTTAGTGATGGATTCTCGGTGAATCCCACTTGGATAAATTGTTGAGTTTTTCGGTGATGGCTTCTCGGTGAACCCACCCTGTGAAACGAGATTACGCTTTGGGTGACAATTTAGAAATCGGAGAATCTTAGTACATGGGTTCGAAATGGTCTAACCATGGTTGGCGAGTTCAACCGCGCTCGGCTCAATCAACTCCCCTCCTCGTGATATACGTTATGATGCGAGCTCGACAGACTTAGCATAGCCGATAAGCCTTACGGCTAAGCGGGGCTTCTCTTGCGGATTGGCCTGAAGCATCACATATGTTCCAACGAATAAGACGGCGTGACGCTTTCCTACATAACCGACCTTGTTCGGAGTACTTTGATTTATTGTTTCCTATTGTCAAGACCGAAACCGTAATTAGTAAACCCACCACTTTTTCAAAATATTGAGTGGGAGCGGGGAAGGCGACAGCCAACCCCACGGCCTCTACTATAGGTGCAAGCACGTGAGAGAAGGGTGACGCCTCGAGCCGCTTTGATTTCGGCCCCCTACGGATGGTGTTCACCCCTATCAAAATTCAAGGCTTGGTCTCCGAAAGGATAGGATTTTGGGTACTCGTTGGGTCACTGACCGACCCTACGGCGGCATACTCGGGGCGTACTTTGAGATCTGATATAGTAGGTCACACTCATTGTGGATATTTTCAAAATATCTAGGCTAGAAAAGGAAGGTAATCAGTGATTAAGGTCCGGGATGTCGATTCCCGTGAGATGTTTGATTCTCGAAGATTAATCACCGAGAGAGATTGTCTCGGTTTAACTATCACCTCTTTGACCTACCTACGGCGGCACCGAGGTGCGAGGTTAAATCCTTGGAATGGTAGGATAGACTTCTTATAGTTTATTATTCTAAAATAAATCTAGTAGTGAAAATTTTATTTTTGAATTTAACTTTCTGTCATTTTATTTACAACTAAATATCTAGGTTACTAAACTGTTAGTAATAGGACTTCAATAAAAATGTGGAAAGTAACAAGTGCGTTGTAATTATCAATAAATGCGATTAACTTTTCGGAAGAGATTTTTCTCTTGAGCCTTTAAAAACTTAAGTGACATAATGCAGGTATGTCACGGGTGTCACTCGTGTTGAGCGAGAGGCGAACATACTTAGTTTACAAAAGATGACATAGGACTATCGAGGATAAAATTCATTTAGTGAATTTTAAAAGTGTAATTACACATCAAATTTCTAATTGAAAATTGGAAAATCATATACATAAGGCGTTGCTTAGTTATACGGTATTTGGAACCGATAAACTAGTGGGAGCCTTAGTCTTATGATTTGTTGTTTTTCTGAATAATTAGAAATGTGTAATGGAATGCACAAGAGTTTCTCCATTCATTAGAAAAACAAGAATAAGCGTTACCAGTTAGACAGTATTTGGAACTGATAAACTAGTGGGAGCTTAGTTCTGGAGATTTTATAATCTTTGAAACATCATGAACACATCATTGCTAGTTAGACAGTATTTGGAATTGATAAACTAGTGGGAGCTTAGTTCTAGGTGATGTTCTAATCTTTGAAAAATCATAAATACAAAGTGTTGCTAGTTAGACGGTATTTGGAAACGATAAACTAGTGGGAGCTTTGGTCTTATGATTTGACGATTAGAAAAATCGATAGTCCAAGCAAGTAACATTGAACATCCCACAGTTCAAGAGTAGTGTCTACCCGAACGAACTGCTAGTTCAAGACTGTTTCCATTTAAGGAAAGTCGAGAATAGGAAAGAATGTTTATACGTGTTAGTCATCTAAACTAAGTAGTTTTAAGGCTAAACCGAAATATTAATAAATTGGAAATTAGAGTATAAGGAAAGTGATTTCGGATCACTGACCAATGCATCCTTAGCAATTTTCTCGAAAGCTAAAGTTCTTTGGAAGAACTAGGTAGCTTTGCATTAAGCGATAAATAAAATAGACAACGGGCGTTATTTGAGATAGACTAGTGGGAGTGATATAAGGAAATGAATCTCGGATTCACTTCTTGAGTATCTGAAGAAAATTCATTTTTACGGTTTTGGATTCGTTGGAGCGAACGTATTCATTTTCAATAGGATAATTTGTTTGTCTTATTGACGATAAATATAACATTCGTAGCACGAACCCAAGACTCGGACTTTTGTTTGATAAAGTCAGAACCACTAAGAAATGCTGAAAAGGTATTAGTAACACAATATAAACGCAAATGGTTTCCGTATTTAGATAAACGTTTTTTTCTATTCTATTAATTAGTGCATATTCCCTAACGACAAGATCTGAAGACTGGCTTAGGGTGATTCCTATCTCCCAGTCAAAGGAACCCTGTCTCAAAGGAACAATGCCTAAGTTTCCTTTCAATCGGGAAAAGGGTAATAGATTTAAAGAAGTTACATAGCTTGTTCATATCGACCTCCGGGGTCATATGAGAGATACAAGCTAGTGGGAGCTTCTGAGTAATGACATATTGTCTGATAACTACTCAAAACTCCGGTAAGTTTATCCAAAATATTTGGAGGAGATCTACGATTTCACCGGAGATAGAGTATTCCATACTCGAAATAGGTTCTTCGTAGCGTAGTCTTGGGATTGATGCTCGGCCTGCCTCCCAGTGAAATGTTTTCACTAAAGGATACACCATAAATTTGCCTTATATAGTCATTGGTGTGCTACGATACGCTGCTGAACTCATTTAAGATATTAGTTGCAAAATAACGGTTTACGTTGTGATCAAAAACCGAGAAGTCTACCTAAAAGATGTCTACGCATTTGTGGATAAGAAGTGAATTCGTTCACCCCACTTCCGTAAATATAGACATTTAGCATTTAGTGCTTGAAGGTAGGACTGGAAATTTTGCATACACGTTCAGGTCGTGGAATATCTTAATGCATTGAGTAAAGGTTGGTTATAAAACTCGTAAAACCAGAGAATGACGGTTATACTATCAAACTCGATCTGATAGAGTCTATAAATAACAACCTTAGATCTTAAAGTATTTGTACTCAAGATGTTACTAACTGATTTGTTCGGTCCACATCCAACACCGGCAGTTGGTGATAACACTAATAAGAACTACTAAACTAGATCAGTATATCAATCCACCCCGAACGCAGTGGGAGTATGGTTTGTCCATTACACATTGCAGGACCTTACGGTCTATAGGGTAGATTGATGACCTATAGTCCTTCGTGGACTGTATAGGATCCTGATCATAGAGGTTGGTTTAAAAGCCATAACCCTGTGAATGGAGTTTGACACTCGGGTTCATTTGAAACTCTTGTAGAACCACCTGAGTATCTCAGGCCCAGTGGGAGTAATTGGAACTACACGGAGAAGAGTCGAATGAATAGGAAAGTTTAACTTTCAATGCAAATCTGAGTAATTTAAGGGTGATTCCCTAAAAGGTAGAGAGTTAACCAGACCGTGATCTCTCTTACCACTCAGTCATGCTTGATTTCGTCAGAAAGCGGGAAATAGGGGTGATTCCCTAAGACTTCCTTGCCGAACAATGGAATCTGAATTCATTCAGAACAGAAGGGTTTTAGCTAAGAACAAATGGCGGATTCGTTATAAAGCAGAAAATAAGGGTGATTCCCTAAGACCTTTTTGCGAGACTAACGATATCTTAATTTATTTTGAAAGAACCTTTGGCAGGATGCCTGCCATAGCTTATATCCTTTGGGGATTAAAGCAAACCTCTAGTCATTTCAAAGTCATATATTTTAATATATGGACTTGACCAGAATATTGATAAGTCTTTCGTAGATTGGGCATCAATATTAGTAAATTAGTATGTAGATTAGTGTTTGTGAATGGTAACATTGAAGCGATTTGGGAACAACATGGGTGTGTTATCTCAAGTCGAGTTTGACATGCCATAGGATTCATTCTAAAGGATTTGATTCGCTCAAATTCTCGAGAATCGATTATTGGCAATCCCATCAATTCACCTGGTTAAGATATTCTTGCATTTATGCAACATTCAACGATGTAGCCTACCCTACCTCTCGGGAATGGTTATCAAGCTTTGTAGATGAATACGAAATGGGATGTTTAGTCAACCTCAATTCTCTTGGGAGAATGAGGAATAATATGCTAGTATATTCGGGTGAAAACTAGAATATAAGTGATGACACCGATTCGACTTTAGGTCGATTAAGGATGATCGTTCGATCGATTTTGTCCTCGATGTTGAATCAAAGGCATATTGCAATCGTACCACCGGATTAGATGGAAAAGCGACGTTTCGATCCCAAAGATTGACCCAAGCCGCCAACCTACGATCGAGGTATCTCGAGTCACATGGTATTCGGATTCAAAGTACGCGCCGGGTCACTAACCTACCCTGCGGCGGCACACTCCGGTCGTGCTTGGAAGGATGAATTACTAAGATGCGCTTGGAGGGTATAGATGTTGGAATAGTGTCCTAAACCCAATCGGGTTGGACCGGATCCGACCGGTCGGATCATTTCTACTATTTCTTTATGTTTATACATATATTAAATGGCTTTTCTATTGTCATATATATGTTCTTTTAAAGAACCAATTATGAATTGTTATATGATAACGTCCTTAGTATTAAAGCGTGATAGAGAAACCATGATAGGCGATTATGGTTGATGAGATCTCTAATCACTTTAATAAGTTTGATACTTAAATGTCTCTACAGGCGATGTACTATTAAGCAGGCATTGATAGTATAAGCAGACTAGCACGTATTGGATGTCTTCTGCTTTAGGCGGGGATAGATCTCGCTCATCGAAGTGTAGAGACACTTGGGTATGACGTGGGCGTGTATTGAGAATGCGACGTTAGATCGACCCACTTACAGATAAGTGTCACACTATGTGACGGTTGTGTAATTATCCTTAAGACCGAGTCTTCATGGCATCACGGTGTGGATTGTCATGCTTTGACACTATTGAGGTTTCCACAGCCACGGGCGATCATGCGGTAGTGATTGGGTGTGATCTTGAAGCATCGCGGAGTATACATGATTGGTCGTCCGGGAATCGCGTATCCTATGATTGGGATCGAATATCCGAAATGGCCTTCTTATAAGGAATGTCTAGCTCTCGTGAATCTTTGCAAAGTGGGAGTAAACGAGTTACTTTGAGAGAGCATGATATCCGGATTATAAGATACGGTTGTTAATGTTTGACACTCGGACGCACGACCGTATGGATATTATTACAAATGATAGGATTGTAAGTTACACGATGGCGTTTCACATGAAAGGTAATAGTCATTGCATTTGACTCTTCCGATGATTGGGGTCACGGTGTGTTGCTAGACGCTATCCCGTGATCGTTAGGTATGAAGGGCATTTTAAGTAATTTGCACTTTGTGTCTACGGCCAACATATTCGGAAGCCTATCGGGTCACACACATAAGAACATCTAGCGGATTAAAATGTGGTTATAGTTGATAACCAAATAAGGAAAGTTTATCTCGAGACTATAAAGGTTATAGTGGTAAATTAATATGGTGGTGTTTATTTATTATGAATAAATTAAATACAAGATATTAATAGTATTATATTAATTAAATAATATTCGGAAGCCAATATTTGGGTGTATGGGGGTATACATTGAAGTGTATATGATACACTTGGATTGTCTGCAATTTAATTAATAGTATTACCTTATATTAATATTAGATATTAATATGTATGTATAAATATATATATATATGTGGCGTGGGTCATATATGTGATATGCATCCACTTGACATATTTTTAGTAGTACATATTTTATATAGATTTATATATGTGATATATATATATACACATGTGTAAATTGATTTATGGTAATATAATAAAAGATAAATATTGTCAATATAAGATCTTGACAATATCTTGGAAATATTCAATATAAGATATTGACAATATCCTAGATTTATTTAATATGAGATATTATAATAAATGAGATAAATCAATCAAATATATTTTCCTTATTTTATTGGGAAAATGTTTTCTTCTCCCACACCTTCTACAGGCGCCACTTTCATTATAAATAGGAGGTGGGTGTCAAGCTCTTTTGATCATCATAATTCCAAGAGCTAATAGTTCTTGTGTAAAATAGAGAGCATCATTTAGAGAGTTGGAGAGAGAGGGAAAAGGCCGGTCTAGCAACCGGAGTTTCCAATAGCAATCCATGATGGGATTCGGCGGTCGTTAAATGCGGACTAGCGGTAGAGGCCGAACACTTGGGCGGCTCTATGCAGAACTACTCTCCTAGACGGTCAAAGCGTCGATCTTTTAGATCAACCAAGGTAACCACCGTCTACTACTTGTTTGTTTATTGCTCAAACGAAGTCGATCTTGGGTCGATAGGAAATAAATTTTTGAATTCTACCGCTGCGTTCGCGTAGATTTCTAACAAAGTGGTATCGAGAGAGTTTTTGAGCTTAAGCAATAAGCATGTTATTATGCGTAGTTAATTTTATCGTTTAAATCACGTAATTAAAAGATGAAAGATTTTTGATTTGCAAAATTGATACATGAAAAGAAAAAAAAAAAAAAAAAAAAGGGATCGGGTGGTGCTCGGCCGACTGGCGGCGGCACCACCACCGGCGGCGGCTGGGCGGCGGCGGCAAAGAGGCAACTCTTTGCCGGCAAATCGGTTGACCGGTCAATGCTGGCGGATCTCCAAATTTTTGTTTTGTGTATTTTGTGATTCAATATGGTTCATAGTTGTGATTAAAATCTCCTTTGTTTAGTTGTGTCATGTGGCTAACCAATGGTTCAAATAGTTTGGCCATTGGGATGCCACATGACATTAAAATGATAATGGCCTTTCCAAACTTTGTTTGGAATAGGCTAAGCCCTTCCAAATATTTGATTTGGGAAAAGCGCAAGCACAAGCCACTTCCAAAATTTTGATTTTGGAAAGTGGCGAGCCTAAACTAAAATTATTTGGCCTTTCCAAATATTTGATTTGGAATAAGCTGCAAGCCTTTCAAATATTTGATTTTAAAAGGCTTAGCAGCTCAAGCTACTTCCAAAATTTTGATTTTGGAAAGTGGTGAAGCTAAGCCAAATTTGGTTTAGAAACCAAAGCATCCCTTTGATTACGAATCAAAAGAAAAAAACAAAAGAGAAATAATTTTAATTTTGATTTATTTTGGAATAGTTCTAATTAATTAAAATTAAAATTAAAATCGGTTTAAAATTAATCGTTAATTTTATTTCGATTAAAATCATTTAATTAATTAAATGTTAATTAGTTAATTGATTGGATAAAATTATTTAATAGATTAAATGTTAATTGATTAATTAAGACGCTTAAGTAGTTAAATTTTAATTTTATCTTTTTCATAAGATTTTATTGTATGGATTAGATATAGTAGATATAATATGATTATATGGACTGCGATTGATCGTGGACTCACCGATAGGATAGATGTGAATGATTTAATTTTTTCGTTGGTTTAAAAATTGTCTAGGCCGTTATGAAGAACGTGACCTAGTTTATTTTCTGCATTTATCCCATTCCGTTGACTCCCCGTGTGCGGCGGGTGTATTTATTTTATTAGATAGAATTAAATGTAACAAGAATGGGGCGGAAGATGGAGACCAAAGAAAGACGAAAAATAAAGATCCCATTGGAGAATGGCGCATTAAAGATCCTATTGGCGGTTGCAGCTACCCTTAGATTGTGACCAGCGGTTTCGTCGATTTGTATTCAAACCGCACTCCAGGAAAAGTCCATGATCATACCGGTTACTTTACGCATTTATTTATTTTGTGCTTGTATTTATTTTATATGATACGATAGATGCATGACTAGGCACGGTCACAGATAAATGTGTAGGATGTATGTCTATAGAGATAGATATATTTGATGAGACCGTAATTAAATTAATTAAGAGAATTAATTCAAAATTAATTAAGTGAATTAATTTAAAATTACTCCCACAACAAAAATCGAGTTATAATATGTCTCCCAATATTATAGTGACGGTGAAGAGCCCTTGTTCGGATCCAACCGATCGCCCACGTCGGGAGTTGACTACCACGGGTATATCGTCATTATCGAGATATGATCGTTATGAGATCTCATGAATATTTGAGTTACGACTCGACTAAGAATCTTGCGGTGATTGGCCCACGTCAGGACCGTCGATTTTAGAGACATACGGTTGACTATCACATAGGCGATGTGAATTGTCAAAGAGTTGACTAGTCAAACCACTGGAAGTCGCGTTAGGCGTGATTGGTAAGAAGTACTACCCGTCGAAATTGACCCGGTCGATCGCCCACGCCGGGATCGAGTCAACTAGATAGGATTTCAGCCACTAAAGAATTTTTAATTCTTGAAAGTCAATTGGGAGTAGTTGATTAGTGGGAGCAAAATCATAATCCCAAAGACCATATTTGATTTTGCGTGTATAGACAACGACACTCTTTTATCTTCATTTTTATGTTGTAGTTTTTTAGCAAACTTTTATATTTATGTTTTTCTCGATTAGTAAAACCAAATTATGACTGTTTGAGAAACGTTCTCAAGTATGGTTAAGTAATTTTAATCCTTTTAAAATGAGCAATGACACGAGAGATCCCGTTATGGTAGTTAGAGACAAGGAGGCTACATATTTGATGGAGTACTCCAAGGCTTTAATTATTAATGAAAGCGGAAGCTCATGTTATGATTAAATCATTTGAAAATTAGTTTCAACGAATTAGTCATATATTGGATACGATCCAAGATGATCATTCTGTCATACGATGACAATTAATTCAAACGTTGAATAAGAATGACCAGATCTAATTTTGGAAAGGTTGTTTTCAAAATTGTAAGATTTAAGTATCGACTTAATTCTATCATTGCTTAAAGGTTAATTAAATAGTTAATGTTTTAAATACGATTTAAAAGGTTAAATAAACTATTTAATAAACTTTAGATTTTCTTTATGAAAGGAAATCAAAGACATAGCTCTTGTGATCTTTCTTAAGTCTTATGAAGACTACACTAAGAAACATTTACAAGTGCTTGAAGGATTAAAATGAAAGTTAGGGCATGTGCTTAAATAGAGAACTTATTGAAGTTTCTATTATAGGCAAGTAAGTTGAGATAAATCAATCTAAGTTCAAGTCAACTCTAAGATATATGATATCTTACGAGTGTGATTAAATTAGAAAGATTGAATACAAAAATGGAAGGTGAAACAAACGTTGTAACACTTACCATATTCTGGATCTAGTAAACTGATAAGGGAACTAAATAAATGTTATTATGTTCCGGTTCTTATGAAGGACACAAGTTCAGTTATTTGTTAGGATTTAGTAGACACATTCAATTGTAAAGAATAAATGTTATTCGATAAAGTTGGAAGGTCTTTGAATCTAACATACTAGATTGATGTCACTATATAGATGATATATGTGATGGGATCTCAACTAAATATTTGTATATTTGTTATCCTTGATATTTGTGGTTGTTCTGAACACGGTCTCTCGGAAGAGAAGCGTGTAATTAAACGTCATTTCGATGATGTTGAACCATATGATTATGAATCATGTGGGTTAAACGCATCTTATCCAAAGAGGACTAAAAAAAAACCCTTTTATGAAAAGGTTATAAATTCTAGAAAAATTGTCTAAAGCCTAAACATACCGATGTTTGTTGGCTTATGACAATTAATGCCACAAATAATTGTTTGTTAATCTCTATGACTATTTTTAGAAATAGTCAAGTGTACTTAGTAAAGTGAAAATTCGGAAGCCCGAAAAGTTCGAGCTAGTGCGAATATGAGATTGATGAGCTACTTAGGAATTAATCTTCAATTGGATTGAAGTAATTAATACGAAGGGTGTTTTAAGTCGTGCGAAAGGAATAAGATTCTTCCTTGAAGGATACCATTTTTGGGATACATGAATTAGATTGTGTTCCCAAAATGGAAATAACACTTTATATGATAAAGGTGTGACGCAAGCCATGCGAAATATCCCTTACCCGCTTCGGGATAGTGCCCTTATACTTAACCGAGTTCCAAAGAATAAAGGTTGAATAAATTCCATATTAGATATGGAAGAGGATAATGTCAAATCTGTCTTAACCGATGATTTGAAGTTGTCATAAGCAAAGTCAGGCTTGGAGCCTAGTACGACATATGCAACTTTGTGGAATATCTCAGCAAGTACGCTAGATATTATTTACTGGTCCGCGGAGCAAAAGGTGTTTGTCTCCAAACATGCTGTCTTCTAGAGGAAGTGTTTCTTCCAAAAGAAGCAGTGGGAGTGAATCAGATCTCAAAAGCAGTTTGAGATCCACAAAGATATATTCAACCATAGGAGCGTGAGCGGACGCCACATAGCGATGAGGTGTAGATCACTGCTCAGTGCACACAAAAGTTACGTAAGTGCGTGGATGACCTTAAGCACGAAAAGGTGCTTTGGTATGTTCATCTTGAAGAATGAATATCTCACGACTTATGAAAGAATGTTTGAGAGGCAATATTGAGAGATATGGCTAGGAGCCATAATATCCGAATTAGATTCCATCGGTGACAACCAGGTTGTGAACCTAGTCTGTCTTACTAAGGAGTGTCACTGAAAGGTGACATGGATAGTAATATGATTACCGTAAGGCTATAGTGACGGTGAAGGGCATGAGGTGTAAACCTTATAATTGTCTTTATCTTTGGCAATTTGTGCCTGGTTCTATTCGAGACTATGCTTGTTGTAACTTCATATCATGACTATATGATAGTGTTGAAGGCGTTGGGCAGAAAGCTCGATGTTCATAGACAATAACATGACACGTAAGTCCACGAGATCCATTTATGGACTCAAACAAGTTTCTCTAGACGATTTCTTTGTTTGATAATCAAAGGAGTTTGATTTAGTCAAAAGAAGGATATGCCCAATGTGCAAGATGGATAGTGGGAGTGCATTACTATTTTTGAGTAACATATTGGATATCTCTCCCATGAATCATCTCCCCATGTCACAGTCAATTAATGTTTGGTAATTCAAGATCTTTACGAAAGCACTTGGATTAGCAGTTCTTATTTTTAGAAATGAGAATCTATAGCGATAGATTTTACTGCTGTTAGATTATTGTTTACCTATATAGATGTGATGCTAAAAGAAGTTTAGCATAGATCTCAAGATCTATCTGTGTTAGGACGTTGGTCCTAAAGATGAGGTGAAAGATGATGCTTATGGAAGGTTTCCTTCGCTACGGCGATAGGAACCATCATAAAGGTAATGCCGGATGTTCATAGTCCATGAATAGTCATGAACAAGTATGAAAGTAAATCCGGTGAATGTCGAGAATGTCCTTAAACAAGTTAAGGATGGTTTCCTAGTTTATCGAAACTTGGAATCAGATAAATATAGTTATACAGACGTATATCCTAAGTCTTATGAAGGCGAGTGGGAGCTACTGATGCAGGTTTGCGATCACCGATTAGGTGATACGGTGAGTGGAAATGTTTCTAGCCTATGGGTCATTTGTAAACTCTACAACTTAGCCAAAACACAGTAGTGCCTTAGAAGCTAAATGGGAGCGATACATGGATCTAGAAGGTTCATTCACGAACCTTGTACAGTTCTTCCACTTTTCTATATAGTGATATAGTAAGTGGATTCATTGCTTAAAGCAAGGACCAGGGTCTCGTCGGAGATTCGTGTGTGTGTGTTGAGGCATTCCTTTGACTTGGTCATTTGGAGCGTGATATGAAGATAGTCTGAGTCCCCACGGATAGCGATCCGTTCATGGCTAGGGCTAGTTGCGAGTATTGCATGAGATTCTTGTGTTTCAACTTGGTCTTGTGTGTGCTAGTGATTGGTTTTAGGCCAAGTGGGAGATTGTTGGAATAGTGTCCTAAACCCAATCGGGTTGGACCGGATCCGACGGGTCGGATCATTTCTACTATTTCTTTATGTTTATACATATATTTAATGGCTTTTCTATTGTCATATATATGTTCTTTTAAAGAACCAATTATGAATTGTTATATGATAACGTCCTTAGTATTAAAGCGTGATGATAGAAACCATGATAGGCGATTATGGTTGATGAGATCTCTAATCACTTTAATAAGTTTGATACTTAAATGTCTCTCTAGGCGATGTACTATTAAACAGGCATTGATAGTATAAAAGCAGACTAGCACGTATTGGATGTCTTCTGTCTTTAGAAGCGAGGATAGATCTCGTCTATCGAAGTGTAGAGACACTTGGGTATGACGTGGGCGTGTATTAGAGAATGCGACGTTAGATCGACCCACTTACACGATAAGTGTCACACTATGTGACGGTTGTGTAATTATCCTTAAGACCGAGTCTTCATGGCATCACGGTGTGGATTGTCATGCTTTGACACTATTGAGGTTTCCACAGCCACGGGCGATCATGCGGTAGTGATTGGGTGTGATCTTGAAGCATCGCGGAGTATACATGATTGGTCGTCCGGGAATCGCGTATCTATGATTGGGATCGAATATCCGAAATGGCCTT
Source organism: Gentiana macrophylla (assembly GCA_026214975.1). Lineage (NCBI taxonomy): Eukaryota > Viridiplantae > Streptophyta > Magnoliopsida > Gentianales > Gentianaceae > Gentiana > Gentiana macrophylla. The sequence continues at coordinate 134,355,484 of CM047805.1, read as the reverse complement.
CTTATAAGGAATGTCTAGCTCTCGTGAATCTTTGCAAAGTGGGAGTAAACGAGTTACTTCGAGAGAGCATGATATCCAGATTATAAGATACGGTTGTTAATGTTTGACACTCGACGTACGACCGTATGGATATTATTACAGCGATAGGATTGTAAGTTACACGGTAACTGTTTCACATGAAAGGTAGTAGTCATTGCATTTGACTCTTCCGATGATTGGGGGTCACGGTGTGTTGCTAGACGCTATCCCGTGATCGTTAGGTATGAAGGGCATTTTCGTAATTTGCACTTTGTGTCTACGGCCAACATATTCGGAAGCCTATCGGGTCACACACATAAGAACATCTAGCCGGATTAAAATGTGGTTATAGTTGATAACCAAATAAGGAAAGTTTATCTCGAGACTATAAAGGTTATAGTGGTAAATTAATATGGTGGTGTTTATTTATTATGAATAAATTAAATACAAGATATTAATAGTATTATATTAATTAAATAATATTCGGAAGCCAATATTTGGTCAGATGGCGCCACATTGAAGTGTATATGATACACTTGGATTGTGCAATTTAATTAATAGTATTACCTTATATTAATATTAGATATTAATATGTATGTATAAATATATATATATGTGGCGTGGATCATATATGTGATATGCATCCACTTGACATATTTTAGTAGTACATATTTTATATAGATTTATATATGTGATATATATATACACATGTGTAAATTGATTTATGGTAATATAATAAAAGATAAATATTGTCAATATAAGATCTTGACAATATCTTGGGAATATTCAATATAAGATATTGACAATATCCTAGATTTATTTAATATGAGATATTATAATAAATGAGATAAATCAATCAAATATATTTTCCTTATTTTATTGGGAAAATGTTTTCTTCTCCTCCACACCTTCTAAGGGGCGCCACTTTCATTATAAATAGGAGGTGGGTGTCAAGCTCTTTTGATCATCATAATTCCAAGAGCTAATAGTTCTTGTGTAAAATAGAGAGCATCATTTAGAGAGTTGGAGAGAGGGGAAAAAGGCCGGTCTAGCAACCGGAGTTTTCCAATAGCAATCCATGATGGGATTCCGCGGGGTGTTCGTGTGGACTAGCGGTAGAGGCCGAACACTTGGGCGGCTCTATGCGAACTACTCTCCCAGACGGTCAAAGCGTCGATCTTTTAGATCAACCAAGGTAACCACCGTCTACTACTTGTTTGTTTATTGCTCAAACGAAGTCGATCTTGGGTCGATAGGAAATAAATTTTTGAATTCCGCTGCGTTCCCGCGTAGATTTCCTAACAATAGATTAGAGGGATACGTCTCGCTTGTTTTGAGCAAGTGGAAGAATGTTGTAAATATAGATAAATAAGGGTGTGCTCTAAAACAATTAATCCACTTGCCTTTCGTGCAAGTGGGAGATTGTTAGGTGTAATGCCCGAAAGACAATTATGTAATTATTTTAGGACAGAATTAATAATTCATCTTATTATATGCATTTATGTTTATAATTAAGACACTACTGAAAACCCTAAGTACCTCCTTTATGTAATCACATAACTTCGGTGTATGGCTATACACAAGAGGATTGAGTTAGTGAGAGGTACTTAAAATTAACCTAGTCCATAGCGTTGATTAATCCGAGCACGGGTCTCATGATTAATATGCTAATAATGCGCCTGAGAACACTTTTAGTGTGACGATCTTATCCGATTTATCGGTAATAGGGTGGTACTAGCGGGGCATTTATATATGATGATAATCATATAGAAATTTGGACCGATTTGATTTGAGTTCTAGATATAATTCCGTAATCGAGAAGTCTTATCAAATCACAATATGATCATTTATGGATTAATCTCAATCTCGAGGTGATCACGCAGACATAACCGCTTAGACTAGGGTAGAGTTTGATGTGTTAGTAAGGATCACTTGAAGTATGTGGTCCAACACTTCTCGTTGGCTCTATTCGGAATGAGTGAGTAGTACGTGTTATCACGAGATATGGAATCCATTCCTTCCCTCGGAAGTAGATGACGATTCCTCTTATTTGTTAATCCTAGAAACCGATCGATCCATGGAGTTCATGTTAGACTAATTAGCTACTAGTCCGGTATGTGAACTAATTGATCACTAGGGGGTTAATGGTAAATAAGGATAATATGTTTCGAGAAGGGTTTACGGAAATATCCCGACTCGAAATGAACAGTCTATGGAGGATTTATCCGTATGTAATGATTATATCAGTGGACACCTTATCAACTCAAGGTTGAGTGTAAGTTATCTATATTCGGCAGAGTTCAGTTTCGGGTTTATGGTAGTGTAATCCCGGAATTAATAGATTGAATATTATTGTTCGTCCGATGGATAATATTATTCGATTTATTGTAAAGCATCGAATATGGGTCTATGGTCCCGACGCGTGGCTCTAATATAGCATATAGGTTTCTCGTCGTTGCACCTCGATTATAACTAAATAGTAGCATTGCCTTTGTTTAATTGATATGTGGATTAATTTTTAGTTGGACTAAATGATTAAAAACATGGAAAAGACATTTTTCATGGACTCGGCCGGTTTGGTGAATTTCGCCCATGACCTATTTAATTAGGTATTGGCGCCAATATGTATATATTATTAACAAGGAATTTGTTTTCTTGTGTTATTATATGACACGTGCTTAATTATTTATTGGTTAAATAATTAATATATTAGATAATGATCTTTTATTTATCCTAATTTGTTTGGGAAAATATTAGATTTATCTTTTATGGAAAAGGATTTATTTGATTGATTTTCCATTAATTAAATTAAATCCTTGTGGAACAAGGATCTCTCTCCTATATAAGAAGAGTTCTCCATTGTACCGTAAAATCACTATTCACGTCACTATTCACAAGAGAAATTGGCTGAAAATTTCGGCCTCTATTCTTAGGGTTCGAGTTGGAAAAATCTTCGGGATTTTTCTGGTAGCATATCGGGGAGGTCCGGCGGCGTGAAACACCATCCACTTGGTGTTGCTTGGAGATACGCGTTGGAAGATTATGGCTTCTCAACCGGCGCATCTACAAGGATTGTTCATGGAGTTTATTCACAATAAACAAGTAAGCAATCTATCCTTCTCGTAGATTAGATCTATTATATTTATGTATTTTGGTTGACTAGATCTAGATCTTGTAGTTTCCGCTGCGTAATCGGATGGATCTTTGATCCATCCGGAGATATTACATCCTACAGTCCCACCAACGCCTCTATGGAAAAATTAATACATTAGCTTTGAACAAGCAATCTTTGACTCAACTTTATTCAACTTTTGTAACTTCGATTGGTGTTTGGATTTTTTTTATAGACCAAACACCAACATACTTTGCTACCCCTTCTCATTCATAGTACAAAAGATTCACCCCAACACCATAATTTGATACACATCTTCGCCACCCCACACTTGTGCTAGCAAGTGTGCCCAAAATAAGATTTAAACTCACTCGTAGGGTGGCAAAGAAACGCAGACCACAAATAATTGCTAATGGTCGGTAATTATGGTTCAATCAAAGAATTGCTAAGTTCGGGTGAGGGTCTAACCACCCTACAAAGTCCTAGAGGGGTTTCTGTGGAAATTATGTACATGGTTGGCTATTTGGCTCTGGCCGGGTCAAAGAAATGCCAACACCGTCATCCCTTAATCTACCAAGATTGATCTTTCTATTTCGCCTCGAAGTTAATGGTATAAGTTCTAGGAAACAGATTAATGTCTATGTCATCTATAAGCATTCACTAACCAACCACAACTAATGAAAGCAAAGCTATTACGTGCATAAGAATTCCATTTCCACAACAAGATGAAGGTTTGACTCACATGCATTCAACTCATGACTAATAATTAACTGAAGAATACAATGACTGTCATGTTTTAAAAATAGCTCAATTTTTACTCAATATGGACCAAACACCAAGCATATAACTTATTTGGTGTATAAAATTAAAACACAAGTAGTCAAGTGAATCTAAGTCTACCACCCCCCCACTTAAAACGTAACACCGTCCTCGGTGTGTGAGTCATAAAGTGAAGAAAGAAAGACTTAGCTGAACTGGCAATAGGGCACAACCATGCAAAGTGAAACCCGCCAATGTATCTCCCAGAGTACCTGCGCAATCATCACAAAGAACCAAAGAATCCACTACGGCGAAAGGCCGAAACCTTAAGCATAGGTAACCACAAGTATGGAGATGTATAAAGCATATAAAATATGGATTATCACAAAGCATGAAACGGAATTCCAGATACGCAGTCAAATTTTCATCACACTTCTAAAAAACAAGCCTAAAAACCTAAGAAGAAATAAAAAGGGGTAGGTTGCCTCCCATAAGCATTTTTGTTTGGTGTCGTTAGCTCGATTTATTAAGAAACTAAAAGAAAAACAAAGAAGCACGAGTGAAAAGAAGAAAAAAAACTCCCTAATACATTCTAAGTTTAAAGTCCTTAGTTCGACTTTCTACTCCTAATTATTCTATTAATAGTTATACCAAAGGAGAGCAAACAGTTGCGTCTCCCTACAAAAATCATAGGAATTGAGCACCCCCTCAGAATGGGAAAAGAAAAACAAATGGCTCAATCACCACCACCAAGATTGGTTCAAGGAGTTCATCATGCAACACAATGAATTCACTTTCCCCGAAACAGAGGATATGCCAATTAGGAGTGATTAAAGTACCACATAGTAACAAGTTTGATCAACAAAAGCATCAAAAGACTTAAAATGACTCACCTTCACCAATTTATCAACAGGGGTCACTGAAGAAGGAATTGATAATTCAATGGGGACAGTATTCATACCTTCTTCATGGCATTCCTCACGCATGATTACCTCAGGGAGAGACGGTGGAGATTGAAAACCTTCTTCTTCTTCTTTAATGCTCCTCTCAAGTCTCCCCTTCTCAACCAACTGCCCTACCCGGCTTGCTAGATCAACCACCTGGGTTGTTGATGTGTTAGACATCTCACTGGCACCACTTATATGTGAACATAGGATTTGGACCGATTCAATATGATGATCTTATAGTAATTTCGTAACGAAAGAATGTAGTTGAATCACATGATGACCGTTTATTGATTTAATCTTAATCTCTTTGTGATTACATACTCATACCATTTCAGGGGTGGTGTTTGATGCGGTGTCAAAGTTAACTCAATTAAGCTTTCCCAATCATGTCCATATTGGCATCATTCAAGGATTTTAGGCCGAATTGTAAGTCGCAAAAGATGAAATCAATTCCTTCATGCGGGAAATATGGAGATGGCTCTCTCACTTGTTAATTCTTTAATTTCGACACTCATTTTAGAGGTGAAAAAATCAACTAGCTTTAACTTGATTTATGTTTTTATGGAAATCAAACTCGAAGAATATCGATTCATAAACATACACAAAGACAATGACCAACTTTATAGAATTTTGATTAAACTAGGGGTGGCCTGTGCGATGCACAGGGCGCCAACGTCTCGGAATGTACGAAGAATGCAAGCAGAATAAAAAATAGTTACAGCATTTAACAAAGGAGCCTGTGTTTTTTTTTTTTTTTTTGGTTTTTGAAATTCAACATTTTTGTATTTCGAAATTTGTTTAGAGCGTGATTGTCCAAAGCGATCGACAAGATAGTACAAAAGTTTAACAAAGTGGTGATACAACTACATTCAAGTACATACTTTATATACACAAAACATTGTTTTGAATTGCCTTGCATTGTCAACCATATTGATCCCAAAATGCAATGATGAGTTAACTTCTTCAATTCGACTTGCAGCCTTTTATTTCTTACTCTCATGTTCGAGTTTCACCTTCCTCAGTTGTTGTGGACTTGTTGTGTCAACTTTGCTTGCAATTGAAGTTGTTGGTGCTGTTGTTATTTTTGTTTCCACAACTGGTTTTTGCCTTTTTGGTTCATGTTTTGCTGGAAACCAAATAAGATGTGTTAAATTGACCATGTTAAAGTAGTCTCTAAAAAATAAGTACATGTACCTGGGGTTTCAGTACTTTTAACATCACTTGTGCTAACAACTGGATCCTCATTTTTTGATTTAAGTGATTGTTGAATAGATGAGGTTCCTTTTTCACTTGTACTGTCAACTGTTGTCGGTACTTCTGCTGTGTAGGCACGCTTGTTATCTTTTTTCTCTGCAGTCAATTGGAGTCATGAAAATTTATTATGTGTTCATTCGGTTTGTTTTTGCCTTTATTCATAATATTGATTTCTTTTTCAATTGGTTGATATTTATGAGTAATAGAAGCTCAGTTGTACCTGGGGTAGGTATTGTGTTTGGAGTTTCATTGGTCTGTGGAATGACAGAAGCAGATTCATCGTCTTTGTTGCTCCAACTATAGATAGTATATCTCACCCTTTGATTTGCATATCTCTTTATTGATGTTCTTACTTCTGCCATGACTTTTTTCTCTTTGAATTTTTCATCAACTTTCTTCAGCAAATCTGCCACTTCCTGTATTTTTTTTGTTTCTTTTCATTATAGTTGATACAAAGATGTAGTTGTTAAATGCTGTGCAATCTATTTGGTTTACCTCATATGGCATTATATGAATCTGTTCAGGACTAACTTCAAGAAGTTTTTCTGCCTCTTCATCATATAATGTTGCATCTATTGGATTTCCATCTCTTTCTATGCGCACAGTGATGTATTATTTTTATATGATTAAAAATACGTTATATTATTATGTTTTATCAACGAATTCTATATAAAATATATGAAATTATGGTATAAAGTGTTAGTCTTTATAATTTAGAGTATTTAGTAATAATAATAATAAAAAAAGTTGTAATTTTGTACCGATTTTAGTAAATCGGAAGTGTAGATGTCGATTTACGTGGGTATTTGTGGTATTTTATTGCAGATTTATAAACCAAGACCCGAGAATCGACATATTGAAGTTTAATCATATCTACGGAATGATTTAGAGAGTGCCACAAGTTTAAATGGTCAATTGAATAGCTTAAGTGGATAAGTGGCCAACCAATACGGATAAGTAATAATATAGAAATATCTTCGACAAACGAATGGCTCATCAAAATGATATTTTCAGAAAAAGTGTTCTTCACGAAAGTTGTAGATTTTTCCGAGAGTGTTCCAATGCAATTTAAATTATGAAGATTGGAGGTCTAGAACTTAAACAGTGATCAAGTGGCTAATCGACTTGGATTAAGAAAAATCCCGTAAAAGCTTCGGAGGAACACGAGGTCATCAAAAAGCGTTATCCGGAGAAGAGTCCTTCATGAAAGTTTGGAGTTTCTCGAGATCTTAATTTTGGCATTTCGTTTGCAATTTTGGAAGTCCGAACTCGAGATATGAATTTTAGAAGTTTAATAATTATATATAAAAATAATATCTCCACCGCATACTGGAATGATCAAGTTAGTGGGGATCATCATTAGTCCGGACCGAGAGCCGGCCTAATACCGGACCGTCCGGCCTTTACCAATTTGCCTATATAAAGAGAAGATCGAGAGAATAGCTCGAGGGTACCAAAAATATATATACATCTCATATATATATATACATATCTCTCTCTTTCTTTCCTTTTCTTTTCTTTTTAATTTTTAGTAGTAGTTGTAAATAAGGCCTTACGCCGTAATAATGTAGTTTTAGTATCGTTGTAATGCTCGAGAAAATCTCGGAAGTCGGTTTTGCTAAAGAAGTTGTAATGTCCGGAAGATACGATTTACGAATCAACTTGCCGTATTCGGGTAACTTTTCTTAAGTATTTATGTTTGTTTTTGTATTTTTCGTTGTTATAATGTTTTTAGGCTAAATATAATCTTGGCCAAAACTATGTAATCGGTTTTATTTCGATCTTTTCGTTAAAGAAATGTTGTTAAGTTAAAATGACTAAAATTAAGTTAATTGAATCTTTTTCTATTTTGATCGTATTCGTATTGACATATTTAATAGATCGAGGAATTCATAATCTAATTATGAATTGGCGCCGTAGTCGAGGATATGAAATAAAAGATAGAAAAACCGGAGGGTAAAATTGGCCGTGTGAACAAGCGTGATAACGGAATCCGATTTCTACCCGGGGTAAATTTGTTTTGGGAGAAATGAATTTTATTATAATTTGTACTCGAGATCGTAATAATGTTAAATCATCAGTTTAATTGAAACTTAAAACGGAAAGTTGAATCGTCCGGCTTTGACAACCGGAGCCTTTAAAATAAAATTGACCGTTTGTGAACGGAATGACTCCTTTTATCTAAAGGTAGATTTGTACTCGGGACTGTTCAGATTAATTAGTTTACCGTAATGATTGTGGACCTTGGATCGATGACAATGGACATATGACATTTTAATCTATTTCGTGTGAGAAGGAATTGTTCACCTCGAGAGTGCACCGTTTCACTTACTCAATTGGACCTAAAATAAAAGGAGAGATCGAACACATTTCAATTAATCGAAAAGATCGTATAAACCAATTATATAAGTTTTGTGATTCTCTAAAATTATTTGTCTAATATATTGGTACCTATATATTTATATCTATATATATATTTTGCAATTTATGTACATCTATATATATTTATATATCTATATATATTATATTAGAATAACTTTTAAATTACGTATTTATTTTATGTTAACTAGAATAGTAGTGATCTGTGTGATAAAATTGCGATTTAGATCGAGTTAATAAATGACTCTTTGGTGTTTAACCACACGTAAAAGAAATTACCAAGTTCCACGAGGATTCGACACACGACTCATCATACTAGCACTACGATTTGACCCGGCATAATGCGCGGTTAGGATCTGTATAGCCTAGAAAAGGTCCGTCGGCTTTTCGGCGCCGTTGCCGGGAACGTCGCTAATTTCTTTTATGTGTCTATGGTTACTACTTGTATTAGCTTAAAATTCTCGAGAATAAGTCAACACTTTTCTTATCTCATTTCTATTTTATTTTTCGTTGGTTGTTACCTTTTAGGAAAATTACCAATTTTACTACTATCAATTTCGTGTTATTTTCTATTTTCGTTAGTTGATGACCGAAGTGGTAAGGCCCTCTCGTTCCTTATAAGCCTGACATAAACACTTACGAAAAGGCGATTAAGAGTAGAGAGTAAACGCGGTCATACTAGTCGTGGAAATCGACCAAGAATCATCTTCAAACAGTAAATACGAGAATGGTTGAAATCGGTGATGAAACACCGAACAAGAATTTGGAACATGCTCAGGGCATGGACAAAACCCTGTTAACCCTAATAATAATAATAATAGAAATAATCAAAATCGGAACCAGAATAATCGTAATAATCCACCAAACCCGAGACCTATATGTGATCAAACAGTAAGAAGAAACCAGACTAATAATCCCATACTTTTACCTAATGAAGGAGCGAATAATTTGAAATTAAGTCTCATCTTTTGGTTTAATTGACGCAAGAGCCCAATTCCTAGGAGAGGATGATGAAGATCCACATCATCATCTCTATCTTTTGAAGAATCGTGCAATCTGACCAAAAGTCAAGGTGCTCATAAGGAATTAACGAGAATGACTATGTTTCCTTTTTCTTTAAAAGGACGAGCCCGAGATTGGTTTATGTCTCTTCCACATCATTCACTTACTAGTTGGGAGGAGATTCAAACTGAATTTACGAAACAATATTTCACTCTGGACGAAATTTGGAATTAAAAGTCAAGGTTGCTAACTTTAGACAAGGATCCGAGGAAACTCTTGGGAATGCGTGGGAAAGGTTTAAAAATTGTTAAGAGCGTGTCCCGATCATGGTTATTCCTTAGATATGCAAATTCAACTCTTACCGTCGTAAATTGAGAAAAGACTCACGTGCGGATGTAGATCATGCATGTGGTGGTTCGTTAATGATGAGTGAAGCTCAAAGCGAGTTTACGATGCTATAGAAAAGATTTCCAAAAATAACGAGAATGTGGAAACCGGTTCTAGCACGGAAAAGTAGCTTTGCAGGAGAATGTACGTCTAATACGGAAGTTCTAGCACACTTGGAGAATTTGAGTAGGAAATTTGATGGTTTACAAATGAATAAGAACCAAAATTCGAGAAAATAGTACACCAAATGAATACTCAAGTCATGATAATATGGCGTTAGGGGTGAAGAACCAACAGGATATTCAAGAGAGGAGGTGAGTTTTCTTCAAGCAAACATAGGAATTTGAACAATGCATACTCAAACTCGTTTAATGCTATTAGAAGAGATCATCCTACTTATCGATGGTCCGAAAACCCCCTAGTAAGCCAGGACAACCGCCATATCCAGTCCCATATAAGAATAATAACCAAGTTTATCAAGAAAATACATCTAATCAGAATTTACAATCATTACCAAGATCCTATCCTCAACATACCACTCAAAGTATACCAAGAACTTTCGAGTTCAACTCAACTCACTGGAAGGAGTTGAAAAATGGGAAAAACTAATGGAAAATATGATGGGTGTAGTATCTACTCAAGCTAAGAATATGGAAACAATGATGACTTCTATTGAGTACGATCACTAAAGATATGAGTACAATAAAAACATCTATGAGTGGACATGATACGAGAATGAGAACAATAGAAGCCTCATTGAGGAATATGGAAGATCATTTGAGTAGGGAAGGTGAACGTAATAACAGTGTAGACCCCGGGAGGATTACCAAGCAACACCGAGTGAAACCCAAGGGAGGTAAATGTTGTGGTTACGTAGAAGTAGGAAGCTTAGTGGAAGCAATGGAGTAGAAAACTTTGGGAATAATGAAGTAGAAAATGATTTAGATGGAAAGAATGATGAAACTAAAGATAAAGATGAATTCATCGACGAGGAAGAAGAAATTATAGATAATTTCTTGAAAAGGAATAAGTTTGGAACACGAAAATGAAGGTGAAAATTGGGTAAAAATCCCTAGGATTTTGAAAGACCCTATGGATAAAGATTTAAGGAATTTATTCAAGGAACATGTTAGAATAAATGAAAGCAGGAAGAACCGAAAAAATCAAGTAGAGATTGATTCAGGAACAATTTAAAAATTCAAGAACACTGAAACATGGCGACTAAGTAATACTCAAAGGTTTAAGGAAAAGGAAAAGAGAAATTGACTAAGGAGCCAAAGGTTATAGATTTAGAATCTTTACCCTACCCTCCTAAAGATCAAATCAAAAGGCAAAAGCGATAAGAAGTATGCTCGTTTCCTTGATACTTTTCGTCATCTTCATGTTAATATCCCCTGTTATTGAAGCTCGATTAATATACCCGCCTATGGAAAGTTTAAGAAAGAGATACTATCAAATAAGAAAAAATTAGAGGAATATGAGAATATATGCCTAAATGAAGAATGTTCGCATTCTGCAAGATAAGTTACCACCTAAATCGAAAGATCACGGAAGTTTTACGATTCCATGTGAAATTGGAGGATTTCTTTTTAAGAAAGTCTTATGTGATCTTGGAGCTAGTATAAATCTCATGTCTTATGAGGATTATAAAAAGCTAGGCATAGGAAAGCTTACTAAGATCGAAATGACTCTGCAAATGGCGAGATAGATCGATTAAGTACCCTAAAGGAATGATTAAGGATGTCTTGGTTAAAGTAGACAAATTCTATTTTCCAAAGAGATTTTGTAGTTATGGAAATGGAAGAAGGATATTCGGCGCCTCTTATTCTAGGTCGTCCATTTCTAGCTACAGGAAGAACTTTAATCGATGTTCATAAAGGAGAGTTAATTTTGAGAGTCAATGAAGATGAAGTTGCTTTCAATATTTTTAAAGCTATGAACCATCCATATACATCACGAGAATCATGTTCTTTTTTAGAAGATATTCATTCTGTCTACATGATAATCGATTACCAACTTTTGAAGACAAAGTTAGAAGAATGCTTAACTCTGTCTATCTATAAAGAAGATGAGGAAGACATTGAAATGAAAGAGATAATCCTTTCTCTAGATAAAGGAAGCTTTACTTTTAAGCCACCATGGCATAAGTATTTGGAGTTAGAACTAGAAGGACCAGTTCTTAAATCATCAATAGAAGATCCGCCAAAGAATCTGAATTGAAACCGTTACCTTTAAATCGAAATATGCTTTTCTAGAAAGCGATAATCTATTACCGATTATTATTTCATCTACTTTAATCGAGCGAGCAAGAAGATCAATTAATAAGAATGTTAAGAAAGCATAAGAAAGCTTTTGGATGGACGATTGCCGATATTCGAGGTATTAGCCACGAGATTTGTGTTCATAAGATAATTCGAAAGAGGATGCTAAACCTTGTATTCAACCGCAACGCCGCTCAACCCGAATTCTGATTAATCGTTAAGAAAGAGGTCATTAAGCTATTAGAAATGGGGATAATCTTTCCTATATCGGATAGTGAATGGGTGAGTCCAACTCAAGTTGTACCAAAGAAAGGAGGTTTCACAAGTGAAAGAGAATGATAAGAATGAATGGATTCCAACAAGGGAAATTACGAGGATATCGAATGTGCATTGATTTTAGAAAACTAAATGATCATACTAAGAAAGATCATCATCCACTTCCATTCATAGTTCAAATGTTGGAACGTTTAAGTGGTCATAAGTATTCTTGTTTCTTAGATGGTTATTCGAGTTATTTCTGATTTTCATTGCAAAGCAGGAGATAGGAAAAGACTACTTTCACATGTCCTTATGGAACTTTTGCGTATAAAAGAATGCCGTTTGGTTTATGTAATGCTCTGCTACGTTTCAAAGATGTATGATGTCTATATTTTACGATATGGTTGAGAAATTCTTAGAAATTTTTATGGGCGACTTTAGTGTTTATGGAGATTCTTTTGGTAAGTGTTTGTCGCACTTAGAAAGAGTTTTACAACGTTGTGAGGATACCAATTTAGTTCTAAACCGGGAAAAATGTCATTTAATGGTATCGGAAGGAATTGTTTTAGGTCATAGAATCTACGAAATAGGAATTGAAGTTGATAAAGCTAAAGTCGAGGTGATTGAAAAATTACGCCACCGTTAATCTAAGGACTCTAAGAGGATTTCTTGGACATGCAGGATTTTATAGGAGATTTATTGCAGATTTTTCAAAGATAGCAAAGCCTCTAAGTCATTTACTTGAAAAGAAGTACCTTTTAACTTTGATAGTAAATGTATGGAAGCATTTAAGACCCTGAAAGCGAAGTTGATTATCTTGCACGAGATTGGTAGCACCAGATCGAATTTACCTTTTGAAATTATGTGTGATGCTAGTGATTTAATTGTAGGAGTTGTTTTAGGTCAAAGGTATAATAGAATTCTCAAAGCTATTTACTATGCATCCCACACATTAAACGCAGCTTTCACTTAATTATGCAACTACGATAAAAGGAAGGCTGTTGGTGTGATTTTGCCTTAGATAAGTTTAGATCGTATATTGTTGGTTCTAAGGTAATAGTCTACACTGGACCATTCAAACCAAGTATTTCTTGAGTAAGAAGGATGCGAAACCACGTCTTCTTAGATGGATTCTCCTACTTCAAGAATTTGATATTGAAATTAAAGATAAAAAGGAAGTGAAAATGTAGTAGCGAGATCATCTAAGTAGAATGGAGGCGAGGAAGAGATAGGGAATGAAATTAAAGATTCATTTCTCGATGAACAACTATTTAGAATAGATACTCCTTCAACCATGCAATTATTAAAAATAGAATTCCCTCTAAGGAAATCTCACCTTGGTTTGGAGATATCATTAATTACTTAACTGTGATTATATTCCGTCTCATTGGACTTGGCAAATGAAAAAGAAATTCTTTTACGACTTAAAATTTTATTCTTGGGAGAAACCGGACCTTTTCCGTAAATGTTCGGGATGGGATAATCGGAAAATGTGTGCCACGATAATGAAATTTTAAGTATTTTATCGTTTTGTCATGATCGTGAGGCGAGGAGGACATCATGGAGGATGGAAAAGCGCTTTTAAAGTTTTACAATGTGGTTTTTATTGGCCTACACTATATAAAGATGCTTATAAATATGTTAAATCTTGTGAATCTTGTCAAAAATGGGAAATGTATCTAAAAAACATGAAATGCCTATGCAACCTATTTTAGAATGTGAGTTATTTGATGTTTGGGGTATAGATTTCATGGGACCTTTTCCTATATCGTTTGGAAAAAGATTTATTCTTGTAATGGTAGATTATGTTTCAAAATGGGTAGAAAAGTGAAGCTCTTCCCACTAATGATACCAAGGTTGTCATACGATTCCTTAAAAGAACATATTCACTAGATATGGCATTCGAGGCGATCATTAGCGATAGAGGTTCACACTTTTGTAATAGACCATTTACTAAGTTAGTTGAGAAATATGGTGTAACACATAAAAACTAGAACGCCCTATCATCCGCAAACCGGTGGTCGGTAGAGGTGTCAAATAGAGATCAAGAGAATCGTGGAAAAAACAGTTGATTCAAATCGTAAAAGCGGGCAATTAAATTAGATGATGCGTTATGGGCGTATGCATGAGCGACTTTTAAAACACCAATTGGTTGTTCTCCTATAAGCTAGTCTTTGGTAAGTCATGTCATCTCCCAGGTTGAGTTAGAACACCGAGCCTTCCGGGCTATTAGATTTCTAAATTTCGATCCTAAGGTGTCGGTGATCATAGATTGCTTCAATTGATTGAACTAGAAGAATTTCGTCTCGATTCTTATGAAAAGCATTTCGAATCTACAAGGAACGCATACGAAGTCTTTCCATGATAAGAGAATCTTTAAGCGTGAGTTCCATGTAGGTGATCAAGTGCTTTTGTACAATTCACGTTTAAAGTTGTTTCGGTGTAAGCTTAAATCAAGATGGGACAGTCCATTTAAAGTAACACGGGTTTACAAAGCTGGAGTCGTTGGACTAACTGATGGAAATACAACTTTTATAGCCAATGGACACAGAGTAAAGTTATTTGTGTGGAGGAGAAGGAATCACACCTGAAAGAAGAAATAATGCTCTTGATTGATCCCCGACAAACCGAAAAGCAGAGGAAAATGAAAAATGAAAAGCAGAGAACCGGAATCACCAAATACCGGTGCTATCTATCTTTACTCTACTTTTTCGTAATTTTAATTATGTTTAAACTCTTTTCGTCTTTTACCGGATAGAGCGTAAAAGAAGCTGGATGTCTTTTAGATAGAATAGGAGTTTTTATTTTACTTTTGAAATTAGGCCTTGATAAAGATGTCGCGTTTTTATAGAAGCTTTAGTTTTTGAACAAAACAAGAAATTGTTGAGAGAGATCAGATTAAGAGAAGTATGTAATGGAACATCAAGAAGTGCGATAAAAGAAGGCAAAGTTTCTAATGAGATGAGAATCTGTGGAAAAAGTGAACATGTTGACGTTGTGGGAAAAACACACCCAAATCCCAGGATGAGTGTTTGAATATTGTTAGGAAGGAACGATTAGGTGGTTATCCGAAAATCGATGGAATTCGAGAGATAATTCAAATGCCTCGTTTTTAGGAGTTAGGTTGATCGGCGTTATATCGTAACTTTGGAAGATTTAGAAATCGAAGAATCGAGAACCCTTAAGTTTCGAGTCCTTTATTTTATTTTATAAAATTTTCGCATAACTTCGAGAATTTTATAATTGGATCTTTATGAAAATTTGAGGAGTTTTATAAAAATTTTATAAAAGTTGTTTTTTTAGTTTTAATTTAAACGTTTTATAAAAGTTGATATAAATTTATTAAATTTTTATAAGCTTTTTATTAAAGTGTTATAAAGATTTTATTAAATTTTTATAAATTGTTATAAAATTATAAAAGTTCCTTCAAATTTTATTTTAAGAAAATTTTATAAACTTATTTTTAAGACTTTAATTAAGTTTTATTAGAATTTGTATAAGTTTTATTCAAAAATCATAAAAAAATCGAAAAAATAGAAAAATTTGTTCACGGACCGATCCGGCCTTAATACCGGACCGGTCCGGGTTCGAAAATCATAAAAAAGACGGGGACCTCTTTTTCTTCTTCTTCTTCCCTAATTCTTCCAACAATATGCACCCCACACACCAAACCCCACCACTCGAATTTTTTTTCAATTCTTCCACAAAAATTCACCTCTCACACTACCACTACTTGATTTCTTCCTCTTTTCATCTCTTCTCTTCTACACAAAATTGAAAAAAATCAAAAGGGTCAAAAACAAGCTCCATTCATTCCGGCGACTTTAGCACTTTTCCGGCCTACTTTTCAACGTTTTCTACACTATAAGGTATAATCTAGTTTATTTAGTTGTCAATTTCAGTATTTTCATAATTTTTAGATTAATTTCAATTGTTTTGATTTTTGAGTGTGTTGTGACATTATTATTTTTCTTTGTTTTGTTGTTGTTTTTGTTGTTGATTGGCATTACCAATATCGTAGAATGGCTGAGTCGAGTACTAGAGTCTCTAAAAAGAGAAAATCAAAAATTCCAATTTCAACTCCTGTCGTAGGCACAGTAATTTTATCACCTGAGGAGGAAGCTGTAAGTTTTGAAACAACCGCATCACCTGAGGCTAAGAAAGCATATAAGAAAATTTATAGTAAGTGTGATGTTCGGTTGAAAAGGATTAGACTTGGATGACTTAGGTGATGAAGTCAAGAATATCTTTAGAAGGCGTCGGTGGTTAGATTTAGCGACGGAAGGGAAGGGAGATTAACACGACTATAGTAGCTTGAGTTTTATTCGGTTTTATCTACTTTGTCGGAAGAACGACTTACTCGATCGGAAAGCTGTACTCCTACGAGCGGACATATTCCTTTTAACCCTGCCGTCATTAATGCAATTTTAGGAGTTGAGGTTTTTCCGATGAGGAGGATTACAGGTAGTTTATAATTTAGATGATCCTGCTAGTTTTGAGCAGATCGCCTGAGAGCCCAGATTGCTTTTTGACCCAACCGCGGTGTGGGTTGAAAATCGGTTTAATTACGAGGAAGCTGTTTTAGAGGTTTAAGGGCAATTAAAGATTTATTAGCCATAATCTCTATCCTTCTAGTAAACATCCGCTTTTGGAAAGGAAGATGTATGTATCGCTTGGGCTATGGTAAATGATGTTAGAGTGGATGTTGGAAAGGTCATGTTTAAAAGAATTTTTGAGAGTATTGTCATCGCTGGACTGGAGGAGTCATCTTTACTTCCCTTGTTTTATCTACGATTTATGTCGTAGGTTGGGAGTACCATTCACGCCTAATGACAAGTTATCTCCGGGTGATGGGAATCGATTGGACCTAGTTTGACTAGTCTTCCGGATGGTAGTATTAGCTCTTTGCTTAGAAGACGTCAAACTCCACCCACTCCACCGATTTTACATCTTCTTCTTTTCCATCTTTTTCTAGTCGGCCTCAACAAACTCCTTTCTCCAACACTATCACTTATGACATGTTTCAATCTTTAGTGTGATGATGTTTATGCGTGGTCAAGCCAATGTGGCTTTATTCATTTGAGAGTACTAAGCGGTGGTGTGATGATATTCGTAGAGGTTTAAGAAGGAGCAGCGGTTTCTTCGTAATCCTACTTTGATGATCCTGCCTATCCACCTTGTCGATCCCGATCCGTATACCTTACACACGTGGGAAACACCTATTCCACCGCAGTCTAGCTTTCATCCATCGTCATATCCTTTTGGAAGCCAATCTAGTGGGACGGTGTATTTTCGGCAGTGTTCGAGAGACCGGCGATGTCGAGTTGGGGAGGATTCAGCGAGTTTGCACATGTCACGTCTGGCATGAGTTCGATGGGTCTTGATAGTTCGATCCAGGACCACGACTTCACTCATCCATCGCCTTCTCGATGTCGTTTCGAGTTCGAGTTTTCAAGTTGATCCGGAGGAAGATTATGATGAAGATTGAATTTTAATGATTGATTAAACATGTTTACTACACATTTTATTGCATTCGACTTTTGTCATTTAAATATTGGTTTGTTTTCAATTTTCGTTTAGTTTGATTTTATCGATCGTTTATAACAATTTGGTTTGCATTTTAAATCGGTTTAGTTTTTATAAAACTATACAAAAAAAAAAAAAAAAAAAACCAAAAATAATTTTCGTATAATTACTACGTCATTTTACAAAAATATAATGTGTCGTTTTATCCGTTCAGTATCAAGTTAAATTAACTTTTACAACGTATCTTGAGGAAAGAGTTAGTAATAGGCGCGTGAAGTAAAAATAACCAAAGTTCAAATTGACTTTCACCTCTCGTCCCTCATTAAAAGCGAGGATGAGGCCGGACCGGTCCGGCCTATACTCGCCCGATCCGTGAAGGGAAACAAAGATGACTCATTTTTGAGTCCTGTCTGCGTTCATCCACGTATGTATTACTTTCTATCTATATAAAGGAGGCCAGGGAATGAGGAAAGGATACCATTTCTTTCTTCGCTATCTCGCCTTCAATTGTAATTTTATTTTTATCAAGTTTTAAAATGTCGAACCACTCACTCACCGTCTGTAAATTCTTACGAGCCTAATACACGGATCATCCGGAATCGTAAGCTTCTAATGAGAGTATAAATTTACACCCTCGTTTTGCTAATTCTCCAATCCTATTGGAGAAAGGTTTGAATTTTGATAAAATTGATCGGTGGGGTAAAACTCTCATTAGGAGTTTCGGTTGGAAAAAATTTGTCAAGATACACGAGAGGAAGGGTAAATGTCTCGATAGTGCGAGAATTTTATTCGTCTTGATGACGACATCTATGATCGATATCACTGATTGTTCGTAAGAGGAGTGGCTGTTCCCTTCTCTTCATCTATCATCAACCAAATTTTTGAAATTCCACGATTCTTATGCCACATTTTGAAATGCAATGGGGACTACAAATTCCTCTAATCATTTGAATAAAGTACACGAGTCTTTCCAATGTCTGTTCCCGCTTTTTGATACAAATCACGACATGTCAACACAAGCTTTACTTCCACATCTAAAGGCATGGAAGCATTTTATAAATTCTCGAGTTTATCCCACCTGGGATTTTGGAAGTTTGGCTGAGAATGAAATGCTTCTACTTTTTGCTTTGGCATTCGGTGTATTTGTTGACTGGGGTATATTGATTCAAAGGACAGTGTTGGAGTTTGCGATCACGAGAGGTAGTAGGGGGAAACCTATGCCTAATTCATGGATGATATCACGTTTATGTATTCTTCTGAATGGAGTAGAAGAGTTGGAGACGGATGAAATTTTTCCGTCTAGAGATAGTCGGTTTGGATTGCTACCGGTTGATACACCGGGTTGTTCGTCTACCATCTAGAGAGTTGTTAGTGGTTTGTTAGTAATATTTAAGTTTTAATAAGTTAAATTAAGTTAAGTTTGAAGTTCTTTAGTTTAGTTTGTAATAATGTATCTTGTTTAATATATATGTCTTAGTTTTTTAAGTTTGTTTTAATACGCTAAAATAAAATCAGAAAAATAACGTTAATAGATAATTTTAATTTTATTTTCGAACCTACTTCTTTACTACTTATTGAACATCGGGACGATGCCACTTCGTAAGTGGGGAGTAGAGTTAGGTTAGAAAATTCATTAAAATTTTCGAAAAATAGTAAAAAAAAAAATATATATATATAATTATATTATATGTCTAATTTAGATTTTAATAAGATTTTAAGTTTATATAATTGAGTAATTAATATTAGATATTGTTTTTATAAAATTATATAAGTATGATTGATATTTATAAGTAAAATTTTTAGAATCATTTTCAATACGAATTATGAATTTGGAATTGGATTAAGTTTATTGATTTTTGGCACCACAAAAATATAACTATAGCCAAATAACCTACCTCAGCCTTGATTAGAGTGATCAAGACCTCACTCGAAATTGTCAATTGTGATTAAATAACCGAGCTTTTTAGCTATTTTGGTCTACATTTCCTTGAAATACCGCATAAGTTTATGCGTCTTATAAAAAAGAGATGGTGACATAAAAGCTAAATTTTGGTATATCTTTGAGATTGGAAAAATTAGATAAGTAGTAGTATATTCGATCTTACCTCATGACACTTGCAACATAGTCGATTTTGGTAATAAGTTCGGATATATTAATATTCTATAAAAAAAAAAAAAAAAAAAAAATTAAGAACGAAGCACCATATTTACACAGAATTAATCAAATATCAGGTATCTTCCTTATCTGTGATTAACAACTTAAAAATAAAAAGAACAAATCGGTTGTAGCTACCAATGATTGGAGTGAGTAGGGTATTATCACGAAATGTCCTATATCACTATGAGGTAATTAAGCTCCCGATTGCTCGATGATAGTAGTCGGCTAGGGTATTATCACGAAATGTCCTATTGCTGGGAATGAAGGCACAAGATAAAATGAAAGAGGAAAAGTTGAATCATAAGATCTCAGGAATTATTACAAGTTTAAGGAAACCGGACTTGTAATTTTCGATCGAAAGAGTAGTACTCCGATCAATCTTGATGAAGCAATGCCTGTAAGTTTGATTTTCTACACACACTCACGCTTTTAGTTCTTAATCTAAAAAAAAAAAAAAAAAAAAAAAAAAAAAAAAAAAAAAAAAGAGAGAAAATCTGAAAAAAGATGCTAAGAATATGTTTTTTTCAAAAATATGAAGATGTGAGACGCATACGTCATTTGCTCTTTCTCTTTTTGATTTCTTTTTTCCGATTAACCAACATCTTGAACCTAAACTCTATAAGCCATTTTTGTCAACTACTTTCTTGAAATTTCCGATTCGAATTTCATAATAATTTGCGATTAAAAATAATTTCGATATTTTATTTATACTTCTTAAGTATTACATATATAATTTTATCTAAATAATATTTAATGTTTAAGTTATTTGATTATATACTCTTTCATGTCTTCTTAAGATTTTAAATTAAGATAGATAATATATTTATAATATTGACAAAGTATATTATAATCTGAAAAATTATACTATCTTTTATTATCATTTATTTTTGCTAGGGACGATCAAAAGTTTAAGTGGGAGTAATTGATGTATTATTTTTATATGATTAAAAATACGTTATATTATTATGTTTTATCAACGAATTCTATATAAAATATATGAAATTATGGTATAAAGTGTTAGTCTTTATAATTTAGAGTATTTAGTAATAATAATAATAAAAAAGTTGTAATTTTGTACCGATTTTAGTAAATCGGTGTGTAAATGTCGATTTACGTGGGTATTTGTGGTATTTTATTGCGATTTATAAACCAAGACCCGAGAATCGACATATTGAAGTTTAATCATATCTCGGAATGATTTAGAGAGTGCCACAAGTTTAAATGGTCAATTGAATAGGCAAGTGGATAAGTGGCCAACCAATCTGGATAAGTAATAATGAGAAATATCTTCGACAAACGAATGGCTTCATCAAAATGATATTTTCAGAAAAAGTGTTCTTCACGAAAGTTGTAGATTTTCCGAGAGTGTTCCAATGCAATTTAAATTATGAAGATTGGAGGTCTAGAACTTAAACAAAGTGATCAAGTGGCTAATCGACTTGGATTAAGAAAAATCCCGTAAAAGCTTCGGAGGAACACGAGGTCATCAAAAAGCGTTATCTGGAGAAGAGTCCTTCATGAAAGTTGTAGAGTTTCTCGAGATCTTAATTTTGGCATTTCGTTTGCAATTTTGGAAGTCCGAACTCGAGATATGAATTTTAGAAGTTTAATAATTATATATAAAAATAATATCTCCACCGCACATCTTTGGAATGATCAAGTTAGTGGGGATCATCATTAGTCGGACCGAAAGCCGGCCTAATACCGGACAGTCCGGCCTTTACCAATTTGCCTATATAAAGAGCAAAGATCGAGAGAAACAGCTCGAGGGTACCAAAAAATATATACATCTCATATATATATACATATCTCTCTCTCTTTCTTTCCTTTTCTTTTCTTTTTAATTTTTAGTAGTAGTTGTAAATAAGGCCTTACGCCGTAATAATGTAGTTTTAGTATCGTTGTAATGCTCGAGAAAATCTCGGAAGTCGGTTTTGCTAAAGAAGTTGTAATGTCCGGAAGATACGATTTCGAATCATTGCGCCGTATTCGGGTAACTTTTCTTAAGTATTTATGTTTGTTTTTGTATTTTTCGTTGTTATAATGTTTTTAGGCTAAATATAATACTGGCCAAAACTATGTAATCGGTTTTATTTCGATCTTTTCGTTAAAGAAATGTTGTTAAGTTAAAATGACTAAAATTGAGTTAATTGAATCTTTTTCTATTTTGATCGTATTCGTATTGACATATTTAATAGATCGAGGAATTCATAATCTAATTATGAATTGGCGCCTCGTAGTCGAGGATATGAAATAAAAGATAGAAAAACCGGAGGGTAAAATTGGCCGTATGAACAACGTGATAACGGAATCGATTTCTACCCGGGGTAAATTTGTTTTGGGAGAAATGAATTTTATTATAATTTGTACTCGAGATCGTAATAATGTTAAATCATCAGTTTAATTGAAACTTAAACCGGAAAGTTGAATCGTCCGGCTTTGACAACCGGAGCCTTTAAAATAAAATTGACCGTTTGTTTAACGGAATGACTCCTTTTATCTAAAGGTAGATTTGTACTCGGGACTGTTCGATTAATTAGTTTACCGTAATGATTGTGGACCTTGGGTGATGACAATGGACATATGACAATTTCATACGCTCGTGTGAGAAGGAATTGTTCACCTCAGAGTGCACCGTTTCACTTACTCAATTGGACCTAAAATAAAAGGAGAGATCGAACACATTTCAATTAATCGAAAAGATCGTATAAACCAATTATATAAGTTTTGGTGATTCTCTAAAATTATTTGTCTAATATATTGGTACTATATATTTATATCTATATATATATTTTGCAATTTATGTACATCTATATATATTTATATATCTATATATATTATATTATAATAACTTTTAAATTACGTATTTATTTTATGTTAACTAGAATAGTAGTGATCGTGTGATAAAATTG
Organism: Gentiana macrophylla; assembly: GCA_026214975.1. Taxonomy (NCBI): domain Eukaryota; kingdom Viridiplantae; phylum Streptophyta; class Magnoliopsida; order Gentianales; family Gentianaceae; genus Gentiana; species Gentiana macrophylla. The sequence continues at coordinate 134,332,511 of CM047805.1, read as the reverse complement.
CGATTTAGATCGAGTTAATATGACTCTTTGGTGTTTAACCACACGTAAAAGAAATTACCAAGTTCACGAGGATTCGACACGACTCATCATACTAGCACTACGATTTGACCCGGTACACTTGCCGGTTAGGATCTGTATAGCCTAGAAAAGGTCCGTCACACAGCTATTCTATAACTGCATAAACAATGGAATTGGATGTTTTGTTCATTATTTGCAGAACGCGATATAAAATGTGTTCAGTTTATAAGAAATACCTTGCTTCAGTTTTTTTAATGGCTTGGCAAGTAGGGCAAGGAACTTCTTCATCTTTTTCTGCAGTAAGAATGTGATGACAAGTTTCACAGTAACAACACGAAATTTCTTGATGTGGATCAAGAATCCTCAGTTTTCCTTCAACTATGAATCTCTGTGTATAAAATTTTAAAACAGGAAGGATCAAACATTGAGTATTATGATAAAAAGGACATTTATTACAATGGCATGTGCAGGCAGAATTCATTAATCATAGTACAAAAGAACAGTCACCTTAGCATTTTTCATCATCCCAATTATTTCTTTGGAACGTCCTGCTATATTTATACCAGTCTTTAATGCTTGTTTTGGGTCCTTAGATGCCTTTTGAACACTTCGAACAGCTGCAATGTTCTCCGAAATCCTGTAATTTATTTCTGAGGTTATGAATAAATGTTTAAAATGTCTACTTTAACAAAGCTATGATTCATATATGTCTTTACCATGTGCGTAAATTCGGACTTGATGATGTCCGGTTCATTGTTATATATGATCCTAAATTTGTAGTCAAAGTTCCTACTTTGCATTTAGAAGACAATAATTACGATACTTACGAGTAGTTGAATGAAGTGCGTAGGTGTATTCGATTTAAGCACATACCTTCGTGGTTAGAACCAACAATCTTCCGGCCTGTGATGATTGGCATACTTTGCCTCAATTCATAGAGTTCCACTGCTTGATCGTTTAGGAATTCTCCCCACATAGTTAGACGGATCGGAGTTAAACTGTTTAATAAATCAGTTATGATGAGATATCTTAATCTTTTATAATGACTCTAGTTTTCGTATTTTGTTACCATTTTGAAGATATTGTATGAATATGATGTCTATAAATCTTGAATCACTTACAATGAAAGTTGTACGTTTATTAATTACCTTTGATCAATCAACATGAATTCTTGTAATAAAACATTAGCGTTGCCAATCGGAACTGGACGGGGTCGTTCCATGTGAATCACAGCTGCAAGGATATCTAACATATTCGGAAAAAGTTATTATGTGTTTACTTGTTAGTATTGTTTTACATGTCTGTATATTGAAAATTTTGATAATAGAAAATAGTAAAGAACTTACTCACTGGAGAGCCATTAGTAATTACAGGATACACTTCTTCTAGAGGAGTACTTTGAAATGGTGGATAAGGTATGGCCTCTGTAGTATCAGTGATAGGCAGAACCACAGTGTTGGGAGTTATAGTCCACTCAAACAACATACCTGGTGACAGATATTGGTATTGTTCTTTAATGCGTTCCACGTTGCAACCTCGAATAGTGTATGTAGTAAAGGGTTGAAGAGTAGTTGCAAACGAATCTATCCTATCATTCCATAAAACACATTCCATCATAGTCCCCTGTAATTATATATAATTTATATGTAAGTATATATAATGATCATTTGAAAGGAGCTTTAATGGTTTGTAAAGAAGTTTTATTATTTTGATATACTTACTTGACTGTCTTGTATAAAAACTTTTTGCAACCTGTGTTTGTTTTTAGTCACACGCACAATGGTTTTGTCTAACACCAAAGCTTTGCATTGCCACCTAAAGTCACCAACTTGAATCTCTCGCAATAGTTTTAATGGGTAGTTTTCAGATCCGGACATCTACACGAAGAAGAGATATTCGTAAACATAGAAAGCGAAAAGAAAACTACAAACAAAACATATTTAAGGTAGTTAAACATAAGTATGAATTGTATGTATAATGTGAGATTTCTTATAGTTGTTGAATTAACTTTATATTAAATGTATGATTTCCTCATACACAATATTTTGAGTATGATTTGTTGCATTTTATCGTAGAAAGGTAGGAGGAGTAATGAGTACTCTCAAAGAATTGAATGTCCGGACCCTGGAAAAGGCAACATATAGTTGTCCATGTGAGAATACAGGTTCACGTAGGTAGATACCTACTCTCTCTAACGTCTGTCCCTGAGCCTTATTGATTGTCATAGCATAGGACAACCTTACTGGAAATTGGTACCGTTTGAAGGCCACACCGAATCTTTCAGAATTTGATGGTTGTAATGGTATTTTGTGAAGCACTGTAGTATCCCCTTTGAAGGGACCCGGCAATCTCGCAATGATTATGTGTGGTTTCAATTCTTTTGCAAAGTAAACGAGTTCCATTGCATAAGCCGGTGTAGGTTTTAAATTCTCTCAAGAGTACTATAGAGAATTGATTTTCAAATTCAGTTCATGTGGAGGTAAACTACTGGGATTTGTTGTGTGTAGCAGATCCTGATAGTCACCCTGATGCTGTTGGTCTATTGTTGTGTCATGACTTACATAAGTTATTACTTCTCCAACTGCATAACTTAATATTGTATTGTTTAGCTCATCTACACAGTTATTAGTTGGAGCTAATAAAACACAATCCATGACCAAATCAGTATTATGCATAAATGCATTCATGTTAGGATAGACAAAATGTATAAGTTCTTTTAGAGACCTCTCTTCCTCAATAAAGGGCACAACAATTTGGCTTGGTAGAATAATATTTCCATTTTCATTCATTGTTTCTGTTCCATGACCAATACGCAGTAAGTAGTCTGCAAAATAAGGATCATTGATAGACCTCATGTTTTCTGTTAACTGTAATCGAGTAAGATGAGACCATAGGGATGAATGGAATAAACTTGCCATTACCTGATCCTGACGAGTGCCACAAGGTACGACTGGTAGTACCTGTCGAAAATCCCCACCAAAGATGACTGTTTTATTCCCAAATGGCAAGTTAACATCAGTGATGTCACGTAACATACATTCAAAAGATTCAATAGCATCCCGATGTGCCATTGGAGCCTCATCTCAGATAATTATTGTAGCCTCACGAATCAATTGAGCAGTGACTGATTGTTTGCTGACTCTGGCTATTTTTTCAGCCTCATTGCCATTGCCAATACAATATCACCTTTATCTCTCAGAGTGGCCATAAGAGCCCTGTACAAAAACGATTTACCGGTGCCTCAGGACCATCTATGAAATAACACGATTTCTCGGTGTTATCTAAGTTGGAGAGTATAGAATGGTATGCAAGACGTTGTTGGATTGTTAGGTGGTGTCTGACTAATTTATCCATTTATCTTGACCAAGACGTTTCGTTCAAACAATGAGATCTTTAGGAGGTCCTTTTTACGGTATAATGTATCCGCCTCACGGACTAGATTAAAATCACCAATCTACGACCCATATTTTCTAAGCAATCTGTATGTCTTGTAATGCCTTCATACGTGCGGGGAAGAGGATGCATATCGCTAACTTATATGATCGTAAATAATCCTCGGATAAAGCATCTTTATATTTCTCCCATAATAATCGAGGATTTGTTGGAGAACAAAAAACAAAAAGTGAAGAAAATAGGTAACGTAGTTGCCTTGGCATCTGATATACAGCAGCTTCGTCAATACATTTTTCATAATCTGAATCAGTAGTCAATAGATCTCTAGCTAAAGCAGCATCCCTAAAAGTTGGATGTGTAACTCCATTAACATTACGTAGAGCTTCATACGATTGAGGAGCTCTAACATGGTTAAGTAACAAGCGCAAGTAATAGCGTTCACCTTCAACAGGACCTACCGATACTATTCTTCCAACAACTCTACCTTTTTTACGGACAGTCCAAGTTCTTTTCCCAGCATCCCAAACAAAGTAGAGAGGGAAATCACGGTAGAGGAGTTGCATTTTTTTTGCTGTGACATCATATTTATTCATATAGAAAAATCCAGTTAACATAGTTCTTGTTAAGAAAGTGTTACCAACTATATTATTGAGATCTTCCGTAGCTTTGAAGGATACGTAATGTTGATTCGGAAGATGTATCTGTAGGGGTATTACTGCAGGTAGCATATCAAAAAGATCAAATGCATAAATACGCCAGGCCGCCTCTGGTGGTCCTATCCAACGGCCACTTTGGTAATCTTCTATTTCATTTTCAGATTGCAAAGCTGCTAAGTGGAAACAAATCTTATCGGCCTGTATATATATACTTATAAATGTACTTCACCGACTTAATAGTAGAGCAAATTTCCACATTTATATGGCGGTCAATTTCTGCAGTAGATATGGATTATAAGGTACAACCCATCGATTATCAATACAAAGAACGCTTGAACAATGTGATAATTCCATTATTTCTACGTCTGTATTGAGGATAAGTATCAGCTCCATGTATGGTTGTTTCTAGGAATTCTTTAGGATACTTATTCTTGCATTTTTTTTTGCATACACGGGCTCCTGCTATTCAATTCCCCACATGGTCCATGAATCATATGCTTCAAAACCAATTCATGAAGTCTAGGATTCAAAGACCACAGATCTCGGTAACTCTCTTTGAGACAAATCGATCATATGCTTCTGAATTTAAAAGTTTGGACTCACGAGCCATAATGAATAGCAGATGTGCATGTGGTAGGCCTCTTTTCTGGAATTCTATAGAATAAACAAAGGCATCAATTTGTCCAAAAGCTTTGTTCTGTACGAGATCTTGTTTAAGCATCTCCAGTTTAGCTTTGAATACCCTACTTAACAAATCAGGTCGATCTTGAGGCAACTGATTAAGCAACAAATGTTCAGAGATTTCTGGCCAAGATGGATTACATGTTATTGTTAAAAAGAAATCTGGTTTTCCAAACTGCTGAACTAAAGCCATGGCATCTAAATAACGTTTTTTCATGTTACGTGGTCCACCGACAAAAGATGGAGGCAATATCACTTTCTGGCCTACAGCTGAACCTCTATTGTTTCCAGTAGCTATACTATCCATAACACCTTGAAACGATTCCATCCGTATCTCCTTTTGATGATCTCGAAGATATTCCAGTCGAGATGTTTCAATTTTAACATACATATCCACAATATATTGCTGAAACAATCTACCAGTGTGTAGAATCATGGAAAAGTCAGCTTCACGAATCTGTAATTTGTAGCAATAGTACTGTCGAGGGGTAACGAGGTTACGTTTCCGTACTGCTGAATGCACAGCTGTATTGAATGAATAAATTATTAGACATGTTGTCAAAATAAAATATTTATTCAAAGTAAGTAACCAAAAACCTAACCTTGTTGTTCATCGACCCATGAGATAATCAACATCGTGAGCTTCTACATTAGAATTATGGTAATGGCATAGCACATCTACGGTTACTTTTGGCAGATTAGAGGTAACTTTTGAATACCATAATGCCGGCCGACTTCGCCTTTGTAAATAAAAGGGATATTGTAATGAGTCATACATGACCATAGTTATGATAAATTTGATGTGCTCTGTCATCCTTAGAATATATTTGTATATGACATTTAGGATTGACTCCCACATCATCATCCACATGCAAAATCGCAGAAACATCAGAACATGTCGGTAAATTCGATACTCTTTGATCCATCTGAGGATCCTTTACTAAATAAAGTCGAGTATCATCAATACTGGGTAAATCCCTGAGCTGGCGTAAGAACTTGGCATAAGGATTATCAGTCAAGATCTTTGTTAATTTAGCCATGGTGGATCTTGAGAAACGCTCATCCGACTGCAACCGTTGTTCTAATTCAGTTTGAGGATCATATATGTAAAGTTGAATGCCAGAAGGAAATACAGGTATTCCTGCAGATGGATTTAATGGATTTAAGAAATGATGCACCTTCCCTTGAACTTTGAAAGTATAAACACCCTGATGATTACGTAACAAATCATTATCCTTTCGAGCTGAGAATGATGTGAAAGCTAGATTGTTATTATAGGTACGGGTATATTTCCGGAAAGCTATCGATTCTGCATCATTTTCAGTGAATAAAGTACGTAATTCCGGCGGCATCTCAGGATTGACAAGTTTTATCTCTCTTTGAGCACAACAAAAGCATGCGGATTCATGGAAAAACCTGAATGCTAAACAGTAACAACATCGTTGAGCATTCGGCAGAAGTGAGAAGTTGACAGTACATGTATTATCATTACTTGAGTGAAGTGCCATTTCCTCACGTAGATGATTCCGTGTTGCCACAGAAGGAAAGTCTGAAGCTTGAATAAAAGCTCTCTCATTAATTTGCCTAAGCAAAGATACATCATTCACTGAAGCTGTATGGCTAGGACTTTTTTTTGGTTGCATTGTGGCCTCAACATCAGTAGAAGTTGAAGCCTTATCGGCTCTGACGAGTTTCTTTTCAAAGATACTTGGCACGCACGACGACGCTCTAGTAAGGTAGTTTTTTTCGTCGCATCCATTGTAGCATATGCTCTACGTTTTCGTTTGTTATAGTCATCACACCTCTCATCATCCATTGTAAAAAATATTACTGAATGAAGTTACATAGAGAGAATGATATTAATGTATAAGATTATCCTTCATACATAAGCGAACATCCTAAATTTTACTAACACTCATATGTAGAACATATGACAGCATTACTAACAACATATAAAGACATTGTGTCAAAACCGTTAATGTTGTGCAAATCTGAGAGCAAACGTATTGCAACAATGTTGAACATAGAACCTAAAACTGTAATAATATGTAGAGAAGTTTAAGTAATAACTGAACTTTGCAGGCCTGGGATAACATGAGCAAGCAGAAACACATTCAAAAAAACAATAGAGGAATAAGTCAGGTATAAAAGAATGTACCTTAGTCCAGTAGAGTTATATTGCAACTGAAGTTGTCTTAAGAGAAATAATCCCACCAAAAACACAGATACTGCAAAGACCAAACCTACAAAACCTGAGAAATCCAAAAACAATAATGATTAAAATATATAACTTACAAAATTTGCATTCGTAAAGATCGGGAAATCGTGTGTAATTAAAGCAATGAATCTGAATAATGATAATAAGAGTTAAATAGCCATGCATGGTAAAAAGAAGTAGAATTCATTAATTAAAAGCACAATACTGGAACTGGAATATGCATGCAAGGACATAAGACAGTATCTATGGAATTCTTATGCTCAGTAACACACATGGATGAGTTATATTATAAGGTACAGAGGAATGAAATCGAATTCTTAACTCCTCAGATAGCCACCCACCTGACAATCCTCCAAGCAAACAAACTTCTAAAGCCAGAAGAAGCTAAGCGAGAAAATCTCTTTCTGATATAATAATGAAAGCCGTAAATAACCTTCCCCCACCCCTCCTATGAATTATAGAAGCTGCATCTGACCTCACACGTCATCCACCATCACCTTGGGTCTCAGCAGAGGTGGCGCTTCCTCAGGCCTCCAAGAAGAAACCAAAGCCATGTGGCACATTAAGAAGATACGGCGTCGTTTCCTTTGGAAAAAAAAAAACCTACCACTTGAAGACAAAATTGGTCACCCAAATAATCCCCAATTCATATATATAGATATACTTTATAAAAAAAACCTACCATTTGAAGACAAAATTGGTCACCCAAATAATCCCCAATTCATATATAGTACTTTAAAGTGGATAAAACAAAGAGCTAGTTGTGAAATAAACCATAGAAATAAACGCAACTTAATTCAACTAAATAAAGCATTGCTCAATGTCTACTATATTAGGTGTAAAAATAAAACAATTACAAAATTTGTTTGTCAAGTAAAAAAAAGGTTAATCCGGAATTGAGAAAAAGATATTGTATTATATGTGAAAAGTATTGTCCCTAAAGTTGTGGAATTGAAAAAAAAATTAATAATAATAAATGAGTAATTCTAAAGATAATTATACATCATTCGTTAAATATAATACTACGTATTTTAAATTATTTTTTTTGTTCGGGACGGGTCGGGATTCCCGTAAGGAATACGACTTGTGCCGTCGGCAACCGGGATGGGAGAATTCCCTGAAAATTCAGGCCGGAAAATATCGGGACGAGAAAAGGTTGAAAGTCAATAAGGTTGCTCATGTCAACCTCCCCTCCCGCTAACAACCCCTTAACCCCATCCCTCTTTTATCCCTTAGACCTCTGGGTTTGTGTTTTCCTTGTTGGAAAAAAAATAAAGAAATAATAATAATAATAATAATAATAACAACAACATCAAGTGAAACTTTATTGTATAGATGTTATGACGAGTTTACAGTATGCATATGCATAACTCGGGGTTAACGTGTGAGTGTTAGTTACAACTTATATAAGCTGGGTTTTCGATAATGGAGCAACTTATTTTAGCAAAATGTTTTAAAGACAATTTGAGTACACTTAATAATTGGACATATTCATTGATTTACAATCTCCATTAATCGTAGAGAGTGGTGATGAAGACTTTTGAGTTGGGTTCAACCCACCCTTAGTACCAAAATGGGTTTGTAACGGCCCAAACCATAGGCAATGCGAAAATAGTGAAATGTCGTTCGTCATGTGCACATCTCGTAACCAAATGCACTCGTAAGCCTTGCGAAACAATCGCATCATACAAAAGAGTAGAAATTTAAAAGAAGCAGCCATCAGAACGCGTGGAAAACGAAACAATCACTAATTAACAGAACTGATCAAACTCAGAACTGAACGGATGGAACAGATAACATAAAACCAGAAACCAACCATGCCTCCGATGTGGGGCGCCTTCCACAGTGTAGGTACGTCAAATCCCTAGGAATTCATATCTTCTGATACATGTGTATCTACAACTCCAATAAACAAGTGAACAATCCAAAGCTGGCATAAATCCCAATAAAGCTACAAACTCCAATTCCATTAAAAAAAAGATACAACTAATAACTACTCCCTCCGTTTTTTTTTTATCTGTCACATTTCACAATTTACTCTTTTTTTATTTATTTGTCATTGTACATTTCCAATGCATCATTTATTACTTTTTCCTCATTTACCAATAAAATATTAACATCTCCAATAAAAAAATACATTTCCAATACTAAAAACACATTTACCAACAAAGTATTAACATCTCCAATAAAAAAATACATTTTCAACACTATATTTGAAACATATTAATTACTTTCTTAATCTGTGTGAATCTTCTCTCTGCGACATATATAAAAAAAACGGAGGGAGTATCTATTAACTCAAAGAAATAAACTAAATAGACAAAAATGTTTGAGCATTAATTGTTGGCGTGCAACCCAAGAAACAAAATAAAATACTACCGTTATCAATAGAAAAAGGAACAAATTATACATGATAAACTAAGAGGCATAACAACCGTCTTTTATGAGTCTTCTCCTGTCTTCTCGATTCTACATAACCCTCGTCTGAAAATATTAAGTAAGGGTGAGCACGACGACTCAATAAAAAATATATATAATTAAAAAGAACTATGGTAGCATTTAGGAAATACACTCATAGTTCTCTATTAATGCAATTATACTTTTAAAATAACATATTAATAATTACCATAATTACATATGTCCCAACTTACCATGGACACCTGTGAATTACCTTGATTATCGTGCCATATTTAACATATCATAATTACGTGTCACTTACCATATCATTACGTATTTTCATTACTTGTCTCAACATAACCTCATATGCATATACATATATCCACACAGGATTATCATATCTCCATTGCATAAATTACCATATCATATTGTGCATGCATGACCTACGTGTAAATGTATCAAATGATTCAAGGGTATTATGCCTTTGTATAGACCACAAAGGTAGGTCCTACATTATACCATGATTCCCATGATCCAATAAGACATGTCAAGCTACACCCTGGACCTAATAAATAGAAAAGTTAACCGACTGCTATTATCATACTTAGTTTAGACCATGCGTGGGCACTTATAACCTGACCCAACATCCACCCGAAATTTCATAACCCCGGGTGTGGGCACGTTACGAATGTTGAGGATTCTCGAGAACTCATAGCTAACATAATGGGATGTCAATATCTAACCATGAATCATCTCAAATGGGTAATGCATATGCTCCTATCATGCACATAACCTTACTACATGACATAAATTAAATAAATAATAATAGTTAAATTCGTAAAATAATAAATCATGTTGACTAAACCCTACAAGATAGTGTACTGTGTACTAGACAGACGATATGCTGGAATCGAATCGGATCTCGAGGTGCTCGCAGTTGCGGTGGTGGCTCTCGCTGTTGCGGGGGCGCCGATTATCATATTTTTCCGGCCGATCGATCTACTTTTCTCAGTAAAGCAACGACTCGAAATTCATGAAATAATTAATTAATTACGCACAACTAAATACAAATTAAAATTCATAAATTTAACCTAATGCATGCATTGATTAGAGTTGGGGTTGGCGAAGTGGAAGATCTTGTGAGATACGATGGTAATTTTTGTTAAGCCAAGACTTTTTTAGAATAGGAAGAGAGGGGTGGTACTGATCTGTCTTTCCTTCTCCTTCAATGCCAGGGGATAACAAGGGCAGGTATGCATCTATGTGGATTACAGAAGAAGTTTTATTGATAGTAGCAGTATCAGATCTAACGACTAGAAACTAAGCACTTTTTTCTTCTGGCTGACTTTTGGTCTTCTTCTCCAAACAAACTGGTTATTCCATAACTCCCTCAAGTGGGTGGCATATGTTAAAGAAAGAGAACTCTGATTTTATTGTTATTGTGAACGGTAGAATCCTTACACATAGTATGCCCCGCTCGCGTATTTTTTGGTTTAGGCTCCGTAAATCTTCCTCAGCCAGGCAATAGCAGAGCAAGTACAAGTATTAGTAGCATAACAAAAAGCCTTCCTCGTCTTCAATCTTTTCTACTAGGTAATCTACTTTCCTTATGCATGAAGATAATCAATTCGGTCGTTGTGGTAGGACTCTATTATGGATTTCTGACCACATTCTACATAGGGCCCTCTTATCTCTTCCTTCTCCGAGCTCATGTTATGGAAGAAGTAACCGAGAAGGGGGTATCATCAACAACTGGTTTTATTACGGGACAGCTCATGATGTTCATATCGATCTATTATACGCCTCTGCATCGAGCATTGGGTAGACCTCATACAATAACTGTCCTAGCTCTACCATATCTTTTGTTTCATTTCTTCTGGAACAATCACAAATACTTTTTGGATTATGGACCTACTACCCGAAATTTAATGCGTATTCCTGAATAATCTCATTTTTCAATTATTCAACTATTTCATTTTACCAAGTTCAATGGTAGCCAGATTAGTCAACATTTATATGTTTCGATGCAACAACAAGATCTTATTTGTAACAAGTAGTTTTGTTGGTTTGTTAATTGTTCACATTTTTTTCATGAAATGGCTTGGATTGGTATTAGTCTGGATACGTCAAAATCATTCTATTAGATCGAATAAGTACATTCGATCTAATAAGTACCTTGTGTCTGTTAGGTGTAGTGCCCGAAAGACAATTATGTAATTGTTTTAGGACAGAATTAATAATTCATCTTATTATATGTATTTATGTTTATAATTAAGACACTACTGAAAACCCTAAGTACCTCGTTTATGTAATCACATAACTCAGTGTATGTCTATACGCAAGAGGATTGAGTTAGTGAGATGTACTTAAAATTAACTTAGTCCATAGCGTTGATTAATCTGAGTACGGGTCTCATGATTAATAAGCTAATAATGCGCCCATAACACTTTAGGTGTGACAGTCTTATCCGGACTGTCGGTAATAGGGTACTTAGTGGGGCATTTATATATGATGATAATCATATATATAAATTTGGACCGATTTGATTTGAGTTCTCGATATAATTCCGTAATCGAGAAGTCTTATCGAATCACAAGATGATCATTTATGGATTAATCTCAATCTCGAGGTGATCACGGACAAGCGCTTAGACTAGGGTAGAGTTTGATGTGTTAGTGAGGATCACTTGAAGTATGTGGTCCAACACTTCTCGTTGGCTCTATTCGGATTGAGTGAGTGAGTACGTGCTATCACGAATATGGAATCCATTCTTTCCCTCAGAAGTAGGCAGGCAGTTCCCTTATTTGTTAATCCACAGAAACCGATCGATCCGCGGAGTTCATGTTAGACTAATTAGCTACTAGTGCGGTATGTGAACTAATTGATCACTAAGGGGTTAATGGTAAATAAGGATAATATGTTTCGAGAAGGGTTTACGGAAATATCCCGACTAAAATGAAGCGATCTATGGAGGATTTATCCGTATGTAATGATTATATCGGTGGACACCTTATCAACTCATGGTTGAGTGTAAGTTATCTATATTCGGCAGAGTTCAGTTTCGGGTTTATGGTGGTGTAATCCCGGAATTAATAGATTGGATATAATTATTTTGTCCGATTAATAATTTTATTTAATTTATTGGAGCTACTGGTTATAGGTTCATGGTCCCCGACGCGGCTCCTAATATAGCATATATGTTTTTCCCGTCGTCACACCTCGATTATAATTAAATAGTAGCATTGCACTGTTTAATTGATATGTGGATTAATTGTTTAGTTGGACTAAATGATTAAACACATGGAAAAGACATTTTTTCATGGACTCGACCCGGTTTGGTGAATTTCGGCCCATGACCTATTTAATTAGGTATTGGCGCCAATATGTATATATTATTAACAAGGAATTTGTTTTCTTGTGTTATTATATGACATGTGCTTAATTATTTATTGGTTAAATAATTAATATATTAGATAATGATCTTTTATTTTATCCTAATTTGTTTGGAAAAATATTAGATTTATCTTTTATGAAAAATGATTTATTTGATTGATTATCCATTAATTAAATTAAATCCTTGTGGAACAAGGATCTCTCTCCTATATAAGAAGAGTTCTCCATTGTACAAAAAAATCACTATTCACGTCACTATTCACAAGAGAAATTGGCTGAAAATTTCGGCCTCTATTCTTAGGGTTCGAGTTGGAAAAATCTTTGGTATTTTTCTAGTAGCATATTGGGGAGGTCCGGCGGCTTGAAACACCATCCACTTGGTGTTGCTTGGAGATACGCATTGGAAGATTATGGCTTCTCAACCGGCGCATCTACAAGGATTGTTCATTGAGTTTATGTTAGGTGTAGTGCCCGAAAGACAATTATGTAATTGTTTTAGGATTGAATTAATAATTCATCTTATTATATGCATGTATGCTAATAAATAAGACACTAACGAAAATCCTAAGTACCTCGTTTATGTAATCACATAACTCAGTGTATGGCTATGCACAAGAGGATTGAGTTAGTGAAATGTAATTAAAATTAACTTAGTCCGTAACGTTGAATAATCTGAGTACGGGTCTCATGATTAATATGCTAATAATGCGCCCAGAACACTTTAGGTGTGACAGTCTTATCCGGACTGTCGGTAATATGGTACTAGTGGGGCATTTATATATGATAATAATCATATAGGGCTAGACCGATTTGTTTTGAGTTCTAGATATAATTCCGTGATCGAGAAGTCTTATCGAATCACAAGATGATCATATATGGATCAATCTCAATCCTGAGGTGATCACAGACAACTGCTTAGACTAAGGTAGAGTTTGATGTGTTAGTAAGGATCACTTCGAAGTATGTGGTCCAACACTTCTCATTGGCTCTATTCTGGAATGAGTGAGTAGTCGGTGTTATCACAGTTATGGAATCCATTCCTTCCCTCGGGAAGTAGGCAGACGACGATTCTTTATTTGTTAATCCTAGAAACTTATCGATCCGCGGAGTTCATGTTAGACTAATTAGCTACTAGTCCGGTATGTGAACTAATTGATCACTAGGGGTTAATGGTGGTAAATAAGAATAATATGTTTCGAGAAGGGTTTACGGAAATATCCCGACTCGAAATGAAGCGATCTATGGAAGATTTATCCGTATGTAATGATTATATCGGTGGACACCTTATCAACTCATGGTTGAGTGTAAGTTATCTATATTCGACGAGTTCGATTTCGGGTTTATGGTGGTGTAATCCCGAATTAATAGATTGGATATAATTATTACGTCCGATGAATAATTTTATTTAATTTATTGGAACTACTTAGTTATAGAGTCCATGGCCCCGACGCAATTTCTAATATAGCATATATGTTTTCCGTCGTCACACCTCGATTATAATTAAATAGTAGCATTGCAATCGTTTAATTGATATGTGATTAATTGTTTAGTTGACTAAATGATTAAAAACATGGAAAAAATATTTTTTTCATGGACTCGACCCGGTTTGGTGAATTTCGGCCCATGACCTATTTAATTAGGTATTGGCGCCAATATGTATATATTATTAACAAGGAATTTGTTTTCTTGTGTTATTATATGACATGTGCTTAATTATTTATTGGTTAAATAATTAATATATTAGATAATGATCTTTTTTTATCCTAATTTGTTTGGGAAAATATTAGATTTATCTTTTATGGAAAATGATTTATTTGATTGATTATCCATTAATTAAATTAAATTCTTGTGGAACAAAGGATCTCTCTCCTATATAAGAAGAGTTCTCCATTGTACCAAAAATCACTATTCACGTCACTATTCACAAGAGAAATTGGCTGAAAATTTGGCCTCTATTCTTAGGGTTGAGTTGGAAAAATCTTGGGATTTTTCAGTAGCATATCGGGAGGTCGGTGGCGTGAAACACCATCCACTTGGTGTTGCTTGGAGATACGCATTGGAAGATTATGGTTTCTCAACAGGCGCATCTACAAGGATTGTTCATGGAGTTTATTCATAATAAACAAGTAAGCAATCTATCCTTCTCGTAGATTAGATCTATTAAATTTATGTATTTTGGTTGACTAGATCTATATCCGGGGCGGTCCTACGTTTTTAGAAGTGAAGCAGAGTTAAAAAAAAATGGCTTATACATGACAAAAAAAAATCGACACTTACTTTTTTAAAATGGCCAATTTATTGATATTTTTTTAAAGAATCTGGCGCTATATATAAATTTTTATTGGGTTGGGTATTTTTTTTTTTAAAGAATAAGGCTATTATTTGTTATCAAAATCGGGCTTTTAATATACGATTTTTTTATAAATCGATCGGATTAACTCTATAAAAAATTTTGGATAAGCAAAACATGTACCGATTGGGCCTATCGGGATTCATTGGGCCAAGCCGACTGGCTCGCCTGGCTTGTGATAGGGCCGGCATATCTTGTACTTTCCGCTGCGTAATCGGGTGGATCTTTGATCCATCCGGAGATATTACATCCTACAAGTGGTATCGGAGCCTTTGATATATTTATCAATCAAAGTATGTGAATTTTAGATCTAGGAGTGGAAATTGCATGTTTAGATTGCATTGTTTCTTTTCGAAAATCATGATGATGAATGCTTTGATATGTTGTGGTTGAAGAGATGGATTGGGGTTGATACTGTTTACTCGTTAGATCTATTGTAAACTCATATAAATTCGTTTATATGAGTATAGGAAATTTTGTAATTTTAATTTCCTAGAAGTAGATCTGTTTTGTTGCTGTTCCGTTTTTTATATTTTCCCGGAGTTTGAGCCGTTGAAACGACAATCCCTCCGGTCAGAATGAAGAATAAAAGTTGAAGAACATGGCCTAAAAATTTCGTGACGATCGGAGTCAATCTCGATGTCCGATCGCTGCTATAAAGTTGCTGCTGTAACAAAAAAGCACAGCAGGCATTAAAACCCTAGCTGTGAGTTCGTCGAATTTCTGGAAGAGATTATACCGTTGAAACGAAGATTCGTCAGTTCAGATCGACTAACATGGAGTTATAAACAAACCCTAAAAATTTCAGGTCGATCGGGATTTGTCTCGATGCCCGATCGTCCCCGGGAAGACACTGTTGCGCCGCAGTTATAAACAGATGCAGCAGTTGGATCGGCGGCTAGCTGGGATCAATTGGACCGTTAAAACTCAGATCCAACCGTCCATATTCAAGTAGGAGGAGTGAAGAACAGGTCCATAAAGTTTCGTGACGATCAAAGTTCATTTCGTGTCCGATCATCGACAAAACGCAGCAGCAGATCAGAAAATTGTAAACTCTAGTTAGGGTTTGTTTGTTTTTTTTATAGGTTAGATACGGGGGTACCAACGATCCATCTCGGTGTTTAATTTTTCCGTTTATTTTTTCGTGTATGATCGAAATTATGTGATAGAAACCGGAAAATTGCCATGACATGCATCATATCATGATTCCACTCCAATGCATACATGTAGCTAGTTTATTTCGAATAAATTAGGCATGTATAACTCGTATAATTAGTTTAAAGGCTTATTTAATTAATATGTGGTAGTTAATTAATTAAGTAACTAATTATTAAAACCGAGGAACCGGGTTTTTGTCAATCGTTACGATTTTAGTGATGGATTCTCGGTGAATCCCACTTGGATAAATCGTTGAGCTTTTCGGTGATGGCTTCTCGGTGAACCCACCTTAAGCGTAAAGCGAGATTACGCTTTGGGTGACAATTTAGAAATCGGAGAATCTTAGTACATGGGTTGAAATGGTCTAACCATGGTTGGGCGAGTTCAAGCGAGCTTCGGCTCAATCGACTCCCTCCACGTGTGATATACGTTCAAAATGATTCGACAGACTTAGCATAGCCGATAAGCCTTCGGGCTAGCGGGGCTTCTCTTGCCGGATTGGCCTCGAATCATCACGTATGTTCCAACGAATAAGACGGCGAGGCTTGCCTACATAACCGACCCTGTTCGGAGTACTTTGATTTATTGTTTCTTATTGTCAAGACCAATACCGTAATTAGTAAACCCACCACTTTTTCAAAATATTGAGTGGGAGCGGGGAAGGCGACAGCCGACCCCACGGCCTCTACTATAGGTGCAAGCACGTGAGAGAATGGTGACGCCTCGTGCAACTTTGATTTCGGCCCCCTTCGGATGGTGTTCACCGCTATCAAAATTCAAGGCTTGGTCTCCGAAAGGATAGGATTTCGGGTACTCGTCGGGTCACTGACATGCCCCTCGTAGGCATACTCGGGGCGTACTCTGAGATCTGATATAGTAGGTCACACTCATTAAGGGTATTTTAGAAATATCTTGGCTAGAAAAGGAAGGTAATCACTGATTAAAGTCCGGGATGTCTGATTCTCATGGGATGTTCGATTCCCAATGTTTAATCATTGAGAGAGATTGTCTCAGTTTAACCGTCATAGTACTGATATCGACCCTCTCTCGACAGCGATTTTATGCGAGGTTAAATCCTTGGAATGGTAGGATAAACTTTTTATAGTTTATTATTCCTAAAATAAAAATCTAGTAGTGAAAATTTATTTTTGAATTTAATTTTTCATCATTTTATTTACAACTAAATCTACAGGCTACTAAACGGTTAGTAATAGGACTTCATTAAAAATGTGGAGAGTAACAAGTACGTTGTAATTATCAATAAATGCAGTTAATTTTTCGGAAGAGATTTTTCCCTTGAGCCTTTAAAAACTTAAGTGACATAGTATAGGTATGTCTCGGGTGTCACTCGTGTTGAACGAGAGACGACCATACTTAGTTTACAAAAGATGATATAGGACTATCAGACAAATTCATTTAGTGAATTTTAAAAGTGTAATTACACAACAAATTTCTAAATTGAAAAATTGGAAAATCATATACATAAGGCGTGTTAGTTAGACGGTATTTGGAACCGATAAACTAGTGGGAGCCTTAGTCTTATGATTTGTTGTTTTTCTGAATCATTAGAAATGTGTAATGGACGGAACAAGAGTTTCTCCATTTATTGGAAAAACAAGAATAAGGCGTTACTAGTTAGACAGTATTTGGAACTGATAAACTAGTGGGAGCTTAGTTCTGGAGATTTTATAATCTTTGAAACATCATTAACACAGCATTGCTAGTTAGACAGTATTTGGAACTGATAAACTAGTGGGAGCTTAGTTCTAGGTGATGTTCTAATCTTTGAAAAATCATAAATACAAAGTATTGCTAGTTAGACGGTATTTGGAACCGATAAACTAGTGGGAGCTTTGGTCTTATGATTTGACGATTAGAAAAATCGATAGTCCAAGCAAGTAACATGAACATCCCACAGTTCAAGAGTAGTGTCTACTCCAACGAACCGCTAGTTCAAGAACTGTTTCCATCTAAGGAAAGTCGAGAATGGGAAAGAACGTTTATACGTGTTAGTCGTCTAAACTAAGTAGTTTTAAGGCTAAACCGAAAAATTAATAAATTGGAAATCGAGAGGATAAGGAAAGTGATTTGGATCACTAACCAATGCATCCTTAGCAATTTTCTCAAAGCTAAAGTTCTTTGGAAGAACTAGGTAGCTTTGCATTAAATGATAAATAAAATAGACAACAGGCGTTATTTCGAGATAGACTAGTGGGAGTGATATAAGGAAATGAATCTGATTCACTTCTTGAGTATCACGTAAAATTCATTTTCTGTTTTGGATTCGTTGGAACGAGCGTATTCATTTTCAATAGGATAATTTGTTTGTCTTATTGACGATAAATATAACATTCGTAGCATGAACCCAAGACTCGGACTTTTGTTTGATAAAGTTAAAACCACTAAGAAATCTTTGAATAGGTATATGCAACACAATATAAGCATAAATGGTTTCCGTATTTAGATAAACGCTTCTTTCTATTCTATTAATTAGTGCATATTCCCTAACGACAAGATCTCAAGGCGGCTTAGGGTGATTCCTATGTCGAAGAACGGAACCCTGTCTCAAAGGAACAATGCCTAAGTTTCCTTTCAATCGGGAAAAGGGTAATAGATTTAAAGAAGTTACATAGCTTGTTCATAACGACCTTTTGAGGTCATATGAAAGATACAAGCTAGTGGGAGCTTCGAGTAGTGACATATTGTCGATAACTACTCAAAACTCCGGTAAGTTTATCCAAAATATTTGGAGGAAATCTCGATTTCACGAGAGAGATAGAGTATTCCATACTCGTAAATAGGTTATTGCGTAGTCTTGGGATGATGCTCGGCCCGCCTCCCAGGTGAAATGTTTTCACAAGCGGGTACACCATAAATTTGCCTTATATAGTTATTGATGTGCTACGATCGTTCTTTGAACTCATTTAAGATATTGGTTGCAAAATAACGGTTGTAATGAAAAACCGAGAAGTCAACCTAAAAGATGCCTACGCATTTGTGGATAAGGAGTGAATTCGGTTCACCCCACTTCCGTAAATATAGACATTCGGCATTTAGTGCTTGAAGGTAGGACTGGAAATTTTGCGTACACGTTCAGGTCGTGAAATATCTTAATGCATTGAGTAAAGGTTGGTTATAAAACTCGTAAAATCAGAGAATGACGGTTATACTGTCAAACTCGGTCTGATTCAGTCCACATCCAACACCGGAAGTTGGTGGTAACACTAATAAAAACTACTAAACTAGATCAGTATATCAATCTACCCCAAACGCAGTGGGTGTATGGTTTGTCCATTACCCATTGCAGGACCTTACGGTTTATAGGATAGATTGATGACCTATAGTCCTTCGTGGGGTGTATAGGATCGATCATAGAGGTTGGTTTAAAAGCCGAGAACCCTCGTGAATGGAGTTTGATACTCAGGTTGTTGAAACTCTTGTAGAACCCACCGAGTATCTCAGCCCAGTGGGAGTAATTGGAACTACACGGAGAAGAGTCGAATGAATCGAAAAGTTTAACTTTCAACGCAAAGTCGAGTTATTTAGGGGTGATTCCTAAAAGGTAGAGAGTTAACGGACCGTGATCTCTCTTACCACTCGGTCTTCCTTGATTTACGTCGAAGCGAGGAAATAGGGGTGATTCCTAAGACTTCCTCGCCGAACAACAGAATCTGAATTCATTCGTAAGCAGAAGGGTTTTAGCTAAGAACAAATGGCGGATTCGTTACAAAGCGAGAAAATAGGGGTGATTCCCAAGACCTTTTTGCGAGACTAACGGTGTCTTCATTTATTCAGAATGAACTTTTGGCAGGATGCCTGCCATAGCTTATATCCTTTGGGGATTAAAGCAAACCTCTCGGTCATTTCAAAGTCATATATTTTAATATATGGACTTGACCAGAATATTGATAAGTCTTTCGTAGACTGGGCTTCGATATTAGTATAGTAGTATGTAGATTAGTGTTTGTGAATGGTAACACTGAAACAGTTGGGAACAACATGGGTGTGTTATCTGAAGTCAGAGTCTGACATGCCACCAGGATTCATTCTAAAGGATTTGATTCGCTCAAATTCTCGAGAATCGATCATTGGCAATCCTATCCATTCACTTGGTTAAGATATTCTTGCATTTATGCAACATTCAACGATGTAGTCTACCCTACCTCTCAGGAATGGTTATCTAAACCTGTGGATGAATACTAAATGGGATGTTTGGTGAATCCTTAAGCCTCTTCGGGAGAATGAGGAATAATATGCTGGTATATTCAGGTGCGAACTAGAATATAAGTGATGACACTGATACTGACTTTAGGTCAGATTAAGGATGATCGTTAAGTCGATTTTGTCCTCAGTGTTGAATCAAAGGCATATTGCAATCGTACCAACAGATTAGATGGAAATGCGACGTTTCGATCCCAAAGATTGACCCAAGCCGCCAACCTACCTGATCAGTGTACCGAGTCACATGGTATTCGGATTCTAAGTACGCGTCGGGTCACTGACCTACCCTACGGCGGCACACTCCGGTCGTGCTTGGAAGGATGAAGTACTAAGATGTGCTTGGAGGGTACAGATTTGAGAGATACGTCTCACTTTTTTTGAGCAAGTGGGAGAATGTTGTAGATATATATAAATAAGGGTGTGCTCTAAAACAATTAATCCACTTGTCTTTCGTGCAAGTGGGAGATTGTTAGGTGTAGTGCCCGAAAGACAATTATGTAATTGTTTTAGGACAGAATTAATAATTCATCTTATTATATGCATGTATGCTAATAAATAAGACACTACTGAAAACCCTAAGTACCTCGTTTATGTAATCACATAACTCAGTGTATGGCTATGCACAAGAGGATTAAGTTAGTGAGATGTACTTAAAATTAACTTAGTCCGTAGCGTTGATTAATCTGAGTACGGGTCTCATGATTAATATGCTAATAATGCGCCCAGAACACTTTAGGTGTGTGATCTTATCGGATTTGCGGTAATACGGTACCTAGTGGGGCATTTATATATGATAATAATCATATAGGGGTGGACCGATTTGTTTTGAGTTCTTGATATAATTCCGTGATTGAGAAGTCTTATCGAATCACAAGATGATCATATATGGATCAATCTCAATCCTGAGGTGATCACAGACAACTGCTTAGACTAAGGTAGAGTTTGATGTGTTAGTAAGGATCACTTCGAAGTATGTGGTCCAACACTTCTCGTTGGCTTTATTCTGGAATGAGTGAGTAGTCGGTGTTATCACAGATATGGAATCCATTCCTTCCCTCGGAAGTAGATGCAGAGCGATTCCTTATTTGTTAATCCTAGAAACTGATCGATCCGCGGAGTTCATGTTAGACTAATTAGCTACTAGTCTGGTATGTGAACTGTAATATCCCGATCTTTCGAAAAGGGCATTTCCGTCTTTTAACGAAGAGTCGGAATATTATATTTATTATTTCTTGGTTTTAAAAAAAAATAACAATAAAATAAAAGAGGGGCATTAATGGTTTTTGTTAAAAAAAAGGGGTTAAGGGATTAATAGGAGTTAATCCCCATTATTTTTTTCCCATCAAGTATCAGTTTTAGAAAAAGAGGGGGGACGGTTCATCGAGAAGCAAATTGTGACTTTAGGAAAGAAAAGTGGTGGGAGAAGATTCAAAATTGAAGCTAATCCGTCGCTTTTTCTGCATGCAGACTCCTCAAGGAAAAACATTCTACGGAACGCAAGGGTCGCGTTTGGATACCAATTTCGTCTGTGAAGGTTAGTCGTTTTGGAGTTATGGTTTACGTGTTTCGACGAGTTTGAAGGTTAATTTCGTTTTGGTTTGAAACCGTCGAACTTCGACCCTTGATATCTCCTCGCTTTCTATTCGTTTTCAGATCGTAGCATACCGTTGGAATCCTCGTGACGAGCTTCGCGATCGGTACCAGGATCAGCAGCTAGTTACGAGTTTTTAGGCAGAAAAGGTAAGGAGAAACCCTTACGTTCTTTTTCGAATATGTGGTCATTGTGTTGTTTTCTTGTCGTTTTGGTGAGCCAAGTTGTGTTAAATTGATGCCTATTTGATAGATGATGTTTTGGTATGGATGGTAGATTAATTGGGTAGGCTTTGGTCAAGAAAGATTGGGTTTTAATTGAAAACCGGATGAAAGCGATGAAGGATCGCGTTTGCTTTTTCGAAATTTCCAGTCGGACGGGCGTCGGTATTACAGACGGGCGCCCAGCCTTGGTTCCACCTTTGACGGCGTCGATAGCTTTGGGACGGGCGTCTCGAGGTGCAAATTTTGATCTGAGATTGAAAGGGGATGTCTCGGACGGGCGTCCCACTATTTTGGACGAGCGCCCAGGGCCTTTAGACGAGCTGTCTGGTCCTTCAGACGGGCGTCCACTGGAGCCTGGTCTTCCGGCCTTGTTTATTTTGGGCTTTCAACTATCGTTTAGGGTTGTTTAATCAACCTTAAACCTTTGTAAACAATATTACTATTTTATTAAAAGACCTTTAAAACTTACTTAGGTTTAGGGTTGGTCTTTTGATCATGATGAGTGGTGTCGGTGAGGAGTGTTATCTAAATGAACTAGACGGCTAGTTAATCACTTATTACTACACAACTTACTAGATAAAAGATTAAACACCATGTGGTCTTGGGTAGATCTCGAAGATCTATAGCGTGATGTGTGAGCAGACGGTCAAAGTGAGGTCCTATCGGCTCTGCAGCCTATAGGCATCGCCGTATGTTCATACTATCGGAACCGGTTATTGTATCCTGAAGATTTCAATACGTTCGGGTTATTGTATCTGAAGATTTCAATATGTCACGTTCCGCCTTGATAGCATGTTGTAACAAAGATAAGCTAAGTAGCTACAGTTTAGGCATATTGGGAGATGTAACCTTTATGCGTAGAATCGAGTCTGTCTTGCCTTTTTAGTTGAAACCTAATAATGTTCAACCTTATATATTCTAAGCTTAAACGTACTTCTCTTCCTTCTTTGAGTATTATATACTTACCCCTTGTGCATTTACATTTGTATGTGCTTGGGGGTGAGAAAGCGAAACGAGGATTTGAGTATTACGAGGAGTATGTTCCCGAGGAGGATCTCTGAACATGATATTTCTTTCTTTGCACTTTTGTTTACATTTGAGATGATGCACTGTTTTATATACTTTGTTCATAGTACTTTGGGATGACGTGTGTTCATCTCTATTTCTTATTTCATAGTACTCGTTTGGACTTTCGAGGGACTTGATTGTATTGTTTTGATACACTTTCAGCTTTTAGTACTTTTTCTTATTCTAGCATCTTTATGGACATTTATTACCCGAGCATTAAATTTCCGCGCGCTTTGATTGTATTGATTGTAGGCTTACATGTATAAATGAATTAATTTTTATTTATATATGTGCCGAACGTCGTATTTCCGGATAAGGGCTCGTTGTCCGGGAGTGGGGCGTTACATGAACTAATTGATCACTAGGGGTTTAATGGTAAATAAGGATAATATGTTTCGAGAAGGGTTTACGGAAATATCCCGACTCGAAATGAACAGTCTATGGAAGATTTATCCGTATGTAATGATTATATCAGTGGACACCTTATCAACTCATGGTTGAGTGTAAGTTATCTATATTCGGCGAGTTCGGGCCGAGTTTATGGTGGTGTAATCCCGGAATTAATAGATTGGATATAATTATTCTGTCCGATGAATAATTTTATTTAATTTATTGGAGCTACTGGTTATAGGTCCATGGTCCCCAACGCGGCTCCTAATATAGCATATATGTTTTCCCGTCGTCACACCTCAATTATAATTAAATAGTAGCATTGCACTGTTTAATTGATATGTGGATTAATTGTTTAGTTGGACTAAATGATTAAAAACATGAAAAAGATATTTTTCATGGACTCGACCAGTTTGGTGAATTTCGCCCATGACCTATTTAATTAGGTATTGGCGCCAATATGTATATATTATTAACAAGGAATTTGTTTTCTTGTGTTATTATATGACATGTGCTTAATTATTTATTGGTTAAATAATTAATATATTAGATAATGATCTTTTTTTTATCCTAATTTGTTTGGGAAAATATTAGATTTATCTTTTATGGAAAAAGATTTATTTGATTGATTATCCGTTAATTAAATTAAATCCTTGTGGAACAAGGATCTCTTCCTATATAAGAAGAGTTCTCCATTGTACCAAAAATTACTATTCACTTCACTATTCACAAGAGAAATTGGCTGAAAATTTCGGCCTCTATTCTTAGGGTTCGAGTTGGAAAAATCTTCGGGATTTTTCTGGTAGCATATCGGGGAGGTCCGGTGGCGTGAAACACCATCCACTTGGTGTTGCTTGGAGATACGCGTTGGAAGATTATGGTTTCTCAACCGTCGCATCTACAAGGATTGTTCATGGAGTTTATTCACAATAAACAAGTAAGCAATCTATCCTTCTCGTAGATTAGATCTATTAAATTTATGTATTTTGGTTGACTAGATCTATATCTTGTACTTTCCGCTGCGTAATCGGGTGGATCTTTGATCCATCCGGAGATATTACATCCTACAGTTTATTCACAATAAACAAGTAAGCAATCTATCATTCTCGTAGATTAGATCTATTATATTTATATATTTTGGTTGACTAGATCTAGATCTTGTAGTTTCCGCTGCGTAATCGGGTGGATCTTTGATCCATCCGGAGATATTACATCCTACAGTGTCAAAATTGAGAAATTCTATGACTCGGATCTTTAGTATTCTATTATTTATTATTTGTGTCTACTACTTAGGCAGAAAACCGTTACCCATTCTAACTAATAAACCTAATAAACTGAAACAAACCTCAAAAACGGAAGAAGGGGTGGAAAGTGAGGAAGAAAGAGATCTAAGGCTTAAAGCTTATTATTTATTATATATATATTATTTGCTTTTCATTATGCACAATACTAAGGTTAGTATGAGATGAAAATATCACGTACGGTTCAGAGAACATACAAAAGCTTTGGAATATTCTTTTCTGGCACTCGAACGAAACCCGCTCTTACCCCAAGCTTTTAAAAAGATATATGTCATTACGTGCGACTATCTCCACTATAGAAAGAAAAAAAAAAGATTGTAGTTCATTTTCTGCACTTTTTTATGAAAAAGTCTTTATTCATTATTCTATTAGCATTAAGTAGTCAACATTTGACACTAGGGGTTTTACCATACTATACTATACATACAAACATAACAAATAAAACAAACAAAGATAGTTAGCATAGATAGAAGTCTATCTCCAGTAGCCACCGGAGTAGATCTACACTAAAAAAAGACAAAGAACACCAGACATGAAAACAAATGTCTCAGGACACTTATTTAATTGAAACCTTCTAAAACTCAAAAGAGTCGACGGACTCTTCTATTCTAGTCTCCCGGTGACCTCAGGTGACACTCATCAATTATATAATCTTTACCCTAACGGATCCAATCTGAAACAATTTAGATCACGAAAAGGCACGAACAATATGTCTCTAAAAATGATGAATCAAAGCGACAAAAATTTATTCATATCGCCTTGAATAACAGGCGGTTAATCACCTCATAATTTATTTTTGGATTGAATCAAGAAACGGTGTACTAACCGTTGACCGAATCACAACTTTTTTTTCTCCCTTTTTTTCTTCTATTCGGCCGACTCACTTCTCCTTGGCAATTTACGTGAATTGCTGGGGTACCAAGGTGAGTATATATAGTACTACCTCCGGTCCAAAATATAAGTCCTCCTATATTTTTCTACTTGGCCCACAATATAAGTCGTTCTACATTACCAATACAACATTTATTGCTCTTTCTCTATCTTACCCCTAATTTATTATGAATCAAACAACTTTTCATTACTTAACAACTATTGCATTAATGATGACCAAAGGGTATTTCAGACATTAATCTTCAAATTAATGACATTCAACCAATTCCTTAATATATGTGAAACTCCAGGATGACTTATATTTTGGCGAATATAATTTTTTTTTTTTGGGTAAAGCATATACTAGTATTTGATTTTTTTCCCTTCCCAAAAATGAACCTTTCATTAACCAAGTCACAACGGCTAAAATTGGTAAACTTTACAGAATTTTCTACAAAACTATAGCGACAAAAACACAAAAATCGCCAACAAAATATTATTCGATCCGAAAGCGAGTCTAAGGTTCCGTGCTCTCTCCACC
This sequence comes from Gentiana macrophylla, assembly GCA_026214975.1. Taxonomy (NCBI): domain Eukaryota; kingdom Viridiplantae; phylum Streptophyta; class Magnoliopsida; order Gentianales; family Gentianaceae; genus Gentiana; species Gentiana macrophylla. The sequence goes on along the minus strand of CM047805.1, from coordinate 134,306,041 downwards.
GAATTTTTTATCATAACAAATGCCCGGGGTCTCTCCACATTTCGATTATGAAAAGCTCGATTTCGCCACATCCAAATCCCGTAAAATGTCTCCCGGAATAAAATACTTCCACTTTGTAGTCCCAAAATGCAATTGACGATCCTTTTTGAAGTTCAATTCGAGCCATTCGACCGCAGTCATTGCCGAAAAAAATCTTTGCCAGCATTCTTTAGGAACACCCTGAGTCCAAACCTCACAAGCCTATTGGCAGTCACATAGGGCATGTAGTATGGATTCATCTCCCTCGTCACACAAGGTGCATCTAAGAGAGGAAATAAGGTGGCGCTTCGCAAGAAAACCAACCACCGTTAATCCACCATGCGCAATAATCCACAACAAATAATTACCTCGCGTTGGCCCCTTCAAACCCCAAATCAACTTCCAAATATCTCGCTCATTCTTAGCTGCAACGCCGGGTGATTGAAAGAAGTAGCACTGAGGAAACAAAAATATATTGCTTTCGGATCATCTTGCCAGGTGATGCTCTTAACGCCCCAAGCGCTTTACAAATCTTTGCGCCAAATTGGCGAACAACCCGGCAGGTGTTTCCACCAATTTTCTTATGCAATAGGGCGTTGACCCAAAGAGTATTCATATGACTTATCAAGTTCCACACCAACTTCCCCAGTAATGCCAAGTTCGTTTGATGTAAATGATGAGAATCCAGGCCTCCTTCAATTTTTGGATTAGATATTTTACCCCACGCCACAAGATGCATCTTCCCGCCTCTTCATCCTCGATCTAGAAGAAGTCTCTGCAAATTAACTTTCTCCATTTCCGTAATTATCCCGAGAGGCAACTTAACCGATTCCTTGGGTTTTGGTAAACTTCTATTTATCATTTCCTTTTTTTCTTTTTATACAACATATATCTTTTATTAACTGTATTAATCATACCTCAATACAATTATCTTTTAGAGATATTTTATTTATTTAAAGTTTACCTTTAAATAAATATATCTTCCGTATTTAACGACACCATAACTCGATTATTATTTCGGTGAATTATTTAACCGTTAAAAATACATATACATATATATTTTCTAAAAGTCTCAAAAGACTTAAATACGTACCCTTAATGATATTTCGGGGTTTTACAGGGTTTTTTTTTTACAAGAGATGATTACTTCGACAGATGAAGGATCCATGACTTCTATTCAAGCTGTTTATGTATCTGCAGACGATTTAACCGGTCCTGCCCATGCTACGACAATTGCACATTTAGATGAGTTTATATCGATAAGCTGTGAAAGTATACAAATTCAATGAACAAAGTATAAAGATGAGGTCAATTATCACAATAAAACTTATTCAAGCTTAATTAAGACTTAAAACAACAAAGCATTTTTTTATCGATCAATAAAGCATTTAAAGACTTAAGCAGTTCAATAACATATAGACTAAAACCATATAATTACCATATTAAGACTTAAACCATATGTTATCAGATAAGGGTCTCATATAACACATAATATATCATGATGGATAAAAAAAAAGTGGATATTAGTTATAAGGCCGTCGCTAGAGACTTAATCATCATTTAGGACACTCAAAAAACTTATTCGGTTATAAGGACAATCTAATTTTTTTCTTTTCCTATTTTCCGTCTTTCTGCAAATACCACAAACCAAAAGCTGTATGACCTGTAAAACTTTTTTTCACCACTGTTTCCGTTACGATTTCTGACTCCACAAGGCGATTTCCGGCCACTGCTTATTGGTCATCCACCTCCCGTCCAATCCACATCCAGCCTTTGCCACCGGACATTGAGCAGGATCTTCTTCTGCGCAATTCAAGCAGACTGAAGAGGCGAGCAACAGAGGACCCGGCTCCTTCCCCAACCGCTGCTTCAGTATGTAATCTTCATTCAATCTGCCTGAACGTCGATGACAAGGTTTAATCGGAAATCGCGTAATAGTTAATCGGATATGAGAAATCATCGGTGATGAGCAATGCTTCAAATTGCAAATTGTTGAGACAGTGGTTACAGGTTTTGTACTCAATAATGCTTATTTGTTGATATCCAATAGATAATGATTTGGTAGTACTTATTGGCATGAGCCATTGGCAATTTTTCTTGTGTAGCATTCTTTTGAAATTGTAGTTATTTGTCATATATAGTAATAATTGATGGATATGTACTCCTATGAACTCGTCTTATAATATAACCATGTCTTTAATCTTCCAATATCGGCCTTTATTTTTTTTGTTCTAATTGTGTACCAAGGGGACTTAGGAGTGTTCTTTACCAAAATGAAGGACTCACGTGAATGCCCTTTGGCAATTGATACAAATGTCACTTCTTACTTTTTTATCTAGGTATAATCAAATGGTTATTTCACCTTTCAAGTGTCATACAAAAGGACCAGTCATATTATAGACATACTTGTAAAAGCGAAGGAAGAATCTCAATCTGCTCTGTTCCCGAACATGAAATCGGATATTTAACCTTTTCGACATGAAGATATAGGAGTTATCGATTTCGGTGATATATTTTGTCAAATCATTGAGTGTTTTTCATCCAAATTTCTACAAGATAAAATTCACTTTTCTTTCAAACTTTATGACTTGGATGGCACGGGGCATATTGAATGCGAAGAGGTTAATTAAGCAAATGGTGATTGCATACTTACAAGAGAATGGAATAAATTAAGTTGGTGATGTAACTATTGAAATGATATAGACAAGACATTCTTACAAGATTTTGTTTGCCTTCCTTTTAGTTTTCATTACAGATCCGTTAAATTATGCAGTGAGAAATGTGCGCATTGTGCCTTTTATTTGGATAAGCTGTTAGGAAAGTTTGTTATGATTTATTTATGAGCATCCGAATTGTCTTTGTGCATATCATCCGAATTTTCATTTTTATGTTGTATGTTTGTTTTCTTTGTTGCTTGAAGCTAAATTACAGAGAAGTGGGCATGAATGTGAATGAATTTTGTCAAAATTTGATGATATTATGAGTTTGAAGTAGTTGATTTGAGTATAGAACAATCATATTTTTTCCGATTTACATGCTACGTGATGGAGTGACATTGATGATCGATGCGGGGACATTGCTTGACTTACGCGGTGACATTGATGTCTCGATGCAGGGGACATTGATGATTTATGCGGTGACATTGATGACTTATGCGGTGACATTGATGTCTCAAGCAAGCGGTGACATTGATGAATTATCGCAGTGACATTGATGTCTCAAGCATCGACATCGATGACTTATCGCGATGACATTGTTGTCTCAAGTAGTGACACAATAACACGTCTAGGAGAAACATTTGAGCATTCATAGATTGTGTTTTACTAATTAGTTGATGATGTATTTGGGTGCTTATAATAGATGATATAGTCCCTTTTGCTTTCGCAAAGACAAGCATACGATCTAGGAGGCTTTTATTACCTTCTTATGGGTTTCACTCACCATGGTGGCTTACAATTAAGTCTTTTTGGGTTTTAGTGTCGCTTATAATAGATGTGGATACTCATAGTTTGGGGTTGTTTTTCTTTTCTCTTATGGTTGTCTTTGTCTGTTTCTTGGGTTGCGAGTTGATATAAGTGCTTTATGGCATTTGGCTAGCGTGGTTTATATTGGAGCCGGTTTTTGAGCTTGCAACTATGAAAAAGAGCTATCAATTGTTAAAAGGCAGACCATGATAGCTTTCGACCTTGTTTTTGTGTATATGGCTATTTGTGGGTGATCACACTATATTCTCATCGGTTGTGGTTAATGGTGGGGATAATCATGGTGTGCTTACAACAATTATGGTTGGTGGATTTTTGGTTGGAGTTCTTTGGTGATAGTTAATCTGGTGGCCTATTAGTGTAAAGTGTGTTTTACTATGTGTGCAAGAGTTACCATCATCAAGAGATTGACAAGAGTGCCCTATATGATCATCTTGGTGGTGCGGGCTTACGCAGCGATGACATTGCCGATTATGCAGTGACATTGATGACTTACGCAGATGACATTGATGTCGATGCGATGACATTGATGTCGATGCGATGACATTGATGTACGATGCAATGACATTGATGACTTATACAATGAGATGTCACCGATCAAGGTTGTCAATGGATCGCGGTGGTCAATACATCATTGTATTCAATGAATCGCGCGGTCATTGCATCGGGGTGGTTAATGGATCCCGATGTCAATACATCTGGGGGGTAGATGGTCAATGTATGATGGTGATGAATACGCCACGTAGATTTTTATGAAAAAAATTGATTTATGAAATTTATTCGGAAAAATATCAAATTTGATTTTAGAATAAAGAAGGCGAAAAATATGAATTTTAGTGAAAAAATTATGATGATCCGAGTTTTAGATCAAAATATATGACGTTTATAAATATGATGAATTTAAAAATAAAAATAAAATAAAAACCTGCTGTCGTTCCTTTTTTCTTTTTTCTTATGCGGTAGCATTCTTGATTATGCATGGCATTGATGACTTACGCGATGGCATTGATGTACGATCGCGATGGCATTGTTGACTTATCGCGATGGCATTGATGTCGGATCGCGATGGACATTGATATCGACGCGCGCGGTGACATTGATGACTTATACAATGAGATGCCATCGATCAAAGTTGTCAATGGATCGCGCGTCAATACATCGTGGTATTCAATGAATCGCAATGGTCATCGATCGGGGGTGGTTAATGGATGTCGGTTGTCAATGTATGGCGGTGATCAATACGCCACGTCGATTTTTATGAAGAAAAAAATTGATTTTTGAAATGTATTCGGAAAAATATAAAATTTGATTTTTGAATAAAGAAGACGAAAAATATGAATTTTAGTGAAAAAATTATGATGATCCGAGTTTTAGATCAAAATATATGACGTTTAGACATATGGTGAATTATAAAATAAAAATAAAAACACGTTCTAAGCAGTTTTTTTTTTTTTTTTTTTTTTTTTTTTCCCCTTTGAGAGCTTCTTTTTTTTCTTTCTTTTTTTTCCTTCTTATCTTTATCCACTTAAAATTAGAATGTCCTTATAACTAAATAAGTTTCCTTTTAAAATTAGAATGTCCTTATAACTAAATAAGATTTCGGAGTGTCCTATTACCCCTAATAAGTTGAAAATCAGTCCTTTTAAATAATTAGCCCAAAAAAAAAATCTGCTTAGTCAATGTTATTCACAATTATTCGTATATTAAAATAAAAAAGTATTCGTATATTAGTAAAAAAAATCGAATATTTTTTATAAAAAAAAAAAAGTAAAAACAATTCGGAGAAATTAGAAAAGTCAGATCCGAATCCGAACCAACAAACCTTCGTCATTTCATTTGGACTTCATCATTTATCTCGAGGTGCAGCGAAGATAATAAGGTTTCCGCCCAATCTTCTTATCTTATTATTCGAAAATCTGGCGTTTTTCCTCGCAAATGGAAAAGTAGACAACTTTTGAAATTCATCTTCTGATTATTGCACTTTAATCACTGAAGCCCCATTTCCGTTGCTCATCGATCGAATTGATTTTCCTCTCGAAAATTCAACTGTTTGAAATAATAATTCCAGAAGAGAGTTGAATTTGTGGATATGGGGATGTGGCGGATAAATTGGCGTATTTCCAAGCAATCACGGGTCTTGAAGATACTGATTTGTGCACCGAGATCCTCTCTGCTCATGGATGGGACCTCGAATTAGCCATTTCTTCGTTTACCTCTTTATCCTCATCCACCGGCGCCACCACCGCCGACCACCCTTCTGCTGCTACATCTAACCCCGGTTCCAATCAGGAACCATCGGAGTTGGCGATGCCTGCCTCTACCTCCGCTGCTCCTGTTGGTGGTGGAGGTGGTGGTGGACCTCCAGCATTGGCTTGGAAACTTATTACCCTCCCGTTTTCAATTATTTCCGGTAGTCTAGGATTAATTTCGGGTGCTATTGGACTCGGAATATGGGCGGCTGGTGGTATCTTATCGTATTCTCTAGGTATGGTCGGATTCAATGCCGGCCGGCTTGGGGATTCGTCCTCGACTACGCCATTGACGACGTCTGTCTCCGTAGCGGTGTCAGAGGGTATGGAATTCGTGGCGAGTTTCGAACGGGATTTTGGGAGAATACGACCTAATTTTGTAGCTGAGGGTTTCATGGATGCTTTGCAGAGATCTAGGCAGGCGTTTAGGCTCTTGTTTGTGTATTTGCACTCTCCGGACCATCCCGACTCGCCAATTTTCTGCCAGAGGACGCTTTGTGATGAGGCTTTGGCTGCCTTCATTAACGAGAACTTTGTGTCTTGGGGTGGGAGTATAAGGGCTAGTGAAGGCTTTAAGATGAGTAATAGCCTCAAAGCCTCTCGGTTCCCATTTTGTGCTGTGGTTATGGCTGCCACTAACCCCAGGATTGCCTTGCTGCAGCAGGTTTTGATTAATCTATTTGCTAGTTCCTTTCACCTATGTTTCGTCTATGGCTTTTGTCGTAAAGGTCATTTCTTTTTTGGTAGACATGTGGGTATTTGGCTTTGTTAGTGAGAGTAGCTTTTGTTATGTCTTGCTGCTTATGTTGCTTCTTTTATATGGATATTGATGCTTTGGCCCAGTTGCATGGTATTTTGAGAACTTGTTAAAATTTCTTCAGTGTTCACAATTACTTCCATCTTTTCAACACGAGAAATATGGTTTTGTGGAGAATACCTAGGTTTCATTTGGAAAATGAATTGAAGTGCCGCTGTGTGGTAGTCCTGTCCTTTTCCTGACCTTAAAGAGTGGTTTTGTATGTTAGTCACACTTCAAAGTTAAAACTGCTTTCTTTTGTTTGTTGGCATGCATTCATACGGATTATATCTTTCATGTTGAATCATTACCCCTTTTTTGTCAGCTCTCTTTTTCTGCTACGACTTTTGTTTGGGATTATTTATGCTTGTTCCTGATCAAAGTTTCCAGGATTGGCAGTTAAGAAAGACCAATTCTCTTGTTTTGCTGCTACAGTTGCATTGTCCACCAGTTGTGTTTTTTTTTTCCTTTGTTCTGTAATTTCGTATGCCTTCAGCATTGTCCATTTAATCTTGTCTGTACTTAAAATTTGACATTGTCTGGCTTTTACATTCGTTGTTGAAAGAAATCTGAACACACTTATTTTTTCTTTCTTCTCTTTTTCCTAAAATCTTGAAGTTTGCTCTGCCAAATTATCGCTACTTGTTGCCTGCAATGCCTGTGCTTTTGTAGTAACGTTTAATGGATGTGTCTACTGGACCCTTTCAATGTACCATCTCAATCTTGCCACCTCGTTTTTCACCATTAGAAACTACCCTGAAGTTATTTCAAATATTGCACCTTTCCTTATTTCCTGCTTCCTTGAATGCTTATACATACACCTTAGACTTCTCATTTTCGTTATATTCATGCTTTCAGAACCATATACATACATACATACATACATAACTATGTATATGTAAATGTATCTGTATGTCTTTATGTTTGTGTATATCTATGCACACACACACCACTGACACCAGCACTTGAGCTTTGAGATTATTGTGTTGGGTCTTTGTGTCTCTTAGATCGAGCTGTATGAACATACGGAATATGCTTAAACGAGGGCCTTGAATTTTCTAATTGTGTATTCTACTGCAGTCACACAGCTAAAACTACTATTATGCAAAACACGGAATTTTTCTAATTTCACACCACTATATAGCTTCCTACAACTACAATGACCGGCCTTTCCTTTTGTTCATTTTTGTAGGTTGAAGGGCCAAGGTCACCTGAAGAAATGATTACAATACTGCAAAGGGTGCTGGAAGAGAGTGCTCCTGTTCTTGTTTCAGCTCGGCTTGATGCAGAAGAAAGAAGAACTAATATGCGTCTGAGGAAGAACAAGATGCAGCATACCGTGCAGCTCTTGAAGCTGATCAAGTATAGTGCTTTAGACTAGTTCTGCAATTAGGACATGTACATGTATACATAGTCAGTGTTTAATTTTTTTGGTAAACATGTTTAATTCTTTTATTCTACCAGGCCAGGGAACGTCAAAGGAGAGAGGAAAAAGAGCGGTTGGAAAGGGAAGCTGCTGAAGCTGAGAGGAAAAGAAGGGAGGAAGAAGAGGCTCGTGAGAGAGCAGCCCGTGAAGCTGCCGAAAAGGAAGCTGCCATGGCTAAATTGCGACAAGATAAAGCTCTTTCTCTAGGCGATGAACCAGAGAAGGGGCCTGATGTCACTCAGGTACTATTATTTATCTACTTCAGGGCAAAGTCTGTTATTGGCATACAAACTTCTGGTGCAAGTGCAATAGTATTTGCAGTCGCTATCTTTAAAAACTGCTCTCTACCCCCCTCACTGCTAATTGTGTTTCATGGATCTTCTTTCAAACACTTCCAATTTCGATTTTTGATCCAACAATATTTTCCACCCTCCTCTTCATCATCTCTCACTTCATCCGTAATATTATTTTTACCACGTCTTAATATTCCAAATTGAGGAGAAGTTTGGTCCTTCAACTTGAACTTTTGCCCAGGTAGTCCTTTTATGCCTATGCCTATGCCTGTGCCTATTGACAATACAATCCGCTCAAAGATCATTCTTAATGTTCTCGCTATTTCGATGACGAAAGATTTTAAAATGGAACATCATATTGAAGTATCTAATTCGACCCATTTTTCTGAGGTTCAAGAACCTTTATAACAAGGCCGAATTTTCCCAATTAAATATGAAGAAAATATTCTGGGAAATGCCGAATGACGTTTCATTACTTGCATGCAGACATGCTTCACTTTTTTTCTGAGAGAACCGATTCAGTGTATGTCTCTATGATGGAATTATGTTTGATAATAGCACATCAGCATTTCCCATTTCGTCTTTTCACAGCATTTAATGAATCCATAGAGTTATTTTTACATTACATAGTAATGCCCTTCTCCTGCCAATCTGCTCAAAGATTACTCTGTATGTACCCCAATGTTCTCTTATTGCAATGAAATAAAATTCCCTTTAGTCTGATTATTGTGCTTCCATTTGCTGCTCGACTTTTGTAGGTTTTAGTACGATTTCCCTCAGGTGATCGTAGGGAGGAGGAGATTTCACAAGACAGCAACAATACAATCACTATACGATTATATCGATTCTCTGGGAAGCTTAGAGCTAGATAGTTACAGCCTCGTCACCAATTTTCCCCGCACCGTATATGGTTCAGACAAGCTCTCATTGTCCCTGGAAGAAGCAAGACTGCATCCTCAAGCAAGCCTTTTCATTGAAATGAATTCTTGAGAGAGAGAGAGAGAGAGAGAGGACAAAACGCTATGCCAACGTTTTTAATCTTTGGAAAAGGCTGATGTGCATCGTGACTAGTATTTATATACTTGCTTTGGCAGCCTTTTACATTCATAAAAAAGATATGTATTTTGTTCCTTGAAAAAAGCATATTTCTTAACGTCAATCACGAGAAAGCAGCTTAAGTAGGGACAGTAAGATGGTGCACGTACACATGGAAAACTCCCCAGTCACTAGAAGTTGCATGAAATTTGTGTTTTGTGGATGAAAATATACATTCAATGGATTATCATTCAACTGTGGAATGTGTCAAAAATAAGAATGTTTTGTGTTTTAACAGCAGCAGATCTCATTTCAATAGTGCTAATTGAGATTTTTGTTTTTGTGATAGACTTTGTTGCTGATTGTGTGACAGGGTTTTTACCTTTTAGGCTTGCCATTTAGTTCGTTTTTAAACAATGACAACATTTATGTACCCTTGTGACATGTTATGTTTAGTAAAAAGACAACAGAAAAAACTATATTAAGATTTCACCCGGTGGAGGATATGAGCATTTAGCGGATTCTTCTTCATCACGGTAGTGAATTCTTCTTGTTTCTCTGAGAGGTCTACTCCTTAGCCACGAAATACTCCAAATGCAGCAATGCCAAGTTGGCGGCTGGACAAATTCTCCTCCCCTGCACGGCTGCACCAAAAGGCATCATCTTGATTTCTCTCTTACACGTTATATCAAACACCTGTTGTTCGTTTTCTTTCTCCTGGTTTGTTAAGAACCTTTCAGGCTTGAATTCCATCGGATCCTCCCACACTTCTGGATCCAATCCCATCTCTGCAACCATGAAATTCAAAACTGCTTTTTTAGGGACCAAGTACCCGTTCACTTCCACATCCTCTGTCACCGCATGGGGCAACACGAAATGGCCAGGAGGGTGACGTCTCAGGCCTTCCAAGACTATAGCTTTCAGGTAAGGCGTTTTCTTCAACTTCTCTTCCTCAACAACTCTTATATCCTCCTCTGCTATATCGGAATTGATTTTCAGTGCCGAAGATGGTCCCATGACATGGATTATTTCTTCATATAGCTTTTGCTGAATGCTGGGATGCTTCACTAGGTTTGCCATAATCCATTGCAATGCGGTGGACGTGGTATCAGTGCCGGCATTCAGAAATTCGCTGCACATGGTCACCAATTCTCCCTCATCAGGCTTTCTCCTGTCCTCAGGGAGCTGCAAGTCCACCAAAGTGTCCAGGTATGCAACTATCGATTTCTTGTTGTTTCTATCAGAATCGACCTGTTCCCGTCGTGTTGCTTCAATTCGAGCTCTGATCGGAGGGATCAACACCTTTTTCTTGCTCTCGACGCAATTCGAGCAGTTGTTTCTGGCGTCCTCGGAACAGAACTTTGCTTAGTCGGGGAAAGAAGCCGAGTATCTGATTACGGATAGACTTCATCAGCAAACAGTGCAATACAGACTCGATTTCATGAATTTGTTGCTCTGGAAGCTTATCACCAAAGCACATGAGAACAAGCAAGCAAAACATGCCATGACGAAAATGATCCATCACCTTGACTGCAACTTCTCCGCCATGGAGGAACCGTCGGAAAAGGATGCCGAGCACCCGGCGTCGAGCACCTGAGTATGACTTAACACGGGACGTCTGTAGAATTTTAGAAGAAAGGTTTCTTCGTAGAAGATGCCAGGTGGGGCCGTAGGCAGATGAGCTGATGTTATGCCGGTTGCTGTTCATAATTCTGTCTGCCAAGGTGGATTCAGGGCGGTTGGAGAAATTCGGCCCATTCTGGATTAGAGTCTTGTAGGCTAAAGAATGACTTCCGACGAATACGTAAGTACGTGGGCCGAAACGGAGGGAGATGATACGGCCGTACTTGGTTTTCAAGTGGCGGAGGGTGGATTCAAATTGTGAGGCATTTCGAAGCCATAGCAAGTTGACAATGAGGGGAAGAGGGAAAGGTCCAGGGGGTAGAGAAAGCTTGTAATTATTGGAGAATAGAAGATTTAGGATGAATTTCAGAAAAACGGAGACACCGAGGGTGGTTAGGATGAGGATGAAGCAATAGTAGTAGTAGTCCTCCATGCTTCTTCGTCTAACTTGTTTTTCGTCTATTATGTTGCTTTGCCTGCCATACCGCACCATCCTATATGCATACGGGTAGTGCATGATATCATTGTTAGGATTAGTGTGAACAGACAACGACGAAAAACAACTTAAGGTAGGCATAAGAGTTACGCAGACCTAATAAAATGCTACTAGAGTTTGATGTTGTTGATCAGGTCTATATATCTATCTATACGTGTGTATATATATATATATCTATATATATATATAAAACTATTGTGGGAACGTGTGTTTACCCCACAATATGTCCTTTTCAATTTTTAATATTACTTAAATAATTACTTATTAATACTCCAGACCATCCCGACTCACCAATTTTCTTCCAGAGGATGCTTTGTGATGAGGCTTTAGCTGCTTTCATTAACGAGAACTCTGTGGTGTGGTGTGGTAGTATAGGGGCAAGTGAAGGCTTAAAGACAAGTAATAGCCTCAAGGCTTCCTGGTTCCTATTTTGTGCTGTGGTTATGGTTGCCACCAACCCTAGGATTGCCTTGCTGCAGCAGGTATTGATTAATCACTTTGCTAGTTCCTTTCACCTTTGTTTCGTTTATGGCGTTTTTTTAAGCTTTATATTGTAAATGTCATTCCATTCTTTTGGTAGACGCGTGAGCATGTGGTTTAGTTAGTGGGAGTATATTCATGATTCACTTTACTGCATATGTTGCTTCTTTCAATTGGATATTGGTTTGGCTCAGTTGCATGCTATTTGGAGAACTTGTTAAATTTATTCAGTGTGCGCAATTACTTCCATATTTTCAACACGAAAAATAGGTCAGTGCTGCTGTGTGGTAGTCCTGACCTTGAAGAGTGGTTTTGTCTGTTAGTGTTGTCACACTTGAAAGTTGAAACTGCATTCTTCGGTTTGTTGGCATGCATTCGTAGGGGTTATATCTTCCATGTTGTATCATTACCCATTTTTTTATCGGCTGCCTCTTTTTTCTTGTTACGACTTTTAATTGGGATGATTTATGCATGTATTCCTGATCAATGTTTCCAGGATTGGTAGTTACAAAAGCCCAGTCCTTTTGTTTTGCTGTTACAGTTGCATTGTACAGCCAGTTGTGGTTTTGTTTTCCTGGATTTGTAATCTCGTATGCCTTCAGCGTTGTCCATTTCATCTTGTCTGTACTTGAATTTTGCCTTTGTCTGGCTATTACATTCCCTATTGAAACAAATCCGAATGCACTTCTTCCTCTCTTTTCTAAAATCATAAAATTTTGGTCTGCCAAACCGTCACTGCTTGTAGATTGCAATGTCTGTGCTTCTGTACTAATGTCTAACGGATGTGTCTACAGAACACGTTTCACGTATATCTCAATCTTGACTCCTCATTTGTTCCACCATTAGAAACCGCCCTGAAGTTCTTTCTAATATTCTTCCTTTCCTTATTTTCTGCAACCTTGTATGCTTAAACAATCACATTGGACTTATCATTCTCATTACGCGTCTTCTATTTATGCTTTGAACTTACTGTCCAACAATTAAAGCCATATGCATGCACTTATATATATGTGTGTGTGTGTGTATACACACGCACACACACCCACCAGCGTGTGAAGTTTGAGATTTTTGTGTTGTGTTCCTGTGTCTCTTAGACCGAACTGTATGAACATACGAGACTTGCTTAAAAGAAGGCGTTGAATTTTCTAAAGCTTATTCTACTACAGTCACACGACTATAATTAATTTTTCAGCCAAGTACGGAATTTTCTTAACTCGTTAAGAGATGGTTGCAGTTATATACAGCTTCTTACGATGACTGACCATTCCTTTTGTTCATTTTTTGTAGGTTGAAGGGCCAAGATCACCATAGGAAATGATAACAATACTGCAAAAGGGTGGCAGGAACTGGAAGAGAGTGCTCCTGTTCTCGTATCAACACGGAAGAAAGTTTGATTCCTAAAAAGTTGACACTTACATCATTCCTAATCTCAATTCTTACACTTACACTCACCTTTGGTAGGTAGGTGAGTAAAGATGCTAATGCAAAGTCATCATCCTTCCTAATCTCAATTCTTTGTCAAATATGGAACCAACCAATGTGTGCCTGACCTAAGTTTGCTTAAAGGGAAGAGCTTTGGAACAGAGACAATAAACCAACTTCACTCGGTTTACGTTTTGACAACTAGATTCTATCCGACTTCTGCCATTAATCTACATTCAATTCAAACTCAAAAAAAGGAACCGAAAAGCTAGCGGGTTTGTGTAATAATAGGACTACAGGGAGATTAGCATTATCATTCTTGACACTGTTTCAAGTTTGAGTCCTTCATGCATTCAAAACATTGCATTTTTTATCTTTCTCTTTTTACCCTCCTTTGCGTTTCATGACGTCACAGCATGGCATACAAAGTGAGCACAAGGAGAGGCTTAACTAGATGATAACATACATACATGAACAAAAATGCAGTACAAGATAAAATATAAAATGCACTGGCTTTCAAATGGAACTGGACTGTAATATTAGCAATTGTATATAGTACAACTTTGCAACATATAACTCAAAAGCAAGCCAGGAAAACTATGATTAACATTTCATAAAATGGTTTTCAAAGTAAATAATGAATGAGTTTAAGATTTCACCCTGGGGATGATGTGCGCGGTTAGTGGATTCTTCATCACAGTGGTGAACTCTTGCTTCTCCGAGAGATCTACTTCTTGGCCACCTACTTCCTTCCACTCAAAATACCATATCAAATTAGCCACGAAATACTCCAAATGCAGCAATGCCAAGTTGGCTGCAGGACACATTCTCCTCCCTGCACCAAAAGGCATCATCTTGATTTCTCTTGTACAAGTTATATCAAACACCTGTTGTTCGTTTTCCTTTTCCTGGCCTGCTAAGAACCTTTCAGGCTTGAATTCCGTCGGATCCTCCCACACCTCTGGATCCAATCCCATCTCTGCAACCATGAAATTCACCACCGCCTTTTTAGGGACCAAGTACCCGTTCACTTCCACGTCCTTTGTCACCGCATGGGGCAGCACGAAATGGCCTGGAGGGTGACGTCTCAGGCCTTCCAAGACTATAGCTTTCAGGTAAGGCATTCTCTCCAAGTCCTCTTCCTCCACAACTCCCATATCCTCCTCTGCTATATAATTGGTCTCAAGTGTCGTCGGGGATGGTCCCACGACCTGGACTATTTCTTCATATAGCTTTTGCTGAATGCTGGGATGCTTCACCAGGTTAGCCATAATCCACTGCAACGCTGTGGAGGTGGTATCAGTGCCGGCATTCAGAAATTCACTGCACATGCTCACCAATTCACCCTCATCCGGCTTTCTCTTGTATTCAGGGAGCTGTAAGTCCACCAAAGTGTCCAGGTATGCAACTGTCGAGTTCTTGTTGTTCCTATCAGGATCAGCCTGTTCCAATCGCTTTGCTTCAATTCGAGCTCTGATCGGAGGGATCAACACATCTTCTTGCTCTCGACGGAATTCCAATAGTTCTTTCCAGCGTCCTCTGAACAGAATTTTACCGAGTTTGGGAAAGAGACCGAGAATCTGAAATCGATTAAACGTCACCAACAAACGGTGCAACACAGACTCTATTTCATGAATTTGTTGCTCCGGGAGCTTATCACCAAAGCACATAAGAACTAACAAGCAAAACATCCCATGACGAAAATGATCGATCACCTTGACTGCAACTTTTCCTTCTTTCAGAAACCGGCTTAACAGGATACCCAGCACCCAGCGTCGAGCACCTGAGTAAGACTTCACACGAGAGGGATGAAGAATCTCGGAAGTAAGGTTCCTTCGTAGAAGACGCCAGGTGGGACCGTACGAGGCTGAGCTGATGTTATGCTGATTGCTGTTCATAATTCTAGCCGCCAGGGTAGCCTCAGGACAGTCAGAGAAAACCGCCCCATTCTGAACAAGAGTTTTGTAAGCCAAATCATGGTTGCCGACGAATACAGAAGGACGTGGGCCGAAACGGAGGGAGATGAGAGGGCCGTACTTGGCTTTGAAACGGCGAAGGATGGATTCAAATTCTGAGGAATTCCGAAGCCATAACAAATTACCAATGAGAGGAAGAGGGGAAGGGCCAGGTGGTAGAGAAAGCTTCTTGGAGAAGAGGATGAATTTGAGAAGAAAGGAGATGAAGAAGGTGGTTAAGATGACGACGAACCAGTAAGAGTAGTCCTCCATTGTTGTTTGCTTTACTTGCTTCTCGTCAATTCTGTTACTTTTGCTTGTTTATATATTATAATAATCGTACGTATCCTATATGGATACAGGTGTGAAAGTGTGAACGTCTCCGTGCCATATCGTTCATTTCTAAACGGGTCTCCGTCGCTCTCAGGTATCCACATCTCCATTTGTTTTTTTTTTCTTTTTTTTTTTTTTTGTTGTTGTTGTTGTTGAAGTTTCGTTTGAGATACTTTACATATTAATTTTTTTTTGGGGTAAGGGTCCAAAAGGACACAAAATAGACTTAATTAGGCAAATAGGACACTAAGAAATCTTATTTGGTTATAAGGACACAAATTAGATAGATAGACTCAAATACCCTTAATGAACAAAAATTATAATAAATAAAAAAAATAAAAAACTGGCGCTGGTAAATAAAAAACATGCGCATTTTTTTATTATTATTTTTTTCAAAATAGCGCTGAACGTTCAGGGTTTTTCTTTTCTTTTCTTTTCTTTTTTTTTTTTTTTTTTTTTTTTGCAAGCGTTGAAAAGGTTTTTTTTTTTTTTTTATTTTATTTATTTTATTGCTGACACCATCGCGATCTGATGAACACCTTCCGATTCGATGACCGGCTGCGACGCATTGACCACCACGATCATTACACCGCAACGCATTGACCACCGCGATCGCAGATTATCATCCCGATGTATTGACCACCACCGCGACGCGACGACGCATTGACCACCGTGATCATTGACCACCGCGATGCGATGACCACCCGATCGCAGAGACACCGCGCGCGACGACGCATTGACCACCGTGATCATTGACCACCGCGACGCGATGACCACCCCGACGCTGAGAGACACCCGCGATGCGAGACACACCGACGAATGAGACACGCGCGATGAAGTGACACCGCGATCGCGAGACGGCGCGAATGAAGTGACACCGCGATCTGAGATACACCGCGATGTAGAGGCACCGCGATGAAGTGACACCGTGATGCAGAAACACCGCCATGCAGGAACACCACGATGAAGTGACACCGCGATGCAGAAACACCACAATGAAGTGACCACCCCTGATGCACAGACACCGCGATGAATTGACCACCCCTGAAGCAGAGACACCGCGAAGCAGTGATTACCCCCGATGCAAAGACAGCGCGATGCAGTGACACCCCCGATGTAGAGACACCACGATGAAGTGACACCGCGATGCAGAGACACGCGATGTAGAGGCACTGTGATGCAGAGACACCGCCATGCAGGAACACCACGATGCAGAGACACCACGATGAAGTGACAACCCCCGATGCAGTGACCACCCGCGATGCAGAGACATCGTGATGTTATAACATTTGATGACGCGAGACACAATGATGATCAGAGACATCACGATTAAGAGACACCGCGATCGCGAGACACGCTGATGAAGGCGCGTGCAGAGACACCGCGATGCTGAGACACCTCGATGAAGTGACACCGCATTGCAGAGACACGCGATGCAGAGACACCACGATAAGTGACACCGCATTGCAGAGACACCGCGAATGAAGTGACACCGCATTGCGAGACAATCGCGATGTTATGACATTTGGCGACGCAGAGACACCGCGATGAAGTGACACCGCGATCTGAGAGCGCGCCGATCGCAGACGCCTCGATAAGTGACACCGTGATGTAGTGACACCTCGATGCGAACGGCTCAATGAAGTGAAACCGCGATGCATTGACCACCCCAGATCCATTGACCCGCTGCGTGCGATTAAGGGGCCACCGCCGATCTTGCAGAGACACCGTGACGCGGTGACCACCTCGATATAGAGACACCCCGACGCGGTGACCACCCCGTCTGAGGCGCCGTGATGCGAGACACCTCCGTCGGTGACCATCGTGATGCATTGACCACCCCGTTCTGCGAGAGACATCGCAACGCGGTGGCCACCCCGTTCTGAGAGACACCGTGATGCGGTGACCACCCCGATGCAAGGACACCGCGATGCGATTGCCACCCCGATCGCAGGACACCGTGATCTGATGACCACCCCGATGTAGACGCCTCGATGAAGTGACACCGCGATGCATTGACCACCTCGATCCATTGACCACCGCGATCGCAGATGGCCACCCCGATCGCTGAGACACCTCGACGCAGTGACCACCCCGTCTGAGGACCACCCCGATGTAGGACCATCCCACGATGCGATGACCACCCCGACGCACGAGACGCCGTGATGCGAGAGATGCCCCAATGTAGTAACAGCGTGATCCATTGACCACCGCGATCAGATGGCCACCTCCGATCTGAGAGACACTCGATGCGATGACCACCCCGATCGCAGGACCACCGCCGATCAAATGACCAACCCCGATATAGGGACCATCCACGATCGATGACCACCACGATCACGAGACGCGCGATGCGAGATGCCCCAATGTAGTAACAACGTGATCCATTGACCACCGCGATCGCGATGGCCACCCGATCGACGAGAGACACCTCGACGCGATGACCACCCCGATCGCGAGGACCACCCCGTCGCATGACCAACCCCGATATAGGGACCATCCACGATCTGATGACCACCACGATGCGAGACGCCGCGATGAGAGATGCCCCAATGTAGTAACAACGTGATCCATTGACCACCACGCGATCGATGGCCACCTCCGATCTGAGACACCGTGATGCGATGACCACCCCAATGTAGAGACACCGCGATATAGTGACCACCCGCGATGTAGACACACCACGATGCAGTGACCACCCCCGAGGCAGAGACATGACTTAACAATTATAATCTCTATGAACCATAATGCACATGATAACTTGTTCAAGGAAGTTACTTCTCACCAAAGAGCCCTATCCTTTGATTGTATCAAACAAGAACCCTCATAAATTCTAGATGACCAAAACGAAACAAATATTTTTTTTGGACCTAAAACTAGCTTAAAAACAAGACAGAAACAAAAAAAGAAAGCTGCAGCACTTTTAGCTTCCCAACAAGTACAAAAAAAACCAACAACTATTGAGCTTGTGCTAAAAAATATGCAGCAATTTAACTTGTCTATAGACTATAGAAAAACAACAGGGTCACCAGCCATCCTCATAAGTAATTTGAGAAGCTCAGTCAACACAGCACCATGATCATTGCTATTCCATCTTTCTATTTGATCTGCAGGAAAAATAAAAGCACCACAACACCAGTTTTGCATATATCATAACACAGAGATTTAAGTATGCACTATTTTTTTTCAAAGCAGTTCCAAAAGCTCCAGGCAGCAAACTCAGTTGCACCATAATCTACCAACATTTTTTTTGACACAAAACAAAACTTATGAGTTCAAAATTAACTCAGTCTTTAAACTCAAAACAGGTTATGTTCCACCAATTCCTTCACACCTTTCCTTTTTCCCTTGATTTGATTTCATTTGATTTTCAATCTCACTGCTACTCGGCTGTGTTGCACTAAAAAGGGAGAAAATGGTAGGGTTGGATATGCCCGAGCTTCATTTCAACATATACAGAATTAGCCAACAACAATCAAATCAATCCACAAAAATAACATGTTAATTGCAATCAATCAATTTAGATCCACAAAAATAACATGTTAATTTTGAGTTTCAGATCATGCCGTCTTCTTCTTCTTCAAAAATAACATGTTAATTTTGAAAATGACTCAACAACTTCTCCGGCCGATGAACTCTTCTTCAAAGGGAAACTCCTTCCTCTTCATCTCCCTCCTCGTTTACAAATGCTCCAAACACTTTTAAACATTAACACACAAGAAGAGACTACTAATTATGAAGATTGTAGCAATCCGGCGAATTATCTCCTCTACGAATCTTGCGAGGTTAGTTGTGAACTTAATCCTTTGAGTTTTTCTTTCAATGGTCCACCAAGAGTTACGATGAATTTGGGAGTTTCGTTCATAACAATCCAAAGAAAAGTTGGAGCAAGAAATCGAAATCGATGAAGCGATCTTTTGTTTTAACCCAAAAGCTCAAGAATTCACGGGCATGTCTCAAGGCTTTGTTTATCAAAATCCATTAGCTCAAATGAGAAAGCAGAGAGGTTTGCAATTGCAAAGCAAGAATGTGGTAAATCGAATAGGATAACCAAGAAAATTATCCCATTTGGAGCTTTTTCTCATGTGGAAGTGGAAACGAAGAGTAATGATAATAATAATAATATAATTCAAATGCCAAGAAGGTCTTTTCTCAGGGCAATCAAGCGGCATTCTCCAGTGAAGTGCCTATCTTCATCTTCATCTAATTCTTCATATTCAGGATTCTTCCTTATCATCTTCCTTTTCGGTGAATTCAAATGCTATGGAGAAAAGTTAGAATAGGCACCAAAATCAAAGGTAAAGAAGATGGGTATATCCTTATTTCTTCAATCCACCGCTAATTGGCGGAAGCACCACAACCCCACGGAAGTAATTGGATTTGATGAGAAGCGAGGGAAGTGGAGTTGGTTACGTGGTCCTATATAATTGGGATGGTTTTCAGAGAATGTATAGTAAAGCCGAGAATGTGGACCGCAATTGACGTTTGGTGAAAATGGCGCCATTAAAGAAGCTTTGGATCTTTGGTATTTAGACCGAATTTACTTCCGGCAATAGCACCGACGACTAAGCGAAGCAACAGTATCTTGGCTTTTTTCTCCATGGAACTGAAAAAGTAATCGTGTAAACATATGAGGTTAATTTTGTCCGAGAACTATTATTTTGTCCTTATAACCAAATAAGATTTAAGTGTGTCCTAACTGTCTAATTAAGTACTCAAAGTAGTCCTTATAAACAAATATCCATTTTTTTTTTTTGCTAATTGAAGTACAAAAACATACCAAACTCGTCTCAAAACATAACTCTATTTAAATTTTTTTGGTTTTGTCATATAATATAAATCCATCAAAATAATCAAGGAAACATTTAGGGTGGTTTCAAAGGCACATCTGTTTTTACTTCCGGCACTCATTATTTGATTATTTTTTCAGATAATAAAACGTCAGTGCCATTTGTGTGTCTTGCTGAACACCAATGTCAGTGACACTGGCGTTGATGTTCAACAAGAAAAGCCATTGAAAAGTCGTGGACTGACGTTTCTAAATTGTAACACTTTTTTAGACGTCGGTGTTCAACAAGGAACACCAGTGACACCGACGTTCCCTTTTTAAAAAGCCACCGGGTGGCAAAGTAATTTTTTTGTGACGCTGAGAATAATGTGGTGCCAAAAGTAAAAATGAGGGCGTCTTTAGAAGCCCCCAACATTCATTACATTTTTTTCTTATTTATTTATTTATTATTTTATTTTATTTTATTTTTGCTTAAAACCCCTTATGTCCATAATCTAAGTCATCAACCCCGATGAATTTATATTTTAAGAGGGAGGTAGTACTATGTATATACAATCAATCAGACACACAATCTACTTTTATCATAGGTCTATATTTTTAGCAATGATTTTTACATGATAATCAGCGGTGTAAATAAGATTTCGTATCATTTGTTATGTGATTTAAGTGATTGTCTCATGAATATATATATATATATATATATATATATATATATATATATATATATTTTTTTTTTTTTTTTTTTTTTTTTTTGAAGGAAGTCTCATGAATATTTAGTCTTGCTAATGAGGCCTTTTCGAACGCGCTAAAAGCTGAGGCAAGAGATGATGTTTAAACTTTAAAAGTCTTTTTCAAACATTGAGATATTTATTTTATTTTATTTTTTAATGATGTCTTTTTTGAGGGATTTAAAGGTCTTTTTTTTTTATGAACAAAACTTTATTATTAAATCACGTCCGTCAAACAAGTGGCAGTAACATCCATCGGGGCTCAGCGTCCCAAGAGACCATGTCCTAAATAAGCAAAGTATATCGAGCTAAGAGATGCGTAAAGACATTAGCTACGTGCCGAACAAACGAAAAAGAAACCGAAAGAAAATTACTACACTTAGAAAGACAATCATGAGTAAGAAAGACAATCATGAGTAAGGCACCTCAAAACAGTGACATCTTCCACATGTCGATTATGAAGGATGCAGGTTCTTAGATCTAAACGAGTTAGATCTATGCGCAGCGGATGGATCACGATTTATATATCAAAACACATAATTAAAGGACTTAAACTACTACAAGGGGGTTAAGATTATTTTACCAATATCGGGAAGAGAAGCCTTGATCTTCCGATGTGTTCTCCAAACGGCGGTTGGTGGACACCCTTCTTGATAAATGAACCTCCTTGATATGCGACACCAAGAAAAACTCCAAGTTTTTCTTCTTCTAAAACCCAAGACAAGAAAACTAATTTTTCTCTCTTTTTGGTGATATGGGGCGAAATTTTCAAGTGTAAATTTCTTGGAATAACTCTCCTTTTATAGGAAAGACATCCTGGCCTCCAAGTATTAATTAATTAAATAATTAATTAATTAAACAAAATAAAAAGATATTTTCCTTAATGAATAATTGTGACATATTATTGACCAATAGGAAACTAAATAACATGTCATCCAACCAATCACATAACAAGAATATCTTTTATTTTCCATAACACAAGAAAATCAATTCTTGTGCTAAAAGAGAACCAATATGGCGCCACCTCCACAGGTTTTAAGCACATAAAATGTCTTTTATGTGTATTATATTATTTAATTTCAACTAAATAATATCCATGCATATCAATTAATTAGATCACCAATTAATTATCAATGAGGCCCAAATAACAAGAATATCATTCCAATTACGAAAGCACATGGGGACCATGGGACTATAACGAGTAGCTCGATAATTAATTATTCATCGAACGAATAAGTACATTAATTATTAATTCGGGATTACGCCACCATAAACCCGAATCGAACTCTACCGATTATAGATGTATACTTATACTCAACCCATGTAGAGTAAATAAAGCGTCCATTGATATAATCACTACATACGGATTAACCTCCATGATCGTCCATTACGGTGGGAAGTCTCCGTGAACTCGACTCGAGAATATCTTATCCTTATTTACCATTAACCCCATGATGATCAATTAGTATGCATATCTGACTAGTAGCTAATTAGTCAAACGCAAACTCCCGGGATCGATCACTTTCTTAGGGCTAACAAATAAGGGGACTGTCTCTCTACTTCCCGCAGGAAGGAATGGATTCCATGTCTGCGTGAAAATCGAACTACTCACTCATCCGGAGATAGTGCCAATGAGAAGTGGCTTGGAACACATATTTAAGTGAACCGTAACTAACACATCAAACACTACCCCGGGACAAGCAAAGATCCTCGTGATCACCTCGGGATTAAGGTTGATCCATATATGATCATCTAATGATTTAATAAGATTCCTCGATTACGGAATTATACCGAGAAATTCAGATTAAATCGGTCGAATTCTATATGAATGCCATCATATATAAATGCCCCACGTAAGTACCTCTACCGAGCAGTCCGGATAAGACTATCACACCCTAAGGTGTTCAGGCGCATTATTGGTGTTTTAATCAAGAGACCCTAAACTCGATTAAGTTCACCACAGACTAATGATTTAAGTATATCACCACTAACTCAATCCTCACGTGCATGCCATACATCGAGTTAAGCGGTTACATCTTGATATACTTAGGGTTTGCAAAGAAGATGTATTATTTACAAGCACAAAGCAAGTAATAAGGTGAGATAAAATCATCATCCATTACTAAAAACAATTACACAAATTGTCTTTCGGGCACTACACCTAACAGATTAAGCCTCTGAACACAAGCCAAGCTGTCGTTCTTTACAACCAAAGAAGGAGGTCTTTATTGATGATAAGATATTGTAATTAATTTGTTTTTGTTACAATTTACTGAATAAATTTTGATAATATATATGGTATTTGAATTATATCGAATTTTACGTCAAATAATGTATTTTTCTTTATATATTATATGTTAGATAAAATGTATGTAATGTATTACATGTAGCACCGTGATTCCGAAAGCCCTTAACCAGAAACATTGTGTTAGACAAGTAAATTTTAGAATAAATTTTAAAATCCACGTTTACCGTTCTAGATTCTAAAATGAATATGCCGGAAAAAGGAAAAGAAAATTTGAGGTTCGGGAAAACAGACCCTCCTGGTCTTAACACGTGACACGTCCACGGCCACCGTTTTAGTAGTTGAGAACCCATTGTAAATCACTGGTGTAGAGATACATACTCCTAATTGATATAAATCTACTTCACTCGGTTTGTAAAAATAGTTTTAAATGATCAAATACGGAAACTTCTTTAAAAGGATACTGGTAACAATGCATGGAAAGATGTTCTATAAACTACTTAAATTCATCTCGCAGATACTTGTTCAATTTCTTAATTTACTTGTCATGTTTATCCTCTTGTCAAACTTACGTAAGCTACATTTCATTCTGCACTTTACTTGTTAAGTAATCATTCTTACTTGCATGTTTCACTTTCTTGTCATGTTTTTTTATCTTATTCAATCACGTTCATGAATGTTTCATGTGTCGATGTATGACGGAAGAAACCGAGAAGAAAGAATATGTCAGGGAAGATGGCCGGGCAATGCACCAAACATTGAAGCCTATAGAGGTAGGAGAAAAGAATATCCATGAAGAAGAACGAAGTAATGTACGAATGATGTCTACTGATGATATTAAATTTGTTGCAAAGGTTCATTTGGAAGCTTTTAACAGGACTTATCTGCCACACACAAAGTCTTTTGATGAAAATGGTTCTAGATTGGTATAATTTTTTTAAACAAGACAAGAGGATGCTGACGAAGATGAACACGCGAGCAGTGGAGATTTATGTACGTATGGAGGTTTGAATGATGACTTTAGATATTTTTCACCCGGGTTTAAAGTTAAGTGAGACATAGTGGATGTACCATGGAAACCTCCAAAGGAATGATGAATACAGCAATAAAAGTTACAATGGAAGTGTAAGTTCAACAAGTGTCATCGGGTATGGAGAAGAGCGATGAATATTCAACTCTACAACAAATGATCCGGGCTACAAAGAAAAAGAAAAGGATTGTTGGTAGGAAACAAAACACAATAAATTTTGATTTGTTTGTCATATATGAGGCGTTTCTTTTTTCTTCTTTTTCTTTTACTCAACATTGAACGATCATACTATTTTCTCTTAATGAATTTTCTCATTGGTTTTTGCTAGTAAGACATTTTATTGAGAAAGGGTTATGTGTTGAGGTTTTATAGATTTTCAACCTTGAATACACCTGACACTCCATCTGACACACCACTTCCATAATTTATTACATCTCAACGGTTTCATCAACGGAAATCAATTAAATCAACGACTTTTTAAGCCCGAAATAAATTCATTGGAAGAAGATGTTGAGGCAGTGAGACCTTGGGAAGAGAATGTTGACAAGAAGCAAAGGATGAGCCTTGTGAGTATTTGGTATTCATTCAAAACAAAGAAAACAAAGGCTTGTATATACATCACAGAAAATTATGATACAAAGACTCTCTATTGAAACGGATTGCCAGATTGTCGGATTATCGTCATATGTAGAAAAAAAAATGTTTTGTTTATTTGTATACGTGACAGTCATCTAATAATCCATTTTAATAGGGAGTCTTCATATGTCACCTAATATTCAACACCAAGAAGATAATTCAAGATAGGACCAATTCGGATCATACTTGATATACCATTTCCATTTAGAAAGCGATATTAAACAAAGGAAAATGACAATAGCATAACTTTATGTCACAACTTAACCTTTGCCTTTATGTGCCCTCCATTTGTTAATAATGAGGGTATTAATGTAATTATCAATCAACACAATAACAAATTATCATTTTCCATTACGACCGGCGAGATGAGTTATTATGCACCACATCAGCAGTGATTGAAGAGTTATACTAGGGAAAGGTGCAAGGACGGAGCCAGAAATCGGATCTCGGGTGGGCTAGTGGAGTATATTTGGACAATCGGATGGGCTAGTTGAGTATATTCGGACAATCGGGTATCCTTAAATAAGATGTTTGATAGCGTAAGTTGGATTATATAAGATTTTTTTGTAGAATTTTTTATTGCAGATGGACTTAAATTTTCCTTAAATTTTGCTTGGCTACGTCCCTGGAAGGGTGAGATGTGTTTAATTCACTCATACACACTCATATATATCCTTTGATGTAACAATTTATCAGCTCTTAGCATAATGATATTTCTCACGACCAACGGACATGATTCGGAAGATATCAACTATTCATAACAGCTAAAAGCAACAACCCTAGAAAGTTACTACATTCAATTATATTTGACTGAATGGATTATTAAAGATGTAATTCATAATTATACTTTACAATCCTAACTACTATTGTAAAGGAAAACCCTTTAACTTTACCATTAATACTAATAGATGTTTAGTTTATACTTTAAAATCATGATTGACAATTAATAATATGCCATGATTCAAATTTTGCGAGAAAAACGATTTATCCACTTCTACTACTTTATATATATTTTCGAGAAACTTTTATTTCTTTTTAGTGGGTCGATTACATATGCTCTGCATACTCTATCTATAGTGTATGATTGACGAGTCGTTTATTAGTCAACTCATAAAATTCATGTGCAATTCATCTTCAATATACACTGCATAGTATTATTTCTGGATTTTTGGTTGACAATATTTTTGTCTTCTTGTGCAATGCTTTTTAAATTTTTTTTTTTCTTTTCTTCCACACTGAGCAAAACGACCGTTTTGAGGCTGGATAGTTGCCCAATGAAAAGCCTCTTCTTCCACTGGCCGGGTTTATCTTCGTGGCGTCTGTCTGGCTTGCCATGGCTTCCACCACCGCCTTCTTATCGCCTGCCTATAAATTGGACCATGAGCAAGTCGGTGGGTCGGTTTTTGTGTGTTCTCTTTGCTTTGTCTCATGCTTATGCGCTGTGTTGTTTTCTCTGGTGCCGTTTCTGCATTGGAGTAGCTTAGGTGGTCGGTGAGTAATTCTTGTGGTTTTATTTATGTTTCTGTCGTTCTTCTTCTTCAATATTGTTTGCTTCTAATCTGATGCAAATTTGTCAATGTTTGAGAGTGTAAATCGAGAAATGGAATGAGACTCTTTTAAGTACTCCCATTCTGTCTTCCATTGCTCTTGATTTTCAGTGTAGGTACTATCCGCGTCTCTGTTCGGTTATTCAGTTTGCATGCTTGTATTTGTCTTCCCTTTTGGAAATCGCATTTAAGTCTGTATGATTTTGTGATTTAACTAATGGATTTGCGTTTTCTTCTTTCGTGCCATGTTTGGGGAATGAATATTCTGCAATTGGCTGGGCCTTCTTCTCTTTGCAAGGCTCCTTTACCAGCGACATTGCAGGTATGAGTTCACCTGCTCTGTTTATTTGCATTTGTTGATTGTGTTTTGGGCTTCTCTCCTTTGTCTGGTTCTTCTACCGTTTCTATGGGTCTGGTATTTTCTTTGGATTTTTAATCTCTCTGATTTTGATTTGTTGATTTTCTGCTACAGAAAAAAAAAAAAGGTGGATTATGGCGGTAGCGGTGGCGGTGGCTGAGAATCCGATGATGGTGTTTGTGATGGTCAAATCAATCCCCAAATTGGAGGTAACAGGCCAATAATATCGATTTCTGCCTCATATTATGTTCTTGTCATGCAACAGACTTGTTTGGACTGTTTTTTGGGTCTGTAGTCTAGGCTAGCTGTTTTTGGGTTTTTGTTCTTTGATATGGGTAATTTTGTGCTAGGGTTATATAGTGTTTTTGCTTATACGGTGAAAATAATGAAATCGGTGATGCTGATTGTAGCTAAAGTTGAGATACTGACAGCTGCTATTTCTGAAATATTGCGCGTGTATGCATATTCATGGTTACTCTCATAAACTTGTTCCCTTTTAGCTTTTTGTAACATTTGGTGTCTTAGGTCTTTTTGGTTTTGTTTGATTTTTCAGTTATTTATGTTGGTGCTTTTTCTTCAGTTCATTATCTTTGAGCGATTTGTTCGTCATATAGGCATGGTATAAGCGGACCCGGAAGGAGCACTTGAAGGTTTTGCTGAAGTAGTTCGTATGGAGTCTGAGAAAGCTGATTGGTGAGTAAATTTAAATTTCTTAAGTTACTGGTGAGTGTGTTCGATAATTCCTTTAACTAGCTAGCGTGTAATCTGTGCAAGTATGGACTCAGAAAACTCTTAAACTTTTACTATATTTGTGCAAGAATGGACCCGGAAAACGCATATACTCACTTAATTGTTTTTAATTTTAGCGATATTATCCTATTTGCACATCAAGGGATGATATATAGTTTACTTCATTTCTTTCTTCAATACTTTACATCCATTTTGTTCATACTTTCTCTGGTCGAGTCACTGTGCTTTTTTTCCTCAGGGGTTTCAAAGCTCTGAAGCAGACTGTGAAGTTATACTATAAACTGGGGAGGTACAAAGAGATGATGGATGCATACAGAAACATGCTAACATATATTAGATCAGCAGTGACGCGGAACTACAGTGAAAAGTGTATAAATAACATTATGGATTATGTATCTGGCTCAGCTAGCCAAAACTTCGGTCTTCTGCAGGAGTTTTATCAGACTACTTTGAAGACACTTGAAGAGGCAAAAAACGAGGTTAGTCTGAAGTTTCGTTCTAAGCCGATTACTCATCTCATCTCTTTCTTCCCTTACGGTAAAATTCTTTGGCTATTTTTTTTTCTGCAGAGATTGTGGTTCATGACTAATCTGAAGCTTTGTAAGATCTGGTTTGATATGGGTGAATATGGTAGAATGAGCAAGGTAATTCTTTTTCGCTCCAAAGCAGTTCAAATAGAATACTTTGTGTTGCCATGTCAACTAGATGAATTAATAACCTATTTTGGTAGAAGTTTAATTCTGTTTATGTCATCATATATTGAAAGAACTGCACAAATCTTGTCAAAAAGATGACGGCACAGATGATCGAAAGAAGGGGACGCAATTACTGGAGGTGTATGCAGTCGAAATTCAAATGTACACTGAGACCAAGAATAACAAAAAGTTGAAGATGTGTGATTGCAGAGTCACTTATGAACTCCCCTTTTCTTTATCTGCATTATTTATTTTCAGGTTTCGCTGCCCAGAGATGAATGTTGTTGGTTCGTGGAATCGGAATCAAAGGGTGGAACCCTCAACTGAAAGCAATTTTTTATGCATAATTCAACAGGGGCAGCCTGCAACTGTTAAGGTTGCTGCAAATCTCGTCAGATTGCTATCCTACAACAACAAGGTTTATTTTTTGTATACATTTAATTAAATTATTTATAATTCCTCTCATGATTCTCCAAAAAAATTCAGCTCTTTTTACTTCCTGGTAGTCGTAAATATTTGGGCATTGGAAAGTGATATACTTCATATACTACCGGACTATGAACATGATGTGTGTGGTGCAATATGTCGGTTATATACATAATCAGTAAGACATTACTGGTTCAACTTTCCTACGATTTGACCAACTGGATTATTAGAAGCTTTACTTACCAGGCCTTAAAACTATTATGAATACGTTGAACGTTCTATGTTATTGTTACCTGCATCTTTTCTTTCTCAAATGTACTTATCTTGGTGGCAGATGCCTTTGTTCTAATGAATTCAGGGCTTTAGCTTTTTTCTGTAATCTGAGCTTGCCAGACACTGTAAGCAATAGTTGATTCTGTGATTTGGGTTCTCCACCATACAAGCAGCTTCCTTTTCTCGCAGAATCACATGGGTAAGCTTATTATTCATTTGCTTGAAATGTTATCAAACCATCACTGATATGCTTTTGTGTTCCCAACTCCCCAAAATTTATTTCAAGTAACAGAAATTGAACCCTCCACACTGTTCACATCTTGATTCACGTAATTCATTTTTTTTATTTGTGTGTGCATATTGTAATTGTTGAGTTGTATGCAATTGTAACCGAAAGTATAGACTTTTGCCAGTTTTAAAGCTCCTTGGTGCTGTTGTTGTATTTGCAATTAATTCCTTGTGTTCTCTTTCTGGGATTCGCAATTTAGCTGCTTTTCGGCAAGCATGGATGTTTTAATTTCAGATTAATTGGAGTGCAAAATGTAACTGAAAGTAGAAAAGTTTTGCCCTATTTTTACGCTCCTTGGTGCTTTTTTGCTGTGTTTTGCAATGGTTTCCTTGTGTTTTCTTTCTGGGATCTGCAATTTAGCTTTTTTTCACAAAAAAACGGTTTTTTCCAGATTAATTGAGGTGGAAAATGCCGGAGATTCAGTTGGGTGCTCACACTATTCGAAGCCATGGAGTTCAGGTAGCAAGATTTCATATGCATGATTGGTTGATTCTTATGCTGCTTGTGGTGATTGATATAGTTTTGAATTTGATTGAACCATTTCATCGTTTTATTGGAAGAGATATGATGACAGATTTGATGTATCCATTTAAAGGGAACACAGTTCCTTTCTGGGCTGTTCCGGTATGTTTCCTCTTGATAATACAATGTGTTATTGCTTTAGTATTTGCTTCTTTACTTATTTTTCATGAACAACGATTCATTTTATAGTTATGTAAACAATGTATGCTTTGATTTAGTGAAACTGATAGAAAAAGGGCATTAGGGGATGGATTTCTTGGCCAAAGGTAACCTAATTTTTGTAGGCGTGGCACGACACCAGGGCTTTAGGTTCGACTTTTTAGAGGTCGAATGTCTACGTTAGTTCTTTGGAAAGTCGAATATTGACCTTGGAATTGACTTTCCGGAGGTTGAATGTCACTTTTGTGCCTTGAAAGTAGGTTTGGTGTGGTGTCACTGATGAAGCCCAATATCATTTTACAGGCTACTCTTGCAAAAGTCTTGTGGATATCCTGTAAGAAAAATGATACAAAGCAGAGAGGTTGAGCAAGAATTTTACGGATGAGTCAATAGAAAACGGATAGGCTTCCTTGTCCTAGAGAAATAGGGTGTTGAGTGTTGTACTTTATTTGTTGAAGTCCTAAAACCATCAAAAGCTTGAGCGTTTCTTTGTGCAAACACCACATGGCACACTATGCAATATTGGGTTCAGATTTTGGTAGTTTTTCGTCGAGAGATTGGACTTTGCAAACATGTCCATTATGCTACATACAAGAGCCTAAGCAAAACCAAAGGGACTGAGAATCTTGATCTTATTTGCCACTTTACATTTCAATGCAATAAAAATTGTTTTAAGCTTCCATTAGCACTATGTAAATTAAGCATTCCGTGCCAAGTTACCTTCTTTTTCGATAATCATTAAACCATTTTTTAGAAATTGTTTATGTTGCTATGAGTTTCTACCGGTCTGAATTTCATACTTTTTGCAAGCAGATTATTGCAATATTGTTGCCAGTAGCTGTCATTATCATATTTTACTTTATCAGAAAGGATGTGTATGATCTGCATCAAGCTATACTAGGTATTCTGGATTTAACTCGTCTTTGGTTGATTATTTGTTCTTCATTTATTGTGAACGTCGTAATTCTTATGAACTGGTATCTCTCAAAGGTTTGCTTTTCGCTGTGCTTATAACCGCGGTGCTCACTGATGCAATCAAAGATGGTGTTGGCCGACCTAGGCCAGATTTCTTTTGGCGGTGTTTTCCTGATGGAAAAGGGGTGAGTCCTAGCCACGAGCTACAAGATTTGCTTGATTTTGTATTTGATTATATTATCGAATTTATTCCTAGAGCGACGTTTTTAGGTTTTTGATCATATCACGGGTGGTGTCCAATGTACTGGACTGAAGGCTCATATTAAAGGACATAAAAGCTTCCCAAGTGGCCATACCTCTTGTAAGATTTTAGCTATTTGTTTGTGTTCTACTAGCTTGTCTTAAAAATAGATATGTGAAGACCTTTTTAGTATTTTCCTTATGGCATGGATTATACATCCAATTTTTTTAGTGTATGACATGTTATAATACTTCTGTGTGGTAGCGTGTCCCGTGTCTGATATGTATCAACACATATGCGCATCGGATACTTATGATACAAACCCGGGGCGAATTTGTAATTTCTAAAAGTTGGACATGGGATTCAGATATGATTGTTTGAGAAACTCGGGTGCCTAACATGAACGTCATACTGTTTTCTGGTGTTGGATTTTAGGGTCGTTTGCAGGTATTGGCTACATTGTGTTGTACTTGGCAGGGAAAATACGAGCATTTGATCGTCAAGGCCATGTAGCAAAGCTCTGCATTGTTTTCCTACCATTGCTTTTTGCAGCTTTAGTTGCAGTTTCTAGAGTTGATCACTATGCAACAGATTCACTTCAACACCGCAGAAGAGCAGAACGCCTCATCAGCTGGTGAAGCTGCACCAGAAGCAATCAAGGAAGCAAAAATAGGTACATTACAAATCCCTCACAATACACACTAGCATCCATGATACAGAGTAAGTAACAAGTACTAATAATGCACATTGAATGTTTATTGACAGCAAAAGAGTCAGGTCTGACAGCCACTGAACAAAAAGGAAACAACCCTAAGCACACAACATTGAAAGATGCTGGCAAGGCCCAAGAGCATAGCATCACGGCAACACCAGCTACCCCATTAAGCCCGCTGAAGAAAATGAAGGTAGATGACAGCTGATCAATGCCAATAGTAGGCCATGAGGGAACAAAAAAAGTAAACCGCCCCTACATTTTGCAACAGACTGGGTTCATATTTTGGAACAACCAAAATTCCAATTTTTTGTATTTTGCCCAACCTGCAACTACTTCGGAAATGTAATGTGAAACTATTATGTTCAAAACTCTATGTTTTTAAGGACAGGCAACCAAATTTGTATAATTCGGTGCTTTTGTAACATTCTGCACCGGCCAAATGCAGATGATGTGTATGTCCACTTTTGCCTATTAGATTCAATTGTTGTCATAGTTCAATATATAATTTCCCTCAAAATAAAACCACGACTTGAATGAACCAAATGCATTTTTTATGCAGTCAGCTATAAGATATCAACGTGTTTCAAGTATCAAAAAAATAACGCAGCCTACGGGCCTCACCGTGCAGAGCACGGACAGTCCCCTAGTATTATATTCATTGTTGATCATATCTGAAGATCGTCTAACATAATTGTTTAGTGAAATTTATTTAGTAACATATTGTTTGGAATGCATATGTTTACTACTTATACTTTTATATTATGATGATTTACATTACAACGATATCAATTAACGAATCATATATTTTATTTATGGATGTAAGTAGTATCATTAAAGAATAATGACATTTTTTTTTTGAAAACAGAATAATGACATTTAATGGTAAACTGTTCATCCAAAGATGTCACTAAAGAAACCAGGGAAAATTGGATTTTTTGTCTGATAACCTTACCATTTTTCGATTTTCGTCCTGTTTTTACTCCAGCGAGAATTTTAGTCCTGTATCTTATAAAAACGTTGCAAAAATGGTCATGTCTAGCCGGGAAAGCTGACTGGACTCAATTTCCGGCAAAACTTGATGACGTGGATGCCACATCACGCTAACGTGGCCACCTTGCCTAATTTTATGCCAAATAGGTCGACAAATAAGCTGATTTTGGAGGGGAAATTGCCTCCAACCTAATTTCCCCTTCTTTTATATCCCTCTTCTCCCCTTTTCTCCCCTCTCGTCCCTCTTCTTCCATCTTTCATTTTTTTACTGCAAAATCGATTGGAAGGAAGAAAAGAGTGTTGGAAAGCTCATTGAGTCGAAAAGAAACCTTCAAGATGTCATCTTCCTCTTCTTATGGTTCAAGTCGTAATGTGCTTTGTGGCTGTGGGATTCGAGCTAAATTACGCACAGCTTGGACCGAAGACAACCCAGGAAGGAGGTTTTATGGATGTCAATACTGGAAGGTAAAATTGTATTTTTGTTTGTGTAATTTTATTTTCTTAATTTCCAAAAGTTTATTGATTAGGGTGAATAATTTTATTTTCTTAATTTCTTAGTTCAATTGATGGGGAATTCAATTCCAAAAACTCTTGTTTATAAGTTATCATGTGAAGATGTTTATTGTTTTAAAACAACAGGTTGGAGGTGGAGGTTGTGGCTTTTTCTATTGGGAGGATCCTTCATTGTGCACAAGAGAATTGAAGAGCTTGATCATCGAATTACATCGTGAAATGGTTATGCAAGAACAACATTTGACTCGATTGAAATCTGTGCAAGAAAAAGAGTTGACTCGATTGAAAAATGTGCAAGTAAAAGAACTGACTCGATTGAAAACTGTGCAAACTGTGCAAGAAGATGAATTGAAAATGAAGGTGTGGAAGATGAAACTTTTTCTAATATTGTCTTGGAGTTTTTTCTTTGTAATTTGGTTAGGTAAATTACGTTAAAGGATGTTGATGATTGATTGAAAGTTGTTTTGGGTTAATGTCTTGATGTAATGTAATGTAATGAAGGTTAATGACTCGATTGATGGAGGTTAATGTTTGTCTTGGTTGTATTGTGTAATGTAATGTAATGAAGTTAACGATGGTTATTTGTCTATGAGGGATTGAGGGAAAATGATAAAAATATTTACAAAATGAATAAATATGACACACTTTTTTTTAGTTGCAAAAAAGACAAAAAAAAATTCAGACGGACAAAAATACTCATTTTAATAAAAAGGACGCGCTGCACACATCATATACGTATGCTTCAGGTTGGTCCGCTGCTTGACCTGCTTCGGCTTTTTTTTTTTTTTTTTCAAACACTCGTAACTTTTGATTTAGAACTCCGATCATGAAATTTTTTTCACCAAAATTCATTTTTTTTTTGCTCTTCAATTTGAGCCCAAACACGATACCCTTCCGACGTATATTTTAAAGACGAAAAAATATTTATATTAATCGGAGCGTTTTTCTTATACGGCCGTAACTTTTGATTTAGAACACCGATCATCAAAATTGTTTCACCAAAGTTCATATTTTTTTTTATCTTCATTTTGAGACCTCATTTGATACCTTTACGACGTAGTATTTGAAAACCGAATTTTATCGCAGCGTTCACAGTAACACAGTAACACTGACACGTTTTATTAACATCCAAAATATCACCATTAACATTGAGTATACAACAATCTATCAAAAAAATGCTTCATATCCTAATGAAACAATCTATCAAAGCATTATGGAGATGCAACTCCGGGGGAATCAAGAGAATAAAAGCCTAATACTATTGGATGTAATCAAAAAACATATTAATGAAACTAAAACATTCTTCAAGTTCTTGAAGACGAAAGCAGTCTGTTTTACCATCCATGGACCTTTATCCTTCAAACCCGCACCACATCAAACTCCATGAAAGATGTATGAAGCAGAAAATGCATCAAATAGCATCGGCTCGGCCTCATCAATAGAGAATCCAGGCTCCTCCAATTTTCTAAAGACAAAAAAACACAAACATAACCATTTGAATCAACAACCTTCAACCACCTAGGCCAAAACCACACCACAACAAATAGTGCAATGCAAAGAAAGATTAAAACCAAATAAAGACATCATATGCCTGCAATAACACAACCAATTCTGTTTTTCTCTTCAACTTCTCAAAACACTTTTCAGTACTAATAACCACATAAAACAAATATCCATTTCATTTCTTATCCATTAATGACTGAAATATCATCTTTAGTATGCTTTCCAATGTAAGGGAGGAGGTTTGAATCACAATACTATCGTTTCTTTTTTGAAAAAAAACATTGCAACATTGTATCTTTAAAGGTATATTTGAAGAAAGTAGAAGAAGGCAATAACATAAAGTCAACAAAAGTATTTCAAGTTTTTCAACCCTTAAACACTTTATTTTTTGCTCCAAAATCCAATTTTCAGCCTTATATTTGGCTTATATATGGCTGAAAATGACACAAGA
Source organism: Gentiana macrophylla (assembly GCA_026214975.1). Lineage (NCBI taxonomy): Eukaryota > Viridiplantae > Streptophyta > Magnoliopsida > Gentianales > Gentianaceae > Gentiana > Gentiana macrophylla. The sequence continues at coordinate 134,270,658 of CM047805.1, read as the reverse complement.
AAAAAGCGATAATGAAAAAAGAATACTTGAATAACACGATAACACGGTAAATAATGAATAAAGAACACAAGAACACACCAACAAAGTAACACTAGTCTATTAGAAACCTTAATGATATGAACCAAGTAAAAAGCACAATCAATCTTCTTTAAAACATCATAGATGCATCCTTAAACCAAACCTTAAACTGTGGGATCACCAATCTTATCAACCACAAAAGACCTACCATTATTTATGTTCTTAACAGAACTATTAATCCTCTATAAAAAAAAACAAACTATTAGTTTCAACTTCATGGTTATCAAAAGAGTTGACGATGGTAGCTTCAATATTTACCATGGCAGTTTCAATACCTGCCTTAGGATTCCCCTCAACCCCAGTTGCCCGAGAAATGGTCCCAGACTTAAAGATAAAGAGTGAGTACTTAGCTTTAGAAGATCATTTCTTGTTCATTTATGTACATACTTTTTTCTCCATGGAGGCAACGCCAAGTTGCAAGAACCAATTGATAAATCCACTTTCTGTTTCAATCTTTGGATATCTGCAGGTTCATAGTACCACCAATCACCTTCATGTTTCAACAAATCTTAACATCTAAACAATTCAGGCATAGGCCCACACTTACTTAAAAACACCACTTTATTAATTTTCTTATAATTCTTCACAGCCAAGTTTGAAATTTAAAAAATGATACAGTTGTACAAAATGATGAAAGAAATTTAAAAAATGCACAACCGTTGAATCAAGTCAGTGGACAATGGATGAACATGATGTAACCGTTTTTACTCTTTCACATAGTTTAAGCATGTACGGGTGCGTTGATTCCATCAGATTCATCCACTCACCACAACAATATCATAAAAATTCTTACCATGAAAGAGGCATAACTATTAGTTTCTTTTTTCAGTTTCAGAGGATACTGGTGACAAGTTTGAGTCCCAATGACTCAATGCTATAAAGAGTAGCTTCAAATAAGGAATACATCATTCAGAACAAAAAGCTAATGATTTTTTTTTTAACCTACAACTGTTGTAAGTTTTACCAAGTAGCATTCATTATATCCACGCATTCCTACTCTCTTTCACATAGTTGTGGTATGTATGGTGAAAGAGAGTAAAAATGTATGGTCACAATGCATTACACTTGGTATAATGATTGTACCATAAGATCTCTCAAAGCTAATAGCCCATCAAGATAATGGGTTCTTTCATCATTTACTAAGACAACACTTTGAACTAAAGTGGTCAATATAAAGCAAGAAAAACTTGCAATGAGAACGGAAGGAAATAATGGATAAGTGCCAAGGAATTCATCATAACAAGTCCATTGTCTTATATGTATACAAATGACCACTTACGTTGTTATCTTTTATAAAATGCTATTGAATTATTATGTAACTATATCGTGAAACGCTTTTAGAACTGCATGCTACTTTGGGATTGCTTATAAAAGGGGTGTTAATTACCATCCATATTAGCAAAGAGCACTTAACATTAGACTACGAAATCAATTTAGAGCAGCAAAATTTCACTAGCTGTTAGAGTAAATTAGTACATTAGACTATAAAATCAAGGGAAAATTGTTTATTTAGTACATTTGTGAAAGATTTTTGCCAAAATGGTACTCCGCATTGCGGAGCCGTTTCTAAGAAAATGAAAAATACGCATTCAAGGAGAATGACAAAAATACCCTCGTTTTCCCCTTCATATCACTTTCGGTTGCAGCTTATTTTCCCCTTCGTTTCCAATTCATTCCGACAAAACCGCAAGTGGACACCCCCTCCTCCCCTATCGCAGCCAGCCGGTCCCGCTTGATGGCCGTTGAATCGAAGAGGAAAGTCGAAGACCATGAGGACATTCAAGGGGTTATTGACTCCAATTGGACACTGGTAGAGGAAGTAACGACCCCTACCCATTAATTTTTTTCGGAAGAGCATTAACTTTACGGCAAATGTCAAGTTTCTGATATTTGCTCGATTTTTCGGCACAAATGTGATCAAAGTCTCGAAAAAGGTACAAGTGTAGATGTTTTTCTTATTTGCTGATAGGTTTTTTGTGAAAATAAGAGTTAAGAGCTACGGAAGAGGTAATTGAGACTTCTATCATGTTTGCTTTGTATGGGTATTTCATGTTTGTTACCAAGAGTATTTGATCAGTACCCTAAATTATCTGCATTACACCTAAAGGATGAATGTGGACCATCAGAATTTGGCCATTATGCATTGATTCCTGAGATTGAGCTCAATTAATTCATTACCTTACCCCCTTATGTCACAAGTGTATGTATTGGTTTATACAAAGACTTGAAAAAGTTTGTTCATGGTGAATTATTTTTTAAGTCTGTGAGACACATTTTTTAATTAGCTCTATAATCTGTATTCGAAAACGTGTTTCAGTTTGATCATACACAAAGTGAATATACAGAGTGGAGTAAGACTTTGATTGAGTTGAGAAATGCTAAATGAGTAGAAAAGTTGGATGCTTTTGGTGTGCCAACTTGCTTGAAGGTTGATCTTTTAAGTTTTACCCTTTTTGCTAGTTTACTTTGATGACAAACTCTATAAAAATATTGGATTTTGCTGGTGTGCTAAATTGAACGACTAAGAAGGAAATACGGTGTCAAAGTTTTAAGGAACTGCCAAAAGTACAAGAGTGTGCCTATTTTCATGAAAATTAGGTTGCACTTGGAATAAATGTGTGGAATTTTAATCTAAAAATAGAAATCTTGACGTTCGTTCTTATGATTTTATATCTACTGATTCGTCATTGAAAGAGAAATCCATTTGGGGCTTCGCGGAACCCAAAAGGAAGTCTTTTTCACTTGATTGATAGATGTAGGTGGTGTTTAAAGGAGAGCAGGAACCAGCGTGTGTTCCAGGTGTGTGAATATAGAAGATTACCATTGTTAGTTGTGTTTGCCATGAGTGATTTACCAAGTTAAAGTGCAGCTCATGTCTTGGTGTTGTGCATGGCCTTATGTTCTTTAAATATAAGCAGTTTTTTTACTTGTTCATGATTCATGAGACATGATTGTAGGATAATGTTCCACATACATTGAAGAGATCTAATCAAGTTGTAACTATATATAGAAACCTTGCACGTAGTTGACTGAGAAAATTTTGATATTCATTGAAGCTTTAGCTTGTTTTTTGTGCTTTCTTTTGCAGTTGAATTGGTATGTTGGCTAAACGGATAGTGCAAAATAGCTCCTATGCCGGAGGTTATCTAGAAGTCGTTACTAAGATGTAACTTTGCTCTTGTGGAAGTGTATCAAATTGAAGTTGATGCTATTTTGATTTGAAAACTAGTTATTGTATGGATTTGGGGTGAACAACACCAAATCATTATATAAAAAAAAACACCAAATCATTATGGATTTGTATCTTATTTCTGATTTGAATGAACTACTTAGAAGATAGCTGTTAAGGGTGAAATTTATGATTTATATGACGTTATTCCCGTAACAATATCCTTGGTATTTTAGTACTTTTTATAGAAAAGTGTTGGTTTTATCGAATTATTGAGTAAACGAGTTTTAAATGTGTTTAAATGCATAATCGAGATATTTACGTGATTTTATCGGTGTTTTATGTTTGTCCGTATGATGTTACATTTTGCATGTTTCTATCATGTTGTTAGGTACGTTTGCATGATGAGTAAGGAGCTTAAACGATGATCACATGAAGATGGAAGAGTTGAAAGATGTTTAAGTGAAGAATCATTGAAGAAACCGAAACCAGGCACTTCATGGGAATTTTGTCCACACTTGTAGGCACTTTCGAGGAAAGTTGTCTTGATGAAAGTTGAGAGGATTGAAATAGCTTTCCAACGCATGTTGAATCACCTCATTCGAGCCATAGAAGTGAAGTTATGAGCAAAATATCGAGTGGGTGGGTCATGGACGGGCGCCCATGATAATGAGCAGCGTCCGGAGCTGATCAGTAGCAACCGACTTGATTTTCTCTATATATAGCGGCGCATAATCAACCCTAAGACATACAATTGAACCCTAAAAACCTAAAGGCAGCTTGGCTGCGTTTTCTTACGATTTTATCTACTTTTATGCAATTTAATTCTTAGATTAGATTAGATAGATTCATGTCTTTTATTTCATCAATTCGAAAGTTGCAACAAGGATGCTAAGAGGCTAAAACCCTCTTGAACAAGCGTTGTGAAGCCTTCCTTCAACAATTCGATTTTGATTCGTGATTAATCTGCGTGAGTATCTATTTCAAGTTCGTTTCTTTTATCATGTTTTGTATGTTTTTGCATGTTTAATCGAAAGATGCTTGCTTTGATGATTGTTTATTTGATGAAAATCATGTTAACGATAGATCACCGTGATAAAAGAATAGATCTTCTATCTAACTAAAACGAGAGTTGTTAGATTGATTTTCTAGATCAGAAATTGAAAGATTTCACGCCTAGGTTAGAAAGACTTAATCTTTAATTGAAAGATCGAAGATTAGAAAACGAACTTGTCTACGAAAGTGGGTGTTCATGCCTTAGATTAGGTGAATCACAACTTGAGTGGAGATCACGAATTAATCCGAATTAGAATTGAATGTTGATAGGATAGGTGGATCAATTGCTTGTTCGTTCGTTATAATTTGATTTTAATCCTTTGAACTTGAATTGTTAGATTAGTCTACTTTTCCTGCACTTTAGTTTAGTTAGTTTATCGCTTTCAATATTTCTTAGCATTGGATTAATCTCTCTCTGTCTAGTTACTTTTATGCAATATTTGTTTAGGTTAGTTTTCGTGACAATAATTAGTTAAAACAAAAGCTAGGGTTCACAATGATCTAGTTCCCCGTAAGATCGACCCGGCATTAGCCTCCATACTACGATCCTTGCACTTGAGGTTAACCGGTTTATTACTTGTTGTTTTGTATAGATAAAATCCGGGACAAGTTTTTGGCGCCGTTGCCGGGGAACCGGACGGTTGTCTAGTTTTTGTTTTTCATTAGTAATTTAGGTTAGATTTATTTTGATTGTTCGTTTATGTTTTTATGTTTTTATGTTTTGTTCTTTCGTTTCTTTTGTTTATTCATTCTTTGAGTAACAATTGAGAGAGTTAATGAAATTAGATTCAACATCCCAATTCCCTGTGGATCGACCCCTTACTTATCTCGCTCTACTATCAACAACCCGGTATTCGGCCGGTTAGGAGTTAGTTTTGCAATTAGGTTAGGGTTTATAAATTTTCTTTTTGTTTAGTGATGCAAAATCTACCCAACAATAGCACCTTATGATACATTTTTGGTGGCTGTGGTTAGCTTCCATCTATATTTTTGGTGTAAATGAATTTAAAAATGCAGGCCACCATAGAAGTGGAGCCATTTATAAATGTAGATTACAACATTTCTATTTGCATGAAATCTTGCTGGTTTGAGCCAATTCATTTGCTGTTTTTCATTCCGTTTTCAGATGTCATACTTCTAATTGTTTGACATGCTTAGCTTATATTATTTGATTTAAATACTAAACATCAAAATTTGTAGAATGTTTGAACCATACGAAGAAAACTATAATGTGTATTTAAGCTAAAGAAAATTATTCACAAAGCCAGAAAGCTATTTGAAACAAGATTAAATAAACGAAGTGAGAACATAGCATCAGAAAGTGAGAATATTAGCCCTGAACATACATAAAAGAATTAAAGTTTCACAATCTCATATCAGTCAGCATCCAAAATTAATGGCTATAACACCACAAGTAAGTCAAGAATGCAAGAAAACAAATTAATACAAAGCTACAAAAATGAAAATACAAAAAAAGAAAAGCTTTTGCAAATCAGAGTGAAGAATCATACATAACTTTTTAATGTTTAGAAAAAGAACTGAGCTTGAACAAGCTTACCATTTCCAACTTGTCAGATCCAGCTGCAGAAGAACTTGATCAGGGTTGATTACACATAATGTCACGATAGATCGAGGTTCGATCAAGGCGATTACTGTGATCATGGTTGATTACACATAATGTCACGATAGATGGAGGTTCGATCAAGGCGATTATTGTCAACAGGGTTGATTACACATAATGTCACGATAGATGGAGGTTCGATCAAGGCGATTACTGTGATCAGGGTTGATTACACGTAATGTCACGATAGATCGAGGATCGATCAAGGCGATTACTGTGATCAGGGTTGATTACACATAATAAGATGTTAGATCGAGGGTCGATCAAGGCGATTACTGTGATCAGGGTTGATTACACATAATAAGATGTTAGATCGAGGGTCGATCAAGGCGATTACTGTGATCAGGGTTGATTACACATAATGTCACGATAGATCGAGGTTCGATCAAGGCGATTACTGTGATCAGGGTTGATTACACATAATGTCACGATAGATCGAGGTTCGATCAAGGCGATTACTGTGATCATGGTAGATTACACATAATGACACGATAGATCGAGGTTCGATCAAGGCGATTACTGTGATCGGGGTTGATTACACATAATAAGATGTTAGATCGAGGTTCGATCAAGGCGATTACTATGATCAGGGTTGATTACACATAATGTCATGATAGATCGAGGTTCGATCAAGGCGATTACTGTGATCGAGGTTCGATCAAGTCGATTACTGTGATCAGGGTTTATTACACATAATAAGATGTTAGATCGAGGTTCGATCAAGGCGATTACTGTGATTAGGGTTGATTACACATAATGTCACGATAGATCGAGGTTCTATCAAGGCGATTACTGTGATTCGGGTTGATTACACATAATGTCACGATAGATCGAGGATCGACCAAGGCGATTACTGTGATCAGGGTTGATTACACATAATAAGATGTTAGATCGAGGTTCGATCAAGGCGATTAATGTGATCAGGGTTGATTACACATAATGTCAAGATAGATCGAGGTTCCATCAAGTCGATTACTGTGATCAGGGTTGATTACACATAATGTCACGATAGATCGAGGTTCGATCAAGACGATTACTGTGATCAGGGTTGATTACACATAATGTCACGATAGATCGAGGATCGATCAAGGCGATTACTGTGATCAGGGTTGATTACACATAATAAGATGTTAGATCGAGGCGATTACTGTGATCAGGGTTGATTACACTTAATGTCACGATAGATCGAGGTTCGATCAAGGCGATTACTGTGATCAGGGTTGATTACACAATACACATAATGACACGATAGATCGAGGTTCGATCAAGGCGATTACTGTGATAAGGGTTGATTACACATAATTAAGATGTTAGATCGAGGTTCGATCAAGGCGATTACTGTGATCAGGGTTGATTACACATAATGTCACGATAGATCGAGGTTCGATCAAGGCGATTACTGTGATTCGGGTTGATAACACATAATGTCACGATAGATCGAGGTTCGATCAAGGCGATTACTATGATCAGGGTTGATTAAACATAATAAGATGTTAGATCGAGGTTCGATCAAGGCGATTATTGTGATCAGGGTTGATTACACATAATGTCACGATAAATCGAGGTTCGATCAAGGCGATTACTGTCATCAGGGTTGATTACACATAATGTCACGATAGATCGAGGTTCGGTCAAGGCGATTATTGTGATCAGGGTTGATTACACATAATGTCACGATAGATCGAGGTTCGATCAAGGCGATTACTAATGTCACGATAGATCGAGGTTCGATCAAGGCGATTACTGTGATGCGGTTGATTACACATAATGTCACGATAGATACAGGTTCGATCAAGGCGATTACTGTGATCAGGGTTGATTACACATAATGCCACGATAGATCGAGGTTCGATCAAGGCGATTACTATGATCAGGGTTGATTACACATAATAAGATGTTAGATCGAGGTTCGATCAAGGCGATTACTGTGAACAGGGTTGATTACACATAATGTCACGATACATTGAGGTTCGATCAAGGCAATTACTGTGATCAGGGTTGATTACACGATAGATTCAAGACTTTCTCTGCCAAGACCGTAAGCATCCGAACCATTATCATCAATCACAACATTATGACTTCCTTCAAGACATTCTGCAGATGCACATGATTTCACAACATAAGGTTCTTGAATTTCAAAAGCTTTTTCTTCAACGTTATGCTTAGCTTTGTTCTATCAAAATCGACATAAGCCACCTCACACGATTATCACAATCAATTTTAAATGGTGGTTACGGATAATCGGACCGTATAGGTTTTCACATCGCATCTCCAATTCATATAACATAGAATCAATTTTCACTCCTCTACTACTTTCTTATACTGATTCATCATATAAAATAGATTTTCGAACAAGTATTGCTGTAATGTTTTCTTCGTCATCTCCAACAAATTTCCTTGTCCAGAATCCTTTATCATTCTTTTCAAATTCAACAAAATAACATATTTGTATCCACACCACATCTGCATCCGAATTAGCCATTAACAATATCCTGTTCCAATAAGAGTTTTAAAGTCAAGAACTCAACAACATGATTCTTGAAAAATTTACTGTCTCAAATTTAACAACAACTTTAATCCAACAAAACATGAGAAAAGGTTAACTTCACAAGCATTCCAACTTTAATCTAACAATAATCCAACTATAATCCAAGCACCAAATTTACTTACATTTCTAAGTACCAAATTCACAAACCGGAAACAAATATTTTTCAATTCCATTCACTTCATTCAAATATTTTTCATACCTCAATGGCGATTTGGGTTCTTCGGACAGATACAGAAATTCAATGAGACAAATTGCTATGAAATCCAAGAACCAATCATGCAGACTGAATCCATAAATATGTAGAATCAAGAATCGAAAGCAGAACGAAAAACAAAATCTGAATTGAACAAATGAAGAAAGATGGAATTTTTCTACACGGATTGTTCAAATTGTTGCAACCCAAATCGAAAATGTGATTAACATCAAGAAAAGAAAACAAGACAAATGGAGATGAACTCATGAAACCCCATACCTCAATGGCTATTTGGGTTCTTCGGCTGAGCTACTTTCTCCTCTGTTTTTTGCTCTGATTTTATGCTCTCTGATTTGGGTTCTTCGGCTGATTTTTGAGCTGAATTGTTGGTGTTTTTATCACCCTTTTTGGTGACAAAATGGGACAAAAATCAAAGAAAAAATGCAGGTGACAACAAGGAAGAAGCTGGAACTTTTCTCCTCCAATTGATACCAAATGCGACGAGGAAGAAGCTGCTGAAACCTTTCCTTTTTTTTTTTTAAGGTTGGGGGTAATTTTGGTATTGTATATTTTTGTGGGGAGAAAGTGTAAATGATACTATATAGACAAAAAAAACTTTTGTTGAAATTCTATTTTAACAAAAAACTTTTGAAAAAATAGTATATAAACAATTCCCCCTAAAATCAATTTAGAGCAGTTGAATTAGATACAAAAAAAAAAAAAAAAAATTAAAATAAAAAAATTCAAATGAAGAAATGAGAAATTCAGAAAGATAAAGGCGAACCTTGTAGAGAAGAGAGGCGACGAGATCATCAGGTTCGGCTGACAAAAGGCATAGCCGCCGGCCCGGCAATAATGAAGCTTGAAGTTGAATGATTCCTGCTCGTCGTTTCGATCTGCGTTGCCGGAAAAGGCTTAAAAGCACCAAATCCAGTTCGCTTCTTGCTGGTCTTGGAAGTATTGAATTTCGTTTCAATACGAGGGAGCTGAAATTGTTGTTGGTGTTTCTTCTGTCATTGGTCTTCACAATAGCGGTGGCGCGGGAGGAATTGGAGGAGGAGTAGAGGTGTTCAGTTGAAGAAGAGGGGTCTGATTTTGCATAGGATCTGGGACTCTTGGAGGTTGTCGTGAAGAAAGAGGAAGTGGTGCTGCTGCAAATTATTTTAGAGGGTAATTTAGTCCGAACTAAATTATTTTGTCCTTATTGCAACTAAAAAAAGTAGTGTGGATTAAAATTTATATACAGGAGAGAAAGTGGACTAAAACCTAATTTTCCCTTTGTCTATTTGTGTATTGTAATGTAATGAAGTTAAGGATGGCTAATGTAATGTTTTGGCTATTGCCTATTTGTCTTGGTTGGTTGTAGCTGTGAAAGATCCATCTCTTTTGTTAGTTAGTTTGTATTAGTTTATTAATAAGATCCACTAAACTTATGCATTGTCATTGAATTAATGATGTTTAATAAGAATGCTATAAAATAAGTCAAGTTATCTATATCACATGGGTATACACAAACTAATGCATTTGTTTCATCCAAAATAGTTTCATCCCAAAATAGTTGCATCAAGAGCCATCAATCCAAAATAGGTTTCATTCAAAATAGTTTCATCCCAAAATAGTTTCATCAAAAGACATCAATCATACCAGTGATAGAAAAAGGAAAGACATGACAAAATAAAAGACATAAAGTTGCTGCAAAGGGCAATACATGCTAGAGTTGTGACAATGATTTGTACTTCTTGTTTCCACCTTCATTTGGGCCTTTGTCAGCTTGAACTTGGCGTTGTTGAAGCTGCTCATATGGTGTGGTGCAGTCTTCAAACATTTACCGCGTCTTAATGGCACTTCTTTTCTTCCTTCGTCAACTTGGCATTGTTGAAGTTGCTCAAATGGTGTTGGTTCATTATTAATATCACATTTTTTTCCTCCTTGCCTAAAGTATACAATTCCAAAAAAATAAGCAGTACAATCTCAACAGGCTTAAAAAATACATACCACTTACTCCAATGTAAAAGGGACACAAACTACAATACATCAAAAGCAAAGTGCTATAAAAAGTCCTACCTAGTATATCAAACGTTCAAGACCAAAAGTGCAACAAATATTTTAGCAGCAAAACACTAAAAAAAAAAAAGTTAAATCACAAATATGAGTGTAGTAAAATATTCAGGTTACACTAATACTCTTACAATGTGCACCAAAACAAAAGGTAGGTTATATAACCAGATGACTATTTAATAGATTCAAAAAAAAACTAAACACAATACTGAATTGCAAAATATAGTTAAAGAAACAAAACTTGCGGCTTGCTAAACTATTTGATCAATAAACAGCAGATATACTAAAGGGCTGAAGCTGAACCTAACAACAACAACAAAGCTGCACAAACAGAACCAATCAGTTGACTCACACAAGTGATACTCAACTCAGTAGAGTGACTATCACAGATGTAATCAATGAGGCTACAAGCCTAATCAGCAGACCTTACAGGCAGACCTTACAGCAGACCTTACAGGCTACAAGCCTAATCAGCAGAAAAGCAGCAGACAATGAGGCAAGTCGATTCAGCAAGGCAACAACAGGCAGGTGCAGCAGATGCAATAGGGACAGGTTATAGCAAAGAAGGAAAAGAAAGGCAACTGCAAACTAAAAAATACACTAAATTACCTGCAATTTGGGAGGCCTACTTGATTCCCTAACTTCACTGTTCAATTGGCTACCACTGCCACCAAATTCAGAACATTGACTAGCCCTATATTGAGAAACCACAATCTCCTCCTAACATATATGAAATAATGCAATTTAACTGGTCATTTAATTGAATATAATGAATTAAACAGTACAAGTGAAGTGAATATAATAATATACAAATACATACCTGCAAATTCAATTGATCATTTTGTGTTGTCATCTGACTTGAGTTGTTGAAGTTGTATGTTGATGACAAGTTTTCTTATTGTGCCCCTTGGATACACAATTGCCACATTTAAGTGAATCTTGCTGTCTCTTAAGCATATGGATGTCTTGCCCCTTAGGCTTTCCTCTTGATCTCTTTTTCATCTTTTGTGATGGCTCATCATTTTCCCTTCTCCTAGCCCTCTCTGGTACCAACTATTTATGGACCCAAACGGTGTTTTTTTTTTAATGATGTTGTTGGAAACAACTTTGGATTGAGGAGTAGTACTAGCAGCCTTGGCTCTGTTTTGATTGGGATCCTTAAGTAATTAAGTGCTTTAACACGTATCAACCACAATATATATGAGGTAAAATTTTTATTGGATTAATCCTGGTGCCTTCCCTGAGAGGAGAGAAGACCCCACCTACTGAATAATATTCAAGAAATGTATCCATGAGGAATTTTACCACACAACATCTATCATAGTATTATATCATGGTGTGAGGTTCGTCTCGTCTTTATAAAAGTTTGATTCCTAAATAGTTGACTCTTACATCTTACGATCGACTATCTAAAGATCAAACGTCAATAAGGTACCTTGAAAATAAGTTTTGATGTTGTACCACCAAAGACACCCTTAGTCTAAACAATTGATGTATTTAATCAGTCGGCATATTTTTCTTCCTTTTGTTGGATGACTAGATAGAACTTGCTGTAAATTTGGCAAGGGAAAAAGAAAGAAAAAAAAAAAACATATTATTGATATTTCCTCGAAAAATGCCAAAATTAATTTCATGGTGCTTTAGTTCCATCCAATTATGCTCTTACCTGCATGACTTATTCTGGTCTATTAGTAAATTAGTAGTAACAAATACTAGCATTAGGTGTTGACCTGGTCCAATATCCTTTGGTAGGTAGGTGATTAAGATGCTAATGCAAAGTCATTATCCTTCCTAATCTCAATTCTTTGTCAAATATGGAACCAACCAATGCGCATTGACCTAAGTTTGCTTAAAGGGAAGAGCTTTGGAATAGAGACAATAAACCAACTTCCCTCTGTTTAAGATTTCATACCAAGCCAACGCCATTAATCTAAGTTTGGTTCGAACACAAAAAAGGAACCGAAAGTTAGCTGTGGTTTGTGTAATAATAGGACTACAGGGAAATTAGCATATCGTTCTTGACACTGTTTCAAGTTGAGTCCTTCATGCATTCAAAACATTGCAATTTTTCTCTCTTTCTCTTTTTACCCTCCTTTGCGTTTCTTGACGTCACAGCACAGTATACAAAGTGAGCAAAAGGAGGCTTGACTAGATGATAACATACATACATGAACAAAAATGCAGTACAAGATAAAATGCACCGGCTTTCAAATGGAACTGGTTTGTAATATTAGCAACTGTATATAGTATAACTTTGCAACATATATAACTCAAAAGCAAGCCAGGAAAACTATGATTAACAGTTCATAAAATGGTTTTCAAAGTAAATAATGCATGAGTTTAAGATTTCACCCTGGGGAGGATATGAGCAGTTAATGGATTCTTCATCACGGTAGTGAACTCTTGCTTCTCCGAGAGATCTACTTCATGGCCACCTACTTCCTTCCACTCAAAATACCATATCAAATTAGCCACGAAATACTCCAAATGAAGCAAAGCCAAGTTAGTAGCTGGACAAATTCTCCTCCCTGCACCAAAAGGCATCATCTTGATTTCTCTTGTACACGTTATATCAAACACATGTTGTTCGTTTTCCTTTTCCTGGCCTGCTAAGAACCTTTCAGGCTTGAATTCAATCGGATCCTCCCACACTTCCGGATCCAATCCCATCTCTGCAACCATGAAATTCACATCTGCCTTTTTTGGGACCAAGTACCCGTTCACTTCCACGTCCTTTGTCACCGCATGGGGCACCACGAAATGGCCAGGAGGGTGACGTCTCAGGCCTTCCAAGATTATAGCTTTCAGGTAAGGCATTTTCTCCAAGTCCTCTTCCTCCACAACTCCCATATCCTCCTCTGCTATATAATTGGTCTCAAGTGTCGTCGGGGATGGTCCCACGACCTGGACTATTTCTTCATATAGCTTTTGCTGAATGTTGGGATGCTTCACCAGGTTAGCCATAATCCACTGCAACTCTGTGGAGGTGGTATCAGTGCCGGCATTCAGAAATTCACTGCACATGCTCACCAATTCACCCTCATCCGGCTTTCTCTTGTATTCAGGGAGCTGTAAGTCCACCAAAGTGTCCAGGTATGCAACTGTCGAGTTCTTGTTGTTCCTATCAGGATCAGCCTGTTCCAATCGCTTTGCTTCAATTCGAGCTCTGATCGGAGGGATCAACACATCTTCTTGCTCTCGACGGAATTCCAATAGTTCTTTCCAGCGTCCTCTGAACAGAATTTTACCGAGTTTGGGAAAGAGACCGAGAATCTGAAATCGATTAAACGTCACCAACAAACGGTGCAACACAGACTCTATTTCATGAATTTGTTGCTCCGGGAGCTTATCACCAAAGCACATAAGAACTAACAAGCAAAACATCCCATGACGAAAATGATCGATCACCTTGACTGCAACTTTTCCTTCTTTCAGAAACCGGCTTAACAGGATACCCAGCACCCAGCGTCGAGCACCTGAGTAAGACTCCACACGAGAGGGATGAAGAATCTCGGAAGTAAGGTTCCTTCGTAGAAGACGCCAGGTGGGACCGTACGAGGCTGAGCTGATGTTATGCTGATTGCTGTTCATAATTCTAGCCGCCAGGGTGGCCTCAGGACGGTCAGAGAAAACCGCCCCATTCTGAACAAGAGTTTTGTAAGCCAAATCATGGCTGCCCACGAATACAGAAGGACGTGGGCCGAAACGGAGGGAGATGAGAGGGCCGTACTTAGCTTTGAAACGGCGAAGGATGGGTTCAAAATCTGAGGAATTTCGAAGCCATAGAATGAGAAAAAGAGTGGAAGGGCCAGGTGGTAGAGAAAGCTTCTTGGAGAAGAGGATGAATTTGAGAAGAAAGGAGATGAAGAAGGTGGTTAAGATGACGATGAACCAGTAGGAGTAGTCCTCCATTGTTGTTTGCTTGACTTGCTTCTCGTCAATTCTGTTTGCTTGACTTGTTGATGAAGAAGGTGGTTAAGATGACGATGAACCAGTAGGAGTAGTCCTCCATTGTTGTTTGCTTGACTTGCTTCTCGTCCTCCATTGTCTATATATAATCGTACAGAAATTTTATTATGGTCCTGGACCAATGATGATTCCCTGATCCAGGACCAATAGGAAAATAACAAATAATACAAGGATCCATCGTGTAAAATATAAATTTTATGTATTTACGTTTTTACCCTTCTTATAAGACATTTCATTGGTGGACAAGTATGACATGGTGGTCCTGGACCACCATAAAACTACTGATAATCGTAGGAGTAAACATAGAGGCACCATAAAAATTACACAACAGATGTCATAACATGATCTACCACCTTTGATTTTGATGGGTCCACATCACAATCAATTAACACTCATCAAAATCAAGGATGAAAGATCATGTTGTGTAATTTTTATTGTCCCTCTATCATATTATGGCATCCGTGATGTAATTTTTGTTAGGATATAATTTTTGTTATGTCTCTATCATTACTCATAATGGTACGTATCCTATATAGATACAGGTCAGGTGTGAAAGTGTGAAAGTGTGAACGTCTCCGTGCCATATCGTTCATTTCTAAACGGGTATCAACATCTCTTTTCTTTTCTTTTCTTTTTTTTTTTTTTTTTTTTTCGTTCGTTTAAGATACTTTACACGTTAATTATTTATTTTGCTAATTGAAGTTCAAAAACATACCAACCCTGTCTCAAAACATAACTCTATTTAAGTTTTTTGATTTTGTCATATAATATATGTTCATCTAAATAATCAAGAAAACTGCGGTCAGTTCAGTGGGGATGGTCTATGTTTGGCATGCGGGGAAACTTTACAAACCTTGCGGCCTGTCCTCTTTGAGTGTGGGCTGGCTGTCCGAATTTGGCAAGTGTCGCCGTTCAGTGGTACTTTACAGCATCTTCATTCCGCATCCTTTGTGGAGTTCTTTATGCGATTAATAGACAACCAGGGTGCCCAAGACGCGGCTAGGTTTGTGTGGCTTATGTGGGGAATCTGGAAAGCCCACTGCTCGACAGTCTTTGATAATCAGGCGGTCTATGTGTCTGCGGTGTGTGAGCGGTCTTTGGCTGCATTAGCGGAGTATACAGAAGCAATGGCAAGTTATCGGTCTATGGGCTCAAGCCAACGCTTACCGGATCGATGGTCGAAACCACAGTCTGGTGTAATAAAATGCAATATGGATGCTTCGGTTACAGAGACAGCAGCAGGTATTGGGGCAATCTTTCGGGACTCACACGGATTAGTTTTGCATTCCTTCTCGTACCATTTTGATCCGGGCAATCCCGTGGACTATATGGAGTTTCGAGCAATTTTTCTGGATTTGGGGGAGGCGCAACACTTGGGATTGGACGGCTGGAAGTAGAGAGTGATTGTTTCGCGAGTATAGCGAGTCTTCGCAGACCCGGGGAGGGTCTCACTGCCTACGGGTGTCTAGTTCAGGATTGTTTGGAGCTTTCGTCAAGTTTTCAATCAGTCTCTTTTTCTTTTATTCGGCGCGTTGGAAATGTCTCATCGCATTAACTATCTAGACATGGATTGTTGGTTTTTTCTCGGACACTTTGGGGTTCTTGGCCCCCGGGTGACGTCAATGGCGGAACCAGGAAATTTTTTTGGGGTGGTCTTGGTATATAAACTGCAAAGCTAAAAAAATCCGGGATATAAACTGCAAAGCTAAAAAAAATCCAGGGAAAAAATAAAAAATGTTGGTAGTGGGATTTGAACTTACAACCTAGAATTATGGAGGCTAAAAATGTCTTGTTCTTAAACCACTAGGATATAAAGTCTTTTGTTCAAGAAAAAGACATATAACATACTAATATTAACACTACTACTAATACAATAATAAAAATTTGGGGGGGGGGGTGCTTGTGACCATTTGGGGGCTTGAGACCACCCAGGCCATATGGTGGTTCCGCCCCTGGGTGACGTTTTGATCTTCTGTTCGGCGGATATTGATTAATAAAATTTTCGTTTCTCAAAAAAAAATCAAAGAAACATGTATTACACGTTTCTCTTTTTTATTTCTCATTTATTATTTTATTTTATTTTTGCTTAAAACCCCTAGTGTCCATAATGTAAGTCATTATTTATTATTTATCCATCAACTTTTCACTACTTTACATTGTCGACAATAAAAAGTCAATTTAGATTTTTTTTTTATCAAAATTAATGACACATATCTAATTTAATCAATTTTTTTTAATCGGTGTGAAAAACCCCAAATTGATTTATATTTTAAGACGGAGGTAGTACTATATATATACAATCAATCAGACGCAATAAATGACACAATCTACTTTTATCATAAGTCTATATTTTTAGCAATGATTCTTACATGATAATCAACGGTGTAAATAAGATATCGTATCATTTGTTATGTGATTAAGTGATTGTCTCATGTAGGGGTGTTCGTTTTTTTTAAAAACCGACCAAACCGACCGAACCGAAATAAACCTAACAATGGTTTTTAAAAATTGTAAAACCGAACCGGACTGACTCTAATTGGTTTGGTTTTGGTTTTAACTAATGAAACCGCATAACCGAACCGATAGCCATAAAAATACATATTTATACTTTTAAGCAAAAGAAAATACATTTCAATGTTGTCAAAAAAAAATACGTTTGGAAAGAAATCCAAAATTATACTTCAACAATATTGGGCCAAAAAAAATGTCCATCAAAATATATTTTCTGTATATGAATTATATCTTCTAAATAGGGTTATCTTTTTTCATGTTTGAATTTCTTTGTCGTTGTTTGTGTTTTGTTGTTTTGGATTTTTTTAGCTATTTTGAAATGTTTTGTTCATTTTGCTAAGTGCTCATTTCTAAGTCTCAAGATGAGAAAGATAGATTTCATTTATGCTTCCATTCTATTCTTCCATTTGATGAAGCAAGCCAAAATGTTGTTTATATTCTCTGAAATTGGTGACTTTTGTACAAATTTGTTAATTTGGACACAAAATTAAGAAGAAAAAATGAGGAACTATGAAGTATTAACCTTCTTGGTTTCTCTTTCTCTTTTTATAAAATGAATTAAAAAATTAGATTGAATCAATTTTTCTATAATCGGGAAAATGTAATTTTTGAGCTCAACTTAGTACTATATCTAGTTGTTGAACTCTTTGTATTGATACATGTGAAGAGAATTTTCTCTCAGATAACTTTCTAGAGAGTTGTCTTCTCTCTTCTTGAGAGTTCTTTTCTTTTCTTTTCTTTGAACCTCCTCTAATCTCTTCCTCTCTATGTCTCTTTCCATTTCTGATTAAGGATCTGACTTTTTCAGCTGCCTCTTTGCTTCTTTTCTTGTTTGTACCATGGATAAGGATCGGGAGCTGAAATTCAACAACTTCACCTTTTCTGAAATTGAGGCTAGTGGTGTTCTTCTTCCGAAAGAAATTACCCAATCTGCAGAAGAAGCCTGGCTCAGAAGCGTTGTTATTAAGGTTTATTCTGATAAGCCTGCAAATTTTAGAGGTCTGGAGAATATCCTCAAGCTTATCTGGGACTTCACTCACGGATTTACTCTCAATAGCTTGGGATCCAATAAATTTAATGTATTTTTTAACTGTATCGAAGATGTTGACAGAGTCCTTGCGGGGTGTCCCTGGTTTTATGAAAACTATCTGATGGTTATAAAGCAATGGAGAAAAGGGATTGAGAATGATAGCCAAGCTTTCGTTTCCGGGCCGATCTGGATCCAACTTTGGAATGTCCCGGCAGAATGGTGTTCAAAAGGTGCTATAAAGTATGTTTGTTCTTCTTTTGGTAAGGTTAGGACTATTATTGCTCCCCTCACTGGTGAAATGCAGGGAATGTTTGCTCAATGTCTGGTCGACATTGACTTTACGAAGCCTATTCTGTGAGGTTTGTTTCTAAATCAAGATTCGGATAAGGTCTGGGTACATTTCAGGTATGAAGATTTGCCCTTTTTCTGCTTCTACGGTGGGGTGGTGGGTCATGCGGCTAGATCATGTTATGTTCGGGGTTTGGACATCAAAAGGGACATCCACAAAGATGATTAATATGGGGTATGTCTTAAAGTTCCCAATTCAAATGATGGTATGACAGAGGGGAAAAAGGTGTCGGCCAGCTTGCACTCTGATACTCATGAAAATCTTGATGTACTGGCTCAAAGGAATGACAAAAGGCCATTACCTAAAATCATGAAACCCCCTGTTGGAGAAGCTTCTAATGTGCAAGCTTGCAATCTATCTATACCTGATTTTTTGATGGATTTAATCAAATGCTCTTTTCCCATTCCAAGTGCTAGCATGCAGGCCCCTCTTTTTCAAGAAAATGTGTCCTCGTCTACTCTTTACCTGAATTGGAAGGCGTCACCACCCTCTGCAAATTCAGAGAGCAATCTCACGGTTACAGAAGTTAATGACGATCTTACTATGGAGGATGAGCATACTCCGGAAGGTGTTCAAGACCAGCTTTCATATTCGCAAGCATCATATGTCATTATGGTGTCAGAAGAATCGGATGTTGCCTCTAAACTTACATCTCATACTCAACAAAGCACTACCTATGGTGATATCCCTATAATTCGAGAAAGTCTTCGCTCTGGATCATCGTCCCCTACTTGTGGGTGGAAGGATACTCTACTTACTTAGTTTTAGACTTCCTATGGATCAAGATGCCTCTGCAAGGCTTTCTCTCCCAAAAAGGAAATTGGATACTGTTTGTTGTTTTACTTCTGACTCATCCATTGAGCCTGATCTCAAAAAATTACGCCTAGATGGGGTGGAGGCAGCCAGCCCTAAGTGGCTCCCACCTCCACAATGAGGACTTTGGTGTGGAATTGTCAAGGCCTGGGAGGGTCATTGGCAGTTTCCCAACTTGAGGAGGTCTGTAAACTCCACTCCCCGGACTTAGTTTTCTCTCTGTGAAACTAAAAACAAAGCTCCTTTCATAAGGCATGTCTACTCAAAGTTGCATTTTGAAGACTTTTGTTCTATTGATCCCATTGGCCTTGCTGGGGGTATGGCAATTTTTTGGCAGAAAAGTACTTCTATTGTCTCTCTATTTAAAACTCAATTTACTATTGAAGCTCAAATCCATGACCCTATGCATAATCTTTGCTGGTGGTTTATTGGAATCTATGCTTGTCCTACTCCTGCTGATAGAAGGGATTGCTGGGCCTTCATTTCTAATAGAAAAGCTTTGTGGGGTGATTATTTTGTCATTGCAGGAGATTTTAATGATATTTTATCTAAGAACGAAAAGTTGGGTGGTGTTCCAAGATCTGATAGCACCCTACTGGACTTCAGAATTTTTGTTGCTGGCAATGCTCTCTCTGATCCTGGTTTACAGGGTCATTTTTGGACTTGGAAGAGAGTTTGCAATGGCCAGATCACCACTCTTGAAAGGTTGGATAGATTTCTCTGTACTTTTAGCTGGCAGGATTATTTCCTAAGTTTGTCTGCTCTCACTTGTACTCTATTGCCTCTGATCACTGTATGCTTCTTGGTGATACTAATCCACTTAATATAAGTAGGAAAATCTCATTTATCTTTGACCAAAGATGGTTGGCCATGGAAGGATTTGCTGAAGCTGTAAACTTTGGGTGGAGTACAAACCCTATGGGTTCTAACATGTACAAATTCCTTTTGAAAATCAAAGCTGTTAGAATCCAAATCTTGAAATGGAAGGGTAATAAAATCTTTAATTCAGCAAATAAAATTAAAGATTTAAAGTCAAGACTAAGTGAGGCTGTCAAATCTTCTGCTGGTCCCTCTATTATTCTTAAACTTGATAATGATTTAAAAGAGGCCTACCAGCATGAAGAATTGTATTGGGCTCAAAAAGCAAAAATAACTTGGTTGAAGGATGGGGACAAAAACACTAAGTTCTTTCATGCAACGGTCTCAGGGAGGAGAAAGAAATTATATACCCGGGAATAAATTTCCTGCCTCTAACTTATGGTGTCACTCAATTGAGGATATCTCTCAGGAATTTGTTTCTTATTACTCCTCTCTTTTTTCTTCAGCAGGTAATTTGGGTAACATGGATGGGCATTTTGACAGGCTTAGTGGTAGAGTCCCTACTAGCATGAATCTCTGGCTGATGCAACCCATTACAGAAAAGGAAGTTAAAAAGGCTTTATTCAGCATGAAGTCCCATTCTGCCCCTGGCCTAGATGGTATGACTCCACTTTTTTATAAACATTTTTACAACACCATTAAGTTTTATTTACTGAAAATGATTCAAAGTTTTTTCCATTCAGGAAAGGTGCTTAAAGAGTTGAACCATACATGTATTTCTTTAATTACAAAGCACCCTCATTCCTTTAAGGTTTCCCATTTTAGGCCAATCAGTTTGTGTAATGTGGCTTACAGAATCCTCTCCAAGGTGCTTGCCAATTTGTTCAAAAAAGCTCTGCTTGCTTGCATTAATCCTAATCAGTCTGCCTTCATGACTGGTAGGTTTATTTCAAACAACCTTATTTTGGCGCATGAGATTATGAATCAAATGATGCATGATAGGTTTAAGAATTCTGGTTGTATGGCTCTTAAATTGGACATGGCCAAAGCTTTTGATAGGGTTGAATGGCCATTTATTCGTTTTATAATGTTAAAACTGGGTTTTTGTGAAGCCTGGGTTGATAGAATTATGGAATGCATTTCCACTGCCTCTTTCTCTTTCATTATTAATGGTTGTAGAACTGGCTTTGTAAGGCCTTCTAGGGGAATCAGGCAAGGAGATCCCCTATCTCCTTACCTTTTTTTGATCTGTGCTGAGGGTCTTAGTTGTTTGCTACGTAAATTTGAGTTAGGGCATAAAATTCATGGCATAAAACTTGCTAAGTCCTTTCCACATATTTCTCATCTATTTTTTTGCTGATGATAGCCTTGTGATGTGTAAAGCAGATCCTGCCGATGCTAATTATCTCAGTGTTATTCTTAGAATCAATCAAAAGTGTTCTGGCCAGCAAGTTAACATTCAAACTAGTATCTTTTTCAGCAAAAATGTTGACCCACAACATAGATCTTCCATCCTTAACTGTTTTCCTGGGGTCATGGTTGCCCCTCATTCTAAATACTTAGGCCTCCCCCTCCTTATTGGCAGATATAAAAAGGATGTCTTCTCTTACATTACTAGTAAAGTAGCCTCAAAACTCACATCTTGGAAAAACAACTTTCTCAGTCTGGCTGGAAAAGAAACTCTCATCAAATCTATTCTTACTATGATGCTTTCTTACCCTACGTCTGTATTAAAACTCTCAAAGGTCTTTGCAGGGACATCTCCTCCCTTATGGCTAGGTTTTGGTGGGGTAATCATACTGAGAATAAGGTGGGCATCCATTGGCTTTCTTGGAGTAAACTTTGCTTGCCTAAAGGGCTGGGTTTCAGAGATCTTGAGGCTCTTAACATGGCCTATCTAAGTAGGCAAATCTGGAGGCTGTTAAAGAATCCTGATAGTCTCATCACTAAGGTCCTAAAAGCTAAATATTTCCCATATTGCACCCTTTTGGAGGCATCTGGCCGTTCTAATTCATCCTGTTTTTGGAAAGGTATCCTCTCTGTCATGCCTATGTTTAAAGAGGGTATCATTTGGTCTATTCACAATGGGGATTCCATCAAAATTTGGGAGGATAACTGGATTCCTAATAATCCCAACTTAAGGCCGCTAACCCCTGCTTTTTATTCTCCTGAAGTTTTCTGGGTTAAGGATCTGATAAGGGATAACTCTTGGGATCGTGAGAGAATCCATAGCATATTTTGGCATGTTGATGCCCATCAGATTTTAGCCCTCCCCCTCAGCTATTGTGGTAACCTGATTCTCTTTTTCGGAAGCCTTCTTGCAATGAGGATTTTACCTTGAAGTCTGCCTATGCCTTTTTCTTAAGTAAAATTAGCAAGCATTCTTCTGTTTTGCCTCATACAGACTCCACCTCTGCTTTTGCTGATCAAGGGCATTTCTGGAAATACATTTGGATCCTTAATGTTCCTAATAAGCTTAAGCACTTCTTCTGGAAGTGCTTAAGCAATACTTTGCCTTGTAGAGCCAATCTTTCTAAGAGGCTTTCCAATTACCAACTTCCTTCAACTTGTTGTTTTTGTGGCCAACTATATGATTCTATTAAACATATTTTGGTGTTTTGTCATAGGGCCAAGGAGGTTTGGTCCCATAGCCCAATTATTTGGCCTCATTTTCAGTCTCCTCTATTTAGTATTATATCTTGGTGGGCCAATCTGGTGCATGGAAAACCTTTTGCTGATAAAAAAGCTGATGTCGAGCTCACTATCTTTATTTTTTGGAATATCTGGAAGTCTAGAAATAACTGGTTGTTTAATAGAGGCTTAATAGAAGCCAAGACAGTAGCTAGGGTTGCTCTTAAGGATTTTACTGATTTTGTCTTTGCTAATTCTTCTTGCCGTGCAGGTGCATCCGTCTTAAATCCCGGTCTTAGGGATGAGGATGATCTGGTAGCCTTGACTGCTCAGAGTGCTAATCCTTCTACTAATCCTTCTTTCGTTTTTCAAACAGATGCTGCTTGGACGTATTTATGCAATCCTGCTGGGGGAGAAGTAGCGGTTTTTGACAAAAATTATAATTTGGTGGAAGTGTGGGGAAGATCCTTCAACAATTTAGACTCCCCGCTTAGAAGTGAAGCTGAAGTTATTCGATGGGCTCTAATAACTGCTAAAGGGAAGGGTTGGAGCAGCTTAATGGTTAAAACTGATTCTTTTATTTTGGCTAATATAGTGAATGGTTTATCTGCTACTACTCCAGATGTGTATGCCCTTATTAATGATATCAGGACTCTCCAAGCGTCTTTTGTATATTGTAAAATTTGTTACTTTAGTAGGAAACTTAATCTAATCAGTCATCATGTAGCTTCTTTTGCGAAAAAGCTTGTTAATTACTCCAGCCTACTGGACTGGAGTCTTTCCTTCTTGGATTGTTTCTCTGAAACGAGACGATGAGGTGGTTAGGCAGACGAACTCTCTCTTGTAATTTTTAACTTGCTTTAAATTAATCTTTCGTTGCCCGGCAAAAAAAAAAAAAAGAACTCTTTGTATTGTAAACCGAGAAACCGAACCAAACCAAAGCAAACCGAAGAAATGACAAACCGAACCGAAATTAATATTATTGGTTATGGTTTCATCTTTTACAAACCGAAATTATTGGTTTGGTTTTGAAAATTCAAATAATCGAACCAAACCGAACCAAAATTAATATTATTGGTTATGGTTTCATCTTTTGCAAACCGAAATTATTGGTTTGGTTTTGAAAATTCAAATAACCGAACCGTGAACACCCATAGTCTCATGAATATTTTTTTATTTTTTTTGAAGGAAGTGTCATGAATAATTAGTCTTGCTAATGAGGCCTTTTCAAACGCGCTAAAAGCTGAGGCAAGAGATGATGTTTAAACTTTAAAAGTCTTTTTCAAACATGGAGATATATTTTTTATTTTATTTTTTAATGTTGTCTTTTTTGAGGGATTTTTTTGAGGGATTTAAAGGAGGTCTTTTTTTTATGAACAAAAGTTTATTATTAAATCACGGCCGTCAAACAAGCGGCAATAACATCCATCGGGGTTCAACGTCCCAAGAGACCATGTCCTAAATAAGCAAAGTATGTCGAACTAAGATATGCGCAAAGACATTACCTACGTGCCGAACAAACGAAAAAGAAACCGAAAGAAAATTACTACACTTAGAAAGACAATCATGAGTAAGGCAACTCAAAACAGTGACATCATCCACATGTCGATTAAGCCTCTGAACACAAGCCAAGCAGTGGCTCTCTACAACCAAAGAAGGAGGTCTTTATTGATGATAAGATATTGTAATTAATTTGTTTTTGTTACAATTTATTGAATAAATTTTGATAATATGGTATTTGAATTATATCAACTTTTACGTCAAATAATGTATTTTTCTTTATATATTATATGTTAGATAAAATGTATCTAATGTATTACGTGTAGCACCGTGATTCCGAAAGCCCTTAACCAGAAACATTGTGTTAGACAAGTAAATTTTATAATAAATTTTAAAATCCACGTTTACCATTCCAGATTCTAAAATGAATGTGCAGGAAAAAGGAAAAGAAAATTTGAGGTTCGGGAAAACAGACCCTCATGGTCTTAACACATGACACGTCCACAACTATTGTTTTAGTAGTTGAGAACCCACTGCACATCACTGGTGTAGAGATACATACTCCAGATTGATATAAATCTACTTCACTCGGTTTGTAAAAATAGTTTTAAATGATCAAATACGGAAACTGCTTTAAAAGGATACTGGTAACAATGCATGGAAAAGTGTTCTATAAACTACTTAAATTCATCTCGCAGATACATGTTCAATTTCTTAATTTACTTGTCATGTTTATCCTACTTGTCAAACTTACGTAAGCTACTTTTCATTCCGTACTTCACTTGTTAAGTAACCATTCTTACTTGCATGTTTCACTTTCTTGTCATATATATATATATTTTTATCTTATTCAATCACGTTCATGAATGTTTCATGTGTCAATGTATGAGGGAAGAAATTGAGAGGAAAGAATATGTCAGGGAAGATGGTCAGACAGTGCACCAAACATTGAAGCCTATAGAGGTAGGAGAAAAGAATATCCATGAAGAAGAACGAAGCAATGTACGAATGACGTCTACTGATGATATTAAATTTGTTACAAAGGTTCATTTGGAAGCTTTTATCAGGACTTATCTGCCACACACAATGTCTTTTGATGAAAATGGTTCTAGATTGGTATAATTTTTTTAAACAAGAGAAGACAAGACAAGAGGATGCCGACGAAGATGAACACGCGAGCAGTGAAGATTTATGTACGTATGGAGGTTTGAATGATGACTTTAGATATTTTTCACCCAGGTTTAAAGTTAAGTGAGACATAGTGGATGTACCATGGAAACCTCCAAAAGATTGATGAATACAGCAATAAAAGTTACAAAGGAAGTGTAAGTTCAACAAGTGTCATCGGGTATGGAGAAGAGCGATAAATATTCAACTCTACAACAAATGATCCGGGCTATAAAGAAAAAGAAAAGGATTGTTGGTAGAAAAAAAACACAATGAATTTTGATTTGTTTGTCAAAGAAAAAGAAAAGGATTGTTGGTAGGAAAAAAAAACACAATGAATTTTGATTTGTTTGTCATATATGAGGCGTTTCTTTTTTCTTCTTTTTCTTTTACTCAACATTGAATGATCATACTCTTTTCTCTTAATGAATTTTCTCATTGGTTTTTGCCAGTAAGACGTTTTATTGAGAAAGGGTTATGTGTTGAGGTTTAATAGATTTTCAAGCTTGAATACACCTGACACTCCATCTGGCACACCACTTCCATAATTTATTACATCTCAACGGTTTTATCAACGGAAATCAATAAAATCAACGACTTTTTAAGCCCGAAATAAATTCATTGGAAGAAGATGTTGAGGCAGTGAGACCTTGGGAAGAGCATGTTGACAAGAAGCAAAGGATGAGCCTTGTGAGTATTTGGTATTCATTCAAAATGAAGAAAACAAAGGCTTGTATATATATCACAGAAAATTCTGATACAAAGACTCTCTATTAAAACGGATCGTCGAATTATCGTCATGTGTAGAAAAAGAAAAAATTGTTTTGTTTGTTTGTATACGTGACAGTCATCTGATGATCCGTTTTAATAAGGAGTCTCCATATGTCAACTAATATTCAATACCAAGAAGAAAATTCAAGATAGGACCAATTCGGATCATACTTGATATACCATTTCCATTTAGAAAGCGATATTACATTTCAAACAAAGGAAAATGACTATAGCATAACTTTATGTCATAACTTAACATTTGTCTTTATGTGCCCTCCATTTGTTAATAATGAGGGTATTAATGTAATTGTCAATCAACACAATAACAAATTATCATTTTCCATTACGACCAGTGAGATGAGTTATCATGCACCACATCAGCATTGATTGGAGAGTTATACCAGGGAAAGGTGCAAGGACGGAGCCAAAAATCGGATTTCGGGTGGGGTAGTGGAGTATATTCGGACAATCGGATGAGCTAGTTGAGTATATTCGGACAATGAGATAGACTTAAATAAGATGTTTGATGACATAAGTTGGCTAAAAAGTTTTTTGTTGTAGAATTTTTTTTTGCCAGATAGACTTAGCCTCCTTAGCCCTTTCTTGGCTACGTCCCTGGAAGGGTGAGATGTGTTTAATTCACTCATAGACACTCATATATCCACTTGATGTAACCAATTTATCAGTGCCGCATAATGATATTTCTCACGACCAACGGACATGATTCGGAAGATATCAACTATTCATAACGGCTAAAAGCAACAACCCTAGAAAGTTACTACATTCAATTATGTTTGACTGAATGGATTATTAAAGATGTACTCCCTCCGTTCCAAAATTACTGAGGCAGTTGCCAAAAAATTTTGTTTCAAAATAACCGAGGCAGAACATTTTCCAAAGCAGAATTTATTGCTAATCTTCCAACTTTACCCTTATTTAATGTTATGATAGAAGTTAAAAAGAAAACTGCATTAATTGTATCATAGGATTTTTTAGTCATTGCATACGAAAAGTCATAGCATTAAATCACTTTCTTAATAAACGTGTTTTTGGCAGCTGTCTCAAATATTTTGGAACGAATGGAGTAATTCATAATTATACTTTACAATCCTAACTACTATTGTAAAGGAAAGGAAAACCCTTTAACTTTACCATTAATACTAATAGATGTTTAGTTTATATTTTATAGGTTTTTGTCAAGAAGGACGAATTAATGTATTTAGCAGGCTCCAAGGAAACTGATTATTAATTAGGACAAAACCAACGTAAACTTACCAAAACACCCTTTTTACTAATTTTTAAAAACATTCCACGATAGTCAGCCGATTTTCACACTTAATGAGCTGATTTTATGCTAATTCGGTTACGATCCATTAATATCTCTCATTTTTAATGTTATTATTTGAAAGTGAGAGAAAAAATCATGATATTCCGATTTTTGAGTATAAATAAAAAAAGATATTCCATGATATTCCGATTTTTGAATGCATTTAATGATCCTTCAATTCTCCATGATTTATGCATCAATTATCACTACACACTTTCTATTTTAATGTTAAACAAACTACTCACTTTATCTACGATTTTGATGCGAAATTACTCCACCTATGTTACTCGATCCATATTAGTGTTGCTATATTTTTTTTGCCGTAACTACATCTATTTTATTGGTTGTTACTACTATTTTTTCAATACTAGTACATTTTTTGGCAGTAGCTATATCTATTTTTTCAATACTAGTATATATTTTATTTGCTGTTACTACTTGTTTTTCGAGTATTACTACATCTTTTTTATTGTAATTAAAAACGAAGACAGTACAATTTTTTTTTTGTTGGAATAAATCATGATTTTTTGGTACGATTTAATGCATGCTTTTTTAGGGACCAAGTCAATCATGATTTTAAAATATAGATCATAAATCATGATTTGAGTCATGGCATATTATTAATTGTCAATCATTACACTATTACACTTTTAAAGTTTTTATTTTTTATTTTTTATTTTAGAATACTCATTTTTTTAATCTATGTGTTTTTTTTAAACACGACATATAATTAGGAACGGAAACAATACGATTTAAGTACATTTGTATTTTGTACATTTTACGATGTAAATAATAAAAATAATTTAAAATACAAATCATGTTTCCTTGCACAAACACAGACGGAAATTACCACGCTTTATGTCTGAAGAGTATGAAAAATCAGTAATTTTATGGTGGTCCAGGTGCAAGTTTTTGGATCACCAAGTCAGCACTTTCAAAGGAATACATTGGTGGAAAGTTTTACAGGTAGGATTCCATTGGTGGAAATTGAATTCCTATTGGTCGGGCACACCAAATAGGATTTGGTCCTGGACCATAGTAAAATTTGTGATGAAAAATTGTCTGAATCTCGTATCGTTTTCTAAAAGAGGATCTGCTCCGCCCTATTGATCCGCCGGCCTATCTGAATCTTGCCGTGATAAAAGAAAGTAGTTTGGAAGGGAAAAAGAAAAGGGTAGTTAGCAGTAATAAAAATGTCGTTCTTCTTCAAGCCGTCGAGGCCAAAGACACCGCAAGAGCTGGTAAAGGCAATCAGGGATAGCCTTTTGGCTCTTGATACTAAAACTGTGGCTGAAGTGAAAGCCCTCGAAAAGGTTCTCTCTTCCTCCTCCTCCTCCTCCAAAAACCCGTTCTGTTATTTTCTGTTTGTTGAAACTGAATTTAATTGTATTTTCTTCACTGTTTGATGTATTTAGAAACAAAATATGGGTTGCTTAATTCTTTAGACGGTAAATTTAGTTGTGGGAATTTTGTGCTATTCTGCAGTGGCTGTGCTGGTTCTGTGTCGTTTTCAATTCGGGTAATGGGTTGAATTTCTTATATGGTTTTGTGATGATCGATGGAGGATTAAGCAATATGAATGAATGTGTAAGGAAGGCTGCAGCTTTATGCAAATAACTTTTCGGAAGGAGCTTTACTTACATAAGGGCTCGCCATTTGATTTTGTATTCTCCAAACCTTTTTTAGGAGAGGTTTAGGAGGCAGAAGACACTGACAGTTCACTCTTTGAATGTTAGGAAGCAAATACGAGCCTTAGTTGTTGACTTCCGGCTTCTTGTTCAATCAATATCCTTGGTTGGTAGGCGATTATCGCGCTAATTCATGTCATAATGTTTAGAAAAGTCTGTCTGTATTTGTTCAAAATTATGTAATTTTTAGTGGAACATGTAGGAATTCGTGAAAGATGACTCGTGAGTAGCACATGCCGACATGGACAATGCGGGACCTTGTCTGAGCTGGGACACAAATCCAAAAGCTAGAGGCTACTCAGTTAAAGGAACTAATCCTTGGCGGGGTGGGAACTAGGAGAAGATACAAGCTACTATAGAAACAAAACACGAAAAGGCAAATCTACTTTCCTTAGGAGGCATTACTTACTCAAGAAATGGCATTTTGGAAGCTAATAGATATATATGCATCAGCTTAGCCAATCTTTACACTGAATTGGATAGTTGTTGTGTCGGAGCCACGTATCCAACTATTGGGTCGTGGGACTCTCCGAAAAAGAATTTATACCTTAAAAAAGTGTGTGATATATTTTAACCTTTGTGCACCTACCGGAAAAAATTGTGTACCCACCGAAAAAAGAATTATGGATCCGCCACTGGACACACTCACTATAGGACATAGCCAAGCTCCAACCAAGAGCAATTTCTAGATCAATATTCATTATAAAGATACGGGATACCATTTACCAATTTTTAAGGGACACCAAACTCACGCTATGTGTCGGAGTGAGCTTGCGAAAGACGTTGATGAAAGAGAGGCTGGTGACAAAGGCTTATAATTCAGGGTTTAATCGTCACAAGTAAAAGCTATATGGTTTCTAGGAACCATAATAGGAGACAGAGATTTTGAAAGTGACACCTTGTAGGATCCCTCGTTGCAGTTTCATGTTGCAAACTTGAATGAAGTTCTTATATGCTTGAATGACCGTTTCTAAGTTCATCTTGGTTACTGAAAAATGTTTCCTCGGTGCACTAACTGTTCATGATAGGTCCATTGATGAAAGTTTCCCTGTCATATATGGAATGCTGCTGATATGCTCAATTGTTTTAAATTTTGAAGGTGAAATGCACATCATAGTCAGTGAATAGAAAGCTCATAGGTTGCTAATTCATGCAAAACTTCCACAACAGGTGATTCAGTCTTAATAACCGTTGTCAGATGACTTGTATGGGTATGGGGTAGTGCCGGAATAATTATTGTAGCAATAGACAGTTAAAATGTCTTCTATGGAGCTTAAACTTTAGTTACTATACAGGAAATCTTTGAGAAAGAAAAATTAATAGTTAACTAAAAGACCCGCATACACCTGTAATCTTGGAATTGTATTCTGGACATAAATAATGTTTACTCCTATCGTTAAACCTTCTTAGTTTCTCAGCTTAGCATGTTTCCTGTATTTCAAATGTCAGTCATCATATTATGATTGAGAAGATTTCATATCCAGAAGTTTCAGTTATCAACATTCATTTCTTGGTTTACCTTTGGACGATATTTTTAGCACCATGTTGCCCATGGATCGACAGTCATTCTTTTTTAGCTTGTAGCAAGAATGTAGCTTTACTTCGGTTAATGATGAGGGAGATGTGAAAAAACAATTATAAAGCGCAAGTACTTTCATAAGTTTCCGAAATAACACCTTATTCCAAACGTAAAAAGAACAAGGAAAATAAAGGAAAGATGAAAACAATTGGTAGTTAGACCTGTTATACAACTTATCCTTGGTTTCTCATTATGCAAATGGTATAATATGTTAATATCAATGGTTAGGAAATAACCAAAGACATGCATTTGTGTTGCTGATTAGAGATCGGATATGAATCCTGGCTCATAATTGTTTTTATATCCAGCCTTAGCTTGATATTTTGAGACTTGAGAGGGAAGTAAGGAGCAAGTTCGAAAAATCTAATTAATATTCTTGCTACATCCTACTTTTTTTTCTTTTCTGCACAATGCTTTTAGCTTTCTTGATATTGTAGTCGTCTTAAGTTCACTGAGAAGCTGATAATTATGATAGTAGCTTAAAACACATAGAGCATTACTTAATATCGTAGGTTTTTTTTTGTTCCTTGACTAACAGTCTAATCTTTTTTTCGAACCAGGCTATGGAAGAAGTTGAAAAGAATATAATAAATATGAAAGTTACCCTTTCCGGAGATGGAGATGCTGAGCCAAACGCGGAGCAAGTTTTGCAGTTGGCACTTGAAATTTGTAACCAGGATGTTATTTCCCTTTTCATTCATAAGTTACCCATACTAGGATGGGAGGCAAGTGTTAGACATAATGTTGACTTCAATCATTGTACGTTAGCATCTTAACCAAACTTTTTGACTATTTTTTCTTGGCATGGTTTATAATTTCTTTCAGGCAAGAAAGAATTTGGTCCATTGTTGGTGTATATTATTAAAACAAAACGTTAATTCAGTATTCTGCTGTGTGCAATATATGGAGAACCATTTGGAATTGCTCGATTTCCTTATTGTCTGGTGAGCTTTTCTTGCTTTGACCTCTGAACATTTTTGTCTCAAAATGTAACCTTTGTTTATGTTTTTTGAGCAGTTACGATAACAAAGAAATCGCCTTGCATTGTGGGAGCATGTTGAGGGAATGCATTAAGTTACCGTCTCTAGCTGGGTAAGAGAACTTTTTTTTTTTACTCTTAGACCTGGCAATACATATACCGGTGAGACTTTAATTTCTTTATTCATTTCATAGGATGTTTGATTTTTGAGTCTGTTAAATGCGTTCTTTTTATAATTAAAGTAACCTTTCCATCCAGATATATTATAGAATCTCCTAGCTTTGAACTCTTCTTCAAATTCGTGGAGTTACCCAACTTTGACGTTGCTTCTGATGCGTTTTCTACATTTAAGGTTAGGTCAATCCATATATATATATATGTATGTTCGTTTTTTTCAAAAAAATTGGTGGTGTTTTATATTTCTTGGAAATCATTTCAGGACCTTCTAACTAAGCATTCATCTATCGTTGCCAAATTTCTTTCTGCTCATTATAACGAGGTTTGCATCTCCGTTTTGTTTAATTGGTGTGTACTCAAAATGATTTATGTTACTGTAAATATCAAGACACGTGTATGGAAATCTTGTTTTACTGCGTTAAATATCTTTTTTCTTTTGGGAGATTTGTATTCACGGAAATAGAATTGTTTTTCAGTTCTTTGAGCAATACGAGGTGCTATTAACATCTAAGAATTACGTGACTCGAAGACAATCATTGAAGGTTAGTTCCCCTGCCATCAGTTTCTTGCCGATTCATAGTTTTTTTTTTTGGTTGTTGTGGTTTTTAATGAATAATGGATTGAACTTCAGCTTCTCTCAGAATTTCTATTGGAGACTCCAAATTCGCTTATAATGAAGCGTTATATAGCAGAAGTTAGACATATGAAAGTGATGATGAAATTGTTAGAGGTAATCAATTCGTTTCTGGTTACCTGCTTTTGCAGTGAGTTTAATTTATAATGTACCTGACCTGATTCCCAAGTTTTCTAATAACTTCTTGTATATTTAAAAAAAAAAAAAATCAAATCTTGCATATCGGAACACTATATAATGATTAATATTGTAAATTGAGCTTTCGCGTCTGTTGAGAGCATCTATGTTCTTACTCTGACTCAAGTAAAATCGCTTTTCTGATGATTTATTTTGGCATTAATTCATGTCTACAACTTTCTTTCTCTTTCTCTTTCCCTTACGCGTAACCATTTTGTTTTGATTTTTATGCATTCAGGATTCAAGCAAAAACATCCAAATTTCCGCCTTCCATATTTTTAAGGTGATAAGTTGTTTGTTTTCCTCTTCTTCCCATTTGTAAGAAGTGTTTGTTCTGCAAAAAAAAAAAAAAAAAAAAAAATGAATGCTTAACTATTTTAATACCGAGTACAGGTTTTTGTGGCTAACCCAAACAAACCACGAGAAATCAAAGTAATCTTGGCCAAAAACCACGAAAAGCTGCTGAAATTGCTTCAGAATCTATCTGCTGGAAAAGGTAATTTAGTTCATGGCTGCGTTTGGCACTCGATGATGAAATAACAGTAGTACAAATTTCCATAAGAGAGGTAGGTAAAATAAAAGCGCATTAGTTTTTTTTTTTTTCTCATTAATGAACGCGGGGCCTCATTATTGTTGTTGCAGGTGGTGACGATGATCAGTTGGAAGAAGAGAAAGAACTGATTATTAAAGAAATAGAAAAAATGGCTCGAATTCCAAACCTTGATGCTTAGTTTGCATACATATCCATCTTCTTCCTGTTGTTGTTTCTGTTTTTGGCTTCTGAGATTAAACAGGCCGCCGCCGCCGCCGCGCTGCGGATATCTCTTTAGCCATTGCCACTACATACTACACACTACACTACCCCTGTGTACTGGGGTGTTATATAATTGGATTTCTCTTACGAAATAACATGCTGTAACTACTCTTTTTATTCATTATATATCCTTCAATTTCTTACCACTATTAACTCAAATATTTGTATTCTACTTGACATATCATATATATGGAAGAAATCATTACTGGTGGAAATTGTGCTGAATATTGTTTGATTCTTTTTTGTGTTATTGTTTTTTTTTTTTTTGTTTTTTTTTTAAGAGAATACATGGTGATGAATCTTTTAAAAGGTCAATGACCGTGCCATATCGTCATTTTATAAATTTTTTATTAACCAATACATAAATCTTTTATAAACTTTATAGTATAAATCCACTGGAGATTAACATTTTCTCAACTACACACAATTTTTTTTATAAAAAAAATTGGTAGTTTTTTTCGTACTCCTTTAACCGGTTCATGTTTTCAAAGCTTTTAGGTAAAGCTTTGATGACTCATTGCAACTCCAATGATTTATCAATCTTTTGTTGTTGAGAGTGATGTTCTTTTTTGTGTAATTAACTGTGAAAGATTTCCTATGGGAATTAGACGGATAGTTTGATCGGACATCGCGCGTTTAAACAAATAAAAAAGCATTTTGTCTTTTTTCTATACGTAATGATCATCAAGCGATTCGTTATAACATAGAGTGTTTGCATCTTCTTTTGCGTCCTCGATGAATATTGTGAGACCTATATGAATCAATATTGTTATAACCGATTTTGTAAAATTCTGTTTGGAAGCTTAGAACCGATTTTTCATAGATTTATTGATTAAAACCGGTTTTGATAAAGTCAGTTCTTTTCCTTCATCCACGGAAATCGATTCTAGACTCCAAAATCAATTTTTATAAATTCGATTCTCGTATAATACACCTATAGAATGATGGATAAATATATAGAGTATGATGCAAAAAAACGCTCCTGTTATATTGCCTTACAAGAGTTTTCATAGTGCAACTGTTATATGATGGTTTACCAAATGACATATTTTCTTCGTTCCAATTTATCTGAGGCAGTTGTCAAAATCACACACATATTAAGGAGGTGAGTTAATGCATTAACTTTTACATAATGACTAAAATGTCGTTAGATATAATTAATATGACTTTCTTTTTTATATCTCTCAGTGTAATAATTAAGGATAAATCAAGTAAAAACATAATAAATGTTGCATTGGAAATTGTACTGCCTCAAATAAAATGAAACAAATTTTTTTAAACTGTCTCAATTATTGTGGAACAGAAAAAATATAGTAGAGTCATTCATTTTTAATCTTTTTCGGCTTGGTACAACCTGTTGCCCTATCATCTTCCTTAACCAAACCCGACACATTTTTTTTTTATATTTTTAAGAGGAACACGTAATCTTTGAGCGCGCCGGAGAAGAAAAAGGAAGAAAATTTTTGGCCGGCATGAGCTGACTTCTTACCTCCATTCTTCTTCTTCTTTTTTTTTTTTTTTTTTTTTTTGTGTGTGACGAAAATTGGAAAATAAACAAGTGATGACGACGGCGACGGCAACAGCAACGACGGCATTGGCTTCCTGCGCCGTCCATCTCAAAGCAGGAAATAGGTTCTGTGTATCTGGTGTATCTCCCTCCTCCTCCTTCTCCTCAATTTCTTTGTTGAATCCCAAAATATTTTTTACAAGTACAACTTTATCTACTCGTCCCTCCTTAAGCCGCCGTCCTGTAGCGGCCCGGAGCTACAATGACGGGAAAAAGGCCGAAAATTCGTCCACGAAAGGTTCCAAAGAGAAAGAGCAAGTAGTAGAAGAAGAAGAAGTGGAGGAAGAGCTGCCATGGATACAAGAGAAGGCTTTGGATTTGGTGGAGTTCACTGGCTCTGTTACTCAAGCGATTCCCGGTCCTAGAGTCGGCCATAGCTCATTGCCTTGGATTCTCGCTGTCCCTTTAGCTTACGTTGGTGTTACTTTCGTTATTGCCTTCGTCAAAACCGTTCGCAAGCTCGGTTCACCCAAGGCAAAGCGTCGTCGATTGGTCCGTTTGAATTTTTATCTTTTTTCTCCTGATTTTTTTTTGTTTTGTTTTGTTTTGTGGGTGGACTCTGGAACGATGCTGACAATTATTCTATCAGGTGAACAAAAATGCAACACTATGCAATTCAATTGATGAGCTATTTGAGAAAGGGAGAGATGAATTGGACCAAGCAGCTCTAATGGGGCTGATGCAGAAGGTAACCCTGTAAAGCTTGGAATTTCTGTACATTTGTGTTTTGAAGGAAAAGTGACTGCATTTTTCTACCGTTGTGCAAGCACATTCAATTATTGTAATATATAGTCCCTTCACTGATACTCACTAGCAAATTATTAGAATTGCATGCATCAATTTCTCTTGAATTTTTGGGGAGTTGGATTGTTTTGTTAATCACTTTTTATAGATAGTTTGGTGCAAGGTTTGATTGAGACACTTAACATGAGTGTTGCAGTTGAATCTCTACATACGATTGAAGAGAGTGAATATCTATTTCATGTCTTACCTTTAAAGAAAAAAGAGAGACACGGTAAGAGGGAGAGAGAATACACTACCATAGATTTCATTTGATATCAACCACTCGCTTCCTTCGTTGTTAATTGTTCTTTCTCATTGTCTGGTAGTTTATCAGTAATTTTGCTTGAAATTATTAATAGTAGCATGGGCATTTTTCAGACTGGATTTGACATGGAGGAGATTTTGCGCAAATATATTCGCTATGCATTGAATGAGAGACCATTCAATCCAGATTTGATAGCAGATCTAATTCAGCTGAGAAAAGCTTCCGGCTTAGATGATTCTGTTGTCGGTGGAGTGCTTAATGAGATCTCAAGACGGATCGTCAGAGACAAAGGTAACAAACATATAAATTCTGGATTCATTTTTCAAGCATTGGGTGTGCCATATCCACGTTAGCCTCTTACTGTTTAATGGGTCAACACAAATTCTAGAACCAAATGTTTGGTTCTGCTATCCACTCTGCGCTGACAGGATATTGCATAGCAATCATAATCCAATTTCACATACATGAAAAAGCATGAACTTTTTTTGATTATTTGTAGAAAGATGCATCTAAATTTATTCTTATCTCTAGCACCTTTAACTTTTAGGAGAGATGGTTTTAATCAGTAAATTCATGCCAGTAAACAACTTGACATCCAAGGAAAGAGTCTAGGTGAATTTATAATATTAATGCCAGAAATTGAACGTTGACACGCTGAATGCTCAAGTCTTCGGTGCTGAATTATTTTAGTTACCTGCGTGCATCCACATCAGTTTGGACCTTTCACTCTTTTACATAATCTTGCTTTTGGAGTTAAATTAACTTATGATGTACCATGGAGATTAAACAGTATACTTGCAGACTTGCACTATATTTAGTAAAAGCAAATTTTGGGTCCTTTACAGGTCCTTTCTTTAGTAGGGTGTAAAGAATCTAACAAAAGAAGGTACCACAGTTTTTACTGCAATAAAGCAAAGGCGTAGAACTTACCATCTTAACTGAATTGCACCTTGTTCTTGTACTGTGTGTGGCCACTAATGGCCTTTTTATGGTGGATAACAGAAAAGATTTCATTGTTATATAGAAGTACATTGAGATAAGGCAGGTATAATGAATAGACTACCTAGCAAACTTTGGAGGATTTTGGAAATTGCATGAAGGTTATTATTAGCAAGCACTTTGTATAGTCTGTGTTAATGAAAATGTATTTTCAGGTCCTGTTGTGATGGATATGTCTGGATATTCTGAGAAAGGTTTGAAGAGAAAAGTCACCGTGCAGTCGCTTTTTGGGAAGGTGTTTTATCTTTCTGAGGTAACTTCCACTTGTTGCATCTTTGTTGCTGTAACTTTTGTTTGACTGATAAGCCCTTTTCCATTTGTGTTCACTATGGAATGAGGATCCATTAAAATGTACTATCAACTCATGTAATTTTTCTAATCACTTGGTAAAGTGATTAGCTTTTTTTCAGCCTATGTATTAAAATGGTGGGCAGGACTTAGAAACTTTTCGACCTTAACTTTTAATATTGCC
Organism: Gentiana macrophylla; assembly: GCA_026214975.1. Lineage (NCBI taxonomy): Eukaryota > Viridiplantae > Streptophyta > Magnoliopsida > Gentianales > Gentianaceae > Gentiana > Gentiana macrophylla. The sequence goes on along the minus strand of CM047805.1, from coordinate 134,232,914 downwards.
TGTAAAACATGGCTAACGTAGGCAAGTGAACATGGAAGAATATAAGGTCACCCCTGGCCCTGCTATGGAAATGAGGGCAGATGATTGTGCTTATGATATATGTGATCTCACATTAATCTTGACAAGGCTTTTCGGGTTAAGGGTTAAGATAACATAATAAAAAACAAATATCTTCTCTGCCTCACATCTTGGCCCGTTTGAGACGAGCTCCTTTCCAATCAATGCAATGTTGTTGCCACAAACCAGACCAGAAATCATCCATGTAGGCCCACCCTGTAAATGCAATGCACATCGTCACCTTTGATTCTCTTCAAAAGGCACACGACTTTTGCATGTTACCTTCTTTTGCACCTCAACTCTGCCTCTCTACATTCTCCATTATCAATTTAGTGATTTTGCCATTCACTCCATCTCCAGGAACTTCAACAAGTAATCCAGTCTTTAGTTTGGAAACTTTCCATCTACATATAGCGAAATGTGCAAAGGTACAGGGAAAAATAAAGGAAAACAGAACAGAAGAAAGCAAACGAGATAATTTTACTCCTCTATAGACTGTTTTGGCAGGGAAATTAAAGTTAGATTAGCTGACCCGAAAAAGGAAGACAGAAAATAATGGTACCTGATAAAGGTTGTAAGTTGTCGAATGCCTTTTAAGTAGTAGTGTACATTCATGTCATGCACATGTTTCGATGATGCACGACCATCAAGTATGGTAGAATGATGGCCAAGTTAGATCACGTAGAACCTCTAAAATAGTTAGAGGTTCGAGTGATCACAACTTTAAGTTCCCAAAACAAATCCTAAGGGTGCGTTCGGACAGCTGTAATGTAATGAAACTTCGTTTGGATCACAACTTCATTTCATTCCATTGTTTATATATGGTTGTAATGGAATGAGATGTAATGAAATTTGATTACAGCGTAATGAAAAAACTGCATTTGATTTACATCCGGAAATGGATGGAATATGATGTAATGAAAATGTACACCTCCACTTATCACTTGCCACAAGTCACCTCCTACCCCTGCCATCCATCACCATTCACCACCCTTTATCTCCCATTGTGCCACCTCACACCTCCTGTTAACTCTCGTCTATTTATATTCTATTCTACTGTATTCCATTACACCAATCCAAACACAGTGCATATATATTATTAGGTTATAATGACAAAGGTTGATTTATTTGTTATTGAACAGATGCCTGAGTTCTGTTCAAGGGATAGCTCCTTAATTGTGAAAGAGATCTTTGGTGTGACAGAGTAAGCATCTTTGACCTAACCTAATGCGACTTTGCCTGTATTTTTAAACATTTATATTTATTTATGGGATTTCACTAAAAAAAACATATTGTAATTTTGGGCAGTGATGATGCTGAAAAGCTGAGGTTACAACTCAATTCAGAAGCTGAAGTTTTAGATTCACTTGAAAAGATGGTTGATGACGAATCAGATTCTGAAGATCCTTAAGATGGAGTCTCCTTTTCTTTTCGTTTTTTCAAAACAGGATTTAGTCCAGAAGATGAAGAGTTGAAGAATATTCCGGCTACCAATTTTTGTTAAGCTTGTTGCTTTTGTTTGCTCTATGGAGATATAGAGAAACTTTAAAATGAAAGAATATCAAGAATGTCATTTGGTACAAATTTTGGTGAGAGCTATAGGCATTTTATTTACTTCAGAAATACCTAGTAATCGATAAAAATGTTCATGGTTTAAGTGGACAACTGTGCCCAATCTTCAAGTTTAAAACAAAGATGTTGTCAAAATATACCTCATACGCACCATGCAGTTACGATTCTCAACCCAGTGGCAACGGTATTATAAAAAAAAAGTTCGTCATTGTTGATGACATCTCACCAAACCTATTGTTGTGGCATCATGGGTAGAGATGATCAACTTTTTAAAAAAATCAATTGTTTCTAGCGTTATGTCACAGTAAAAACTCATATGCGTCGCTCTAGACGCCCATAAAAAATGCTACTTATCTGGTGCAGGCTTTAGGGAGGTTGGTTTTCAGCCAACCAAACATTATCTGGTGCAGGCTTTAGGGAGGTTGTGATTCCCAACTTTAGATTGACAGGAAAATTAGCAGCAGCCAACTTGATTTAATCGGTAACAGACAAAATTTAATCACTACATTAACACAGACAGCACAAGGTTTACCATATGTTAAACTGAACAAGCTTTTCATCGGAAGTCAAAATGCGGAAACACAAAAACTCATAATAAGAATGCACCAATTTAGATGCGATAGTAAAAATCTGCACACAAAGTTCTTCCCCTAAGAAAGTGCAAGTATTAAGTGAGTGTTGCTAGCATCCTATTAAGTTTCTTTTCACTTAAGTGATAAGCTCTTGTTTTGGATGTCATCTTTAATTAGGAGTTGATATCTTGGCTGCTGCCCACAGATCATACTTCCTCGTCTGACTTACTTGTGGTTTATGTAGTAGATTTCTCAGTCTTCTTTTTTTTGGATTCTACAGACCAAAGGGGAGGATGAATTCTGTACTCCTGTGCCGGCTTCTCTTCTTTCTTGACCTCCTCCTCCTCCTCTTCCAAGACATCCTTCGAGAAAGCATTTGGATTTGCTTTGATACAATTCTGAAGGTCCACAAAAGGATTTACACAGTCTGAGCCCTACAGAAGACAAGAACAGTCGTCATAATCATATATCAATGTGGAGAAAAGGGCAAGACGGGGATTCACATATTTTACAGGGAGAAAGGTGCATTTGCATCATCATCCACTTTACACTTTGTTTACATGTACGAGAAGACTGAATGGAAAGGACAGACAAATCTGATGTATACAGTGATAAACGTAACCTGACAAGTTAGCTACCTTTTCAAAAGATCGCCTCTAATCGTACTGATTACATCAATTATCGATATTTAAGTTTCGAAGGTTTGAGAATCGCCATTGCTTTGCAGGTAAAAGAGATTGGACGACGAGCACAGGTGAATAGCTAATCGAATGCAAAAAGTTCTTTGCAGAATTGAAAAATGCAAAAGGAACAGCAGCACATGCACCCAAATTCCATAGGTTCAACTATTGATACCAGGAAGAGAATCAAGTATAGATTTTCTGGAAAAGCAAAGAATAACCAAAATGACTATAAGAATATTCTATAAGTTCAGTAAGAATAAAAATTTAGCAGATGAGGCAAAGCATACAAGAGAAAAAGGAAATGGAGCGAATGAGTTAAATCCTGTGCGTGTGCGCGTGCATAAGCACATCCAGGATTTCATCCACTACTGCTGACATTGAATGTGAAAACATAAGACAAAGATCCACAAATCAAAGCAACAACAGAAGTGATCAGTACAATTTAGTAAAAGATCTTGGTAGCGGATAAAATTTGCAAGTTCAGTGTGTAGTTACACGAGCAGGCAAAGACGGAGGTATAGCTTATTGTCAGGGGGGCTAAGCCCACCCAAGGGAAAAAATTTACAGTAAGAATTCTTATATAATTCGTCCTAATCCACAAAGACATCATAATCCAACACACCCAATCATCCTATCATAGTCCAATAGCCCACCTCAATATGAATTCATGGCTCTGTCCTTGCGAGCAAGATACAAAAAGAACCAATTTTGAGTGTGATTGACAATCTCATAACATAAACCCTAGGTCACATAGACGCGGGTACAGATGCGGATGGGAGAATTTGTAAGACATTGAAATATTACAAAGTTGAAAATGTGAATGCAGAGAATTGAATGCCATCTAAGTCTAAGTAACATCTCATATTCAATAATAACAAAATAGACAAAAACGGAATAAGTAACAGGCATCAATACCTTCTCTTCAGCAGTGCTTTTGAGAAAACACAAGAAAGCAGAGGAAAACTGGGACCCGCAAGGGCCAGTCCTTAGGTTAGCAATGCAAGGGCAATCTAGCGCTTTCTGAGCCTTGGCCTCCAGACTCTAAAGATCACACCATTGACAATGTTGCTTCAAACAGTATACCAAAAAGAAAAGAGCAGACCTATTACTGGTTCACATAATTCAAAAACCTTAGCTTACCTGGTCCTCAGCATCATCGCCAAAGGCCGCGGCTTCTGCAAAACCAAGCACAAAATCCTCACACTAAAGGTCAGAATGTAAGCAAAAAGTAACCGACTCATACCAAAATGATTTCAGGGTTTAGCGTGAAGAATCGAGAAAAGCATGAAATTCACACGGTACTTAACGTCTGATGTTTAATCAAGAGAATCAGGTTGCAAGGAGAAGGACAAGAGACCTGCGATTAAGGAATCCAAGGATGGTGCAGAAGAGGGATCGGTGCCGGCGTCGGAATTTGAAGCCGAAACCTCTGGCTGCGGGGCGTCTGATGGCTTTTCTGTGTTAGTAACGTTAACGCTCTCAGCTTGTCCCATTTTTTTTTCCGAACGAAAAGTGAAATTTCTTCAAACACGCCGTAAAATTCTGCAGCAAAATTGCAAAGGCAGTATGAGTTTCTATAATGGCGGCAGATGAGAGAAACAACTGGTCGATTTGATTTTTTATGGCGGTTAACCAAAGGTTACTTTGCCGAGTGATATAAAGCCGAAGCATTTCTCGGTTTGAGGCGTTAGGTTTTATCTATGGTCGATTTGCCCGGGCAAGTATTATGAATCCAACTGCGGGCTGGTACTGCACTGCGGAAGTGCGCAGAGAGAATTTCGTCCGATTCTTTTGTTTTACTTTGTTGTATATGTGACAGTTATCCAACAATCTATTCTAGTCATCGGACGAGTCCCTACGGCAGAAACCTTTGGCCTTGGATTTCAAATAATTGAAATTTTCGATTCGATTTCAATTTTTATCATTAACCCTACCTACCATTGACAATTCAATCATCTTTTTCTTAGACGCGGACTTTTTATTATAGCCGAGAGTGGAAAGCCTACATCTTACAAAGGAAATAGAAGAAAAAAATTACAACAAGCAAAATTTAAGTTAAGTTCATCGGCAATACCATGCTAAAATCTTCATAGAAAATTAAGGTTGATGAGGTAGCTGGGAGTGTTGGGTCTCTCCACCCACTTCGAACAGTGAATTCAACCCAGATTTCGATACGAGATCGTTTTGCTCAGGAGTTTGATGATAACAACTTTTCTCCAAGGCCTCCAAAGATCGAGGCATTCTTCGAGTGGGATGATGACTTCGTCTTCTCCCGCTTCCTTTCCAAAGAATTCCGCTATAATCTTTGCGTATTTAGTGAATTCACTCTCACCTTCATCTTCACCCATGTAGATCCCCGGGTCTGCATATCTTCTGGTAACCACGTCGACGCCGCTGCGATTTGTCTAGGCCGATGTGGCTTCCGGAGCAACAGGGGATTTGGCTCTGTGCAGGCTTATGTTCAGTAGGTCATGTTCTTCCTCTGTCGGGGCCATGGGGGGATCGATCATTGGAGTGAGGGGAACTGTCCGGCCAACAATAGGCCGGGAAAAGAGGACCGACATAAGGCGGCTAGTGCTCGGAGAAAAAAATTGTAATATTTGACACGACGCCGACACTATCCAAAACTCCCATACACCAATTTTTTTTTTTTATAGTTTTCTTGAATTTAAGCTAGAATTCGATTTTGAAATACTCACACACGCTTAAATATATGATGTAAAATAGACTAAAAACGACCATAAAATCTATCATTTGTTTGAAGGTCATTTGAAAAAAAAAAACAAAAACAAAAAAGACCTAAAAAATAAAAAATATTTTGTGAATGATGTCAAAATAAATTTTGTAAGGAAAAAATAGGTAATGGAGTTGGAGTGCAAACTCCAACTACCAAGTACCCACGAACCTAACCGGCGGACTTGAAAGCAGGGGAATTGGACGGAGAAATCGATAGTCCCCACCAATATTCCTCGTAATCTCAGTTCACTTTCTCTCCTTCTTCTTCCTTGCCATTGCCATTGCCATTGCCTCTCCTACCTCAAAATCCATTTGGGGTTTACATTTTCAAGAAGCAGAAGAAGAAATGATTCATACATCCCTTTCAAAACCTCCACTGTCTCCCCCTCATCTTTTTTCTTACTCTCATCAATCCCCCCACCACCATCCTCTTCATCCAACCACCTTCACACCTACCTCTTCTTCTTCTAAATTTCCCATCTTTAAGTGTGAATCAAATTCAGTTCAATTAAATCCATCTCCCAAATCATCTTCATCTTCATCGTCATCTTCTCCTAATGGAGGCGGCTCCCCCTACCCAGGTGGTGTAGGCCCTTATACCGGTAGGGATCCGAATGTGAAGAAACCCGAATGGCTGAGACAGAAGGCTCCTCAAGGAGATAAGTACCAGGAGGTCAAGGATTCCATATCTCGTCTTAATTTACACACGGTTTGTGAGGAAGCCCAGTGTCCTAATATTGGGGAATGCTGGAATGGCGGCGGAGATGGCATTGCTACTGCTACCATCATGCTTCTTGGTGACACGTGTACTCGTGGCTGTAGATTTTGCGCCGTCAAGACTAGTCGGAACCCTCCTCCGCCTGATCCTTTGGAGCCTTACAACACTGCTAAGGCCATTGCTAGCTGGGGGTTTGTCTAATTCCCCTTTCTTGTCGTTTGCTTAATCAATTTGTATGATACATATTTTAAATTGAATGAGCCAGCTTAAGAAAGTTGGTATCTTTGGTTTTTCTCAGCATTGCCTTTTTTTTTTCTGCATTTCATCATTGTCTGCCTTCACTTCTTATGATGCTTAATGTCTGAAATGTTGCGCTTCTGTTTATCTGCAAGCACAGAGTATTACTTGTTTATACATAATCAAATGCGCGAGACGATTTTCTCTGGGCTGTCTTGTCGTTCCAATTACCCGTTAACGGATTTAGCTGTCCTAAGGTCTCTTTTCTTAGATGCGTGATTCTTTCCTTTTCCTTAAGTTTGTAATGATGCATGACCCAGCAAATCAGTTCTTCGCTTAAATATGTTTTTTTTAGTGTGTTTTCGTGGAAATGATCACGTGCAGAATAGATTTTCCTCAAAGCTGGTAATGAGGTGCATGGATCGGATTAGTTTTCCACAGGATCGGAGATTGTTTTGATGAAGCACCTTTCTAGTATATGGACAATTCCTATGAATTGAAGATTTTGTTAAATGTTACTGAAATGTATTATGTATAAAAGAGCTTCTTAGTTGCACAGGTCATATTCAGAATACAGATTTCCTCTAATTTCTTTAGGTCCTTTTATTTTGGTTCTTCTTGAAAATTAATCAAAATGCCTACTCTAATCTGTTCATGCATGTTTTGGTTCTCCTTCCAGAATCTGGAACATTTGAGCATTCTCTAAAAAGCATCGTCTCAACTAAAACCATAGCAAGCAATGAAGCAATAGCCTGTTTTAAACTCCCTAATTGAGTTCACTTTTGTTTTTTCTCCTTCAGGGTGGATTATATTGTTCTAACTAGTGTTGATCGAGATGATCTACCTGATGGCGGTAGTAGTCATTTTGCTGAAACTGTTAAAGCCATGAAGGTTTGACATTTCGTGCTCTCGTGCTTGGCTACATTTCCTATTACGTATTCATATGCTTTGCACTTATGTTTCGTGTAACAAGGGTACTAAAAGTTGGCACTTCATTAACTTCTTATTGCAGGAACTCAAGCCTGATATTATGGTTGAGTGTTTAACTTCAGATTTTCGGGGTGATCTAGATGCTGTATCTACCCTTGTTCACTCAGGATTAGATGTTTTTGCCCACAACGTTGAGACTGTAAAACGACTTCAGCGTATAGTTCGAGATCCCAGGGCAGGGTAAGTTATGAAGAACTTTTTGATCTCGTTTTTTCTTTCTACATAGCAACTTCTGTGCTCTTTTACTTTTTATATTCTAACAAAGACCTAATGATTTGTCATTAAAAGTATCCCTGTTTGTTACTAGTTAATCGAGACAATCTATGATTCAGTATTATAACATTTCGTCACTCCTGCTTGTGATTATGTCTTCTAGTTATCCGGTCCTTTTTCTCTTTATGCTAACTTGTGGAAATACTACCTATGTAAGTTTTAGGCTATTATTGTACTTGCACCATTTGTTGATCATTTTCAAAGGAAATGGATTGCAACTGCAATTGTTTTTGTAGTATCTTTCTTAAGCAAGCTCTGCATAGTGTTAAAAGTAAAGTAAGATTAGGCCTTAGCATTCCTTGGTATTCATTCGTCAGTAGAAAGACGGAAAGCTATGTGAGTTTACTATATCATGCGGACTTCACAAGTCTATAGCGAATCCATTTTGTGCTTGAAATTAGATGTTTCTTGTAGTCGTGGAGATATCAAAACTGAATTATACCTTACCGTGATCAGTGGGATATAGTTTTTATTTATATTTTATTTTTTGGTATGATTGATGAATTTTTGCATGGCACACACAGGTATGAACAAAGTTTATCGGTTCTGAAACATGCAAAGCAGAGTAAGGATGGGATGGTGACTAAATCGTCTATTATGTTGGGACTTGGTGAAACTGATGATGAACTAAAGCAGGCATTGGCTGATTTAAGGGACATTGATGTTGATATTTTAACACTTGGCCAATATTTGCAGGTGAGTTTTACCCTTTCAAACTTCTTTCTTCTTTTTTCTTTTCATGGCACAAAGCTCATACTCTCTTAATGCACATATACAAAAATTACTGGTGTGGTCTTCAAATTTTGATTTGTTTTTGTTCTTTTCTTTTGCAGCCAACTCCTTTGCATCTAACTGTAAAAGAGTATGTTACTCCAGAAAAATTTGCTTTCTGGAAAGATTATGGGGAGTCCATTGGTTTCCGTTATGTTGCAAGCGGCCCCTTGGTAAAGTTCTCATATTATTCTGAGTAAAACAATTTTTTACTTTTTTCTGGAACAGAGAAATGAATATTAAGGTTTATAGGGAAACACCATTGACATGGTAGCTTTTTGTTTTGGCAGGTTCGATCTTCATACCGAGCAGGGGAGCTCTTTGTGAAGACTATGGTGAGAGAGCGAGCTAAAGTTACATCCTCATGACGTTATTCAACTACATGGAAGAAGACATAAATCTATACACACAAGTAATAGATACACTTTGAACTCCTACAACAGCTTCATTCAAAATGGTTGGAACTCCTGTGATTCATTGCACTGTGATTAAACGGTTTTTAGAGCATTTAAACTTAGACTTAAAGTTTGTAGTGAAAACAACCAATTTAGCACTGGAATCTTGTTCTCCTGCTTTTAATAGAATGGCATGATGTAATGATCTACAAAATATATTACATATACACTTTCATACTTATAAGAAAATTTCATTTCTCACTTACATAAACACTGGAAGATGTTTATGGTCATTTACAGCTACAACTACATACCAAAAAAAATTGTAGTAATTAACAACATCATTAGGGATAAGCAAATTATCTTATTTTGATTATTACAGTGGACTTCACCTTACCAATAATCACCGCAAAGGCATGAACCATTGACAAAATGATGAAAACGATTTCGATCTCTCACCACAATCTTTCTTCCAGTGATTTTTGAAATCAACTTGGCAACTGTGTGACAATCTATGCATATCCTCAAGTTCTTTACAATCCTGATTGTTGTTCCTGGTTTAGTACTAATAAGTCCAAATGCAATTGCTAGCTTTTCACTGTGAACTTCTAGAGATCTCTGTTTTTCACTGTCACCTAGATCATGTAGTACTGTTCCTGTAAGGGGAGAATACCTATGTTCTTTCAGCCATCCATTGATCTCCGCTAGCATCGCGTAAATCTCTTTGCTCTTTGGGTGCTTCATATCACCAGCAAGAAATTCATGCACCTTGTTGTTCACCTCAATTGAGCTGCAACCAGGTTCCTTATGCACCCCGCGTTCCTTCATCATTACCCTAACTTTTGCAAGGCCGTCCCAATCGCCGGTTTCAGCATATATATTAGAAAGAAGAATGTATGTTCCTGAATTAGCAAGATTATGTTGAATAAGGTATTTCAAGATTTCCTCTGCCAAATCCTTGTTCTTATGAAGTCTGCAAGCTCCTAGTAATGTTCCCAAGAGGACAGGATCACGGTCTATGCTGACTTCTTTAACGAGCTGATATGCTTCCTCCAATTTGCCAGCTCGACCAAGAAGATTTACCATACACCCATAGTGTTCAACTTTTGGATCAATCCCAAATTCATTTGTCATTGAATTGAAAAAGTTCCATCCTTCAGAAACCAATCCGGCATGAGCACAAGCATGTAAAAGGCCGATGAAGGTTATATCAGTTGGCTGGATAGACAAGCTGCACATATGTTTGAAGAGCTCTAAAGCCTCATTGCTGAATCCATTCATTGCATACCCAACAATCATCGAATTCCATGCTACAACGTCCTTAAATCTAATCCTATCAAACACAGTTCTTGCGTCCTCTAAGCTTCCACACTTGCTGTACATATCAACCAAAGCAGTAGAGATACGGAGAGTGACCTGCATTCGACTATTCTCGATAAAGGAATGCACCCACTTGCCCAACTCTGAAGTTCCCAATTGCCCACATGCGGATAGAACCGCTAGCATGGTCACCTCATTTGGCTTCACATTTGCTACTAACATCTCCCTGAAAAGACTCAAGGCTTTATTGGGACTTCCATACTGTGTATACCCATCAATCATCACATTCCAGCAGAACACATCTTTTTCATCAGCTCCATCAAACAGCGCCCTAGCCTCGTCCAGTTTCCCATTCTTGGCGTACCCAGCAATCATAGTTGTCAAAGTAACCAAATTTCTCTCAGGCATTGTATCAAACAGTTTGCGGGCGGATACAACATCGCCCGCTCTCGAGTACACATCCGAAAGTGCAGTTCTCACAAAAGTATCACCGTCCAGCCCATGTTTAACAGCTTGGCAATGAAGTGGTTTCCCAGATAGAACAGGACAACCTTTAAGAACAGATGAAAATGTAAAAGCATTAGGTAGAACACTTTCTTCAAGCATTTGCACGAAGAACAACAAAGCCTTCTGGTGAAGATTATTAACGGCGTGGCCATGAATTATCGTAGTGTAGAAGAAAACGTTACGTTCTTTGGTGTTGTTGAAGAGGGTGACTGAATAAGGAATACGACCAACAGAAGCGTAAGAACGCTGAAGTTTGAAGTTGAATTGAGGGTTGCTTTCATAGCCATGGCGGAGGAGAAATGCATGAATTTGCAGAAGGTGTTTGATGTTTTTGGAATTGTCGATCAAAAAAGCGAGTCGGTCAGGTGACGTCGGAGCTCCATTTTGGCTGATACCGCCGGTGGTAGGAGGAGCAGTGATTAGGGGCGGTGCCGTCGTGTAAATGGGAGCTGAGGACATCCTTTTGCCCTGACATCCACCCACACACAGCTTATCTTCTACGATATTTATGAAAAAATTTAGGGTAAAATGTTAAAAAGATGATTTAGGTGTAGTATTAGGGATTTAGTCAGGTGGCATTGTTTTTATGTCATTAAGACAAATTATGTTTGTCGTGGACCATTATACCTTGTTTTTATTTTTTTAACGATTCTGGCTGCAGATAAAATTCGCCTTATTCCGTGAATTCGTCAATCAGTTTTCCCCGGTTTTCACTCCATGCCTCCACGTTCACTGCCACCGTTATTTTGTATCAGTGCAAACTCAATTTATGCTGCTCTGTTAAAAAAAATAAAAACAAGGGTATAATGGTCGTGGACAACATAATTTGTCTTAATGACATAAAAACAATGTCATTTGACTAAATCCCTAATACTACTATTAACAAATTGTCTTTTAACATTTTACAATTGTAGAGGTAACAAATGACATCAACCATTCATTTCTTGTTTCATATTATGATAAAAATGTATTATATGAAAGTGAGTTAAAATGACTCATTTGAAATTACATTCTACAACCATTAGTACCACCAAAAAAAAGAAAATATATATCTACGACCATTGCACGATAAAATCTTTTGATATTCAGCTTTTTAACAAAGGTAAATAGACAAAATCGAATTTGACTAGACGATAAAACGTGACTTAGTTTGTAAACTCGATTATAAAATATAGAAAGATTGCGTTTTACTTTTTCTTGATTCATAGATTGAGTTTTACTTGCATAATACTCAACGCGGGTAACGGTTAATAATTTATATAAAATTTTATTTATAAATGTTATAAATATAATTAAATAAATAATTATTTAATAATATAAATCAATCGGGCCACCAGCTAAGAGTGACCACAATGGTCATCCTTATTACTCTTTTTTATTTATCTTATTTTTCGTTCCAGATTCACTTTTCCAACACCATATAAAACAATCAACTCCAATAACACTTCATATACCGTTTCTCAAAATTACTTTTCTTTCACATCTCAACTAACTAATTTAACTACCAATACATTTTCCCTCTTTTTTTCTTCTCTTTTTAACTTGTTTACAAAATTCGAAATGAAATATTATATATTTATAAACTAAGGTTTTTTTTGAACAAATAAAGTGATATTATAATATGTCGTACGACCCACTAAAAAAAATCCGTATGCTTGTTATAAAAATATCGTATAAGTTTACAAAAAGAATGTCGTATTTTGTAGTAAAAAATATTCCCTCCGTTGCAATTTATCCAAGGCAGTTGCTAAAATCACACATATTAAAGATGTGAGTTAATACATTATAATAAAAGGACTAGAATATCCTTGAATATAATTAATGTTGCCTTCTTTTTTATATCTCCTAGTGTAATAAATAATGGTAAATCAAGTAAAAACACAATAAATGTTGTATTGGAAATTGTACTGCCTCGCATAAAATGGACCAAAATATATTGACAACTGCCTCAGTTATTATGGAACGGAAGGAATAGTATCTTTTGTAATTTCGTGTATTTTTTTTAAAAACTATATCAATCTACAAGATAAACTTTGATTAACATATAGTAGTGTGTAATGATGGGTAATTATTTTCTTCAATGTCAGACTACATACCTCATCAGCCACATTTGTGACCTCGGCGCCAATAATAGTCCACTTATTCTCCAATCATTTTTTTGAACGCGACGTTCTAGGTTGTTTCTTACAAAATTCCTCAAATATATGTGGCCAAAAACTATCGCCGGTCTGACAATTACCGATAATCGGATTCTCCGAGCGTTGCACCCAAGCCTCGCAAAGTGCATGAAAGGGGATGTAGGAAACTGATGTAGATAGTAAGTAGTATGAGGTGGTGTGCTAGACATGGGTGGTGTGCTAGAGATGGGGTGATGGGTACGTTGTTGATCTACTGTTTGCATTTGATCCTTAAAAAACGATGCATAAGGAGCTTGGGCTTGTTGTAGTGCCGTTGGGTTGAAAACGAAACCAGATGGCCACTTGAAGGTGCTTGACTCTTGTGTCGGCGGATCATTTATATTGAGATGCACCGGCGGCAAGTTAGGTTGGAAAGGTGGCCGAAATGGGTCCATTGAACCTATACACATAATACCGATCATTAATATAATGCACCTCAAATGACTGTGTGCATATTAACAAATAATATGCCTCAATTAACCCTCAGTGATAGGGAAAAAAAACTCCTCAAATATGTGTGACAACGAGCAAACCGTATGGATATACTGAAACAAAGGCACAACTCAGACAGCTGTAGAGACAAAACTGACTAAGACCAAACTGACTTTAAAAGAACAATTTTTATTTTCTTGACACATAAAAGAACAGGTTAGACTTTTTATTTTTATTTTTTTTGAGGGTAAGGTTAAACTCTGAAATTTAATAATTCTAGCTACCAACAAAATCCAAGACAATTATAATAATGAACTACCAACAATAACAACCATTGTACCGATTAAAAGACCGAGAATCGGTAAATCAATAACAACATATGCTTGTTCAAGAGTTATGACCATTAGCATTGCACCTAAAAGTGAACCAACTATTCTTCCAATGGGTAAAAATGGAACAGCAGGAAAACATTGGCTAATTTGAAACCACAAACTCCACTATCAAGATATAGCTTCATTTTCAAAATCAAACGATGAATAAAAAGGAAAATTATTGGAAAAAGAAAGGATCTTTTATGGAATTTTTTTAAGAAGAAGCGAGGCTATTAATTAACTTCATCAAATTCAGAACGATAATGCTTAGCTCGGTGAATGAGACTTGATCATTTAAACACATGCGAATTGCAAAAAAAACAAACAAAAACAAACAAGTAACAGAGGTGGAAGAAAAAAAGTTTGATTATTACCTAGAGGAAAAAGAAATAACAAACTCTTCACAAAGATTGAAAATTTCAAGCAATTAAATCAATCTTCATATCATTATTTGTCATAATGATGGCTTAGAAGAGGAACAAGATGAATCTATTCATGGAAAGAAAGATGATTTACATTGGAAAACAAATTAACAAAGGCTGGAAAATTACTTGGATCGTATATCTGAAGAATCAATTTCACTTTTCACTTTCTACAGCAGAGCTTCAAATTTGGATGGTTTAGGATGTGTTCAGTAGACTTCTACGGAGTTTTTGGCGCTGAATTTCTAAAGTGAAAATTTTTGGCGCCGGAATGAAGTCTTTTTGGGGATAAAATGCGACACAGTTCCTGTTAGCAGACTCCTTGATTTAGAGGAGAGAGTTAATTTTATTAAGGGGAAGGGAATTGGATTGTGTGCCACCGTGGGCTTGAATTTTGGATGTCCACCCTATAACAGACTTAGGGAAGATTAAATGAGTCTATTATGGACACTCTGATTGATTACTATGTTTTAAGCTTGAAAACAAGATCGGTTAAGTATACAAATATCTCGACTCGTGAGCTCGAACTCAATAAAACTGAATTGAGTCAAACCTTATTCTGAGTTTTAGTATGAATAATTCAAGAATAATCCGGCTCGCTTACAACCGTAGTTATTCGAATTACTTGTGGGGCTGATGCCGTGGTTCAAAGAAGATACTTGTCTGTTGTCTCCATTCGTATGAATGTATGATTCTACACAATTTTATTGTGAAATGAAACTGTATGGTACAGATCGAAGAAAGTAGCAACGCCATACAAATACATTCATTATGCATTATGTATGAATATCCCGTGGTTTAGGGAGAGTGGATAAAATCATACTGTAAATGGAGCTAATACCTTTCTTTTTGCTCCCAACCACAACAATGGTCTTTGTGTAAACTGTAAAACCTCCCTTAAACCCACCCCCCCCCCCCCCCTCCCCCCTCTCTCCCTGCCACCTTATCTCAACAATTTCTACAAGTAACTGACGCGGATTAAACAGCGGAAATGGATATGAAAGCGCCTCCTCTGCTGAGCATCATATCCCCATCTGCAGTTAGATTCCTATGTCTACCCCAGTTACCCAGTAACTCATGGAGACGCTGCTCTAATTTTCCGCCGCTCACAGATAGTATCAGCAAGTGCTGTCCTTCTTCTTTGATTCCAAGTGCTGTAAAAGGGTCATCTTCTTTAGGGTTGTTTTCTCCAATTGGGAGGACAATTGTGGAAGAAGAGGAATATAGAAGAGCTAGGGCCGAGGTTCAGAAAAAGGCTTTGGATTTGGAGGGATTATCCATTGAAGGAATCTCAGTTGGGGGTCATGAGACTTGTGTGATTGTGCCTCAGTTCAAGTGTGCTTTTGATATTGGGAGGTGCCCTTCTAGAGCTGTTCATCAGAATTTCTTGTTTATCACACATGCCCATCTTGATCATATTGTATGCAACCCTTTTTTACCCTGGTTTCTTTTGCTGCTTCTTTCATGTCTTTTATCACTTGGTGCATCGTCGTCTGGATTTCCGAACCGTTATATATTCTTTGTAATCGCTCTCTTCTTAGTCATGGTCCCATTGGTGGGATAGGGGAAGGCGAAAATGTGTATCCATTATTATGATGAAGATTGAGGGTCTGCTTGTGCTAGATTTAACATACGATGTCTATTGGAGGGTCACATTGGCATGCATCCACTAGGATTTGAACCTACGAATCCGCCAAATATGAATTGGGCGGTTTAACCATTCACTCATGGATGCTACATGGTGAATATCGGAATTCCAATCAAAATGAAATCTTAGGATAAATAAATGCACTTTAGTCTTATTTTTACCTTTGGTCTGAGTCCTACATAAAGCTTAAGTAATAACTTTACCCGTTGTGAGAATCAAATGTAGCCTCTACATCTGACAACGTCAAGTATGGGGTAACGTGGGATTGAGAGCATCAATAGTCAATTTAAGTTATTAATATTATGGTTTGACAAGATTCTTGTCGTTCTTCTTCTTCATTTATGCTCTTATGTTTTGCATATAATGCTAAGGAAGTATGAACTGGGGAGTGCCTCTTGAGTTTTGTGTCGTTGAGGTTCAGGGTCCTTGTCGATTCTAGGTACTTTTTTTATAAGTTGGATCTATGTGGTCCTCATTGAGATTGCTATTGTCCATTTGTTGCACAGCTATTGATGATGCTAATGCGTAGCATTGATTTCTTTTTTGAAGTAAATGGTGATGCTTGCCCATCTTTGGGAACCTAGTATTTTATTTTCAATAAAGAAGTTGCAAACTTTTTCTTCTGATTCAGGGTGGACTTCCAATGTATGTTGCTACCCGTGGTCTATACAACTTAAAACCTCCCACAATTTTTGTGCCACCGTCCCTGGCAAAGGATGTTGAAAGGTTATTTGACGTTCACCGCTCCATGAGTCAGGTCGAACTGAACTTTGATTTGGTTCCCCTTGATGTTGGTACACGCCTTTTTTCTATCGTTTTTATCCTACTTCAACTCTCTTGATCGAAACATTGATTTTAAATGTTCTCTATCAGGTGAAACTTATGAGTTGAGGAATGATCTTTTAGTGCGGCCTTTCAGGACTTCCCATGTGATTCCTAGTCAGGTATGACAAGCTTAACTCCTTCCTTATCTGCTGTATATTAAGATGAATCCATTTGTAAGTTGCAATGTATAAGAAGCTGTGTTGATGTTAGACTTGAGAGCTTGTAAGAAGCTTACTAATACTCGATCTGTCTTTGAAAGGACATTTCAGAATTCTGTACAGATTTTATAGTTCATTTCTTTTGCTGTTTCGTTGGCAGATTAAATATACTTGGTGTGCGACATGCTTACTGATGCATGATATCTTAGATGCATAACCGTTTTTGAAAGTGATCTATGAATTTTACTTGGCACATCTAAGTTTACAACAGATTTGGACCCCAGAGTTTCCATATATAGTATTTTTGTACTTTGAATTGCTGTTTATGTTCTTTCTCCGACTGACTTTCTAAAGGCCAGTCTGCTTGCTCACGAGCTGCATACCAACTTAACAGTTCTACAAAGCATATTCCTATAATAGTACAAGCATCAGGTGAATTTCTGCTCCAAAATGTGAACTTGGTGGGACAGTCAGAATTTTGAGATTTTGGCTTTCTACGCCATGGATAGCATTACTGGTTTCCTTTGCCACTGAATTGACCATGTAAATGATATGCGTGACAGTTTAAGTGATCTACTCTGTTATCCCCAAGGACTTTTAATCACTAAAAATGGGCCAGGATGAGTGACTTAATGTGCATCATATCCAGATCATTTCCAGTGTCTTGCTTTGAATCGGTGGTGGAGCCAGTAAATCTCCACGTGGGTCAATGGCCTAACACTGTGAAGGAAGAATCAATTGGGATCCTACTTAATTTCTGATTTCCTTTTTTGTTCTTGCATTCGAAAGCATGTATGAGACACATGTGTATTATACATATTTGGAGTATGTGGACACTGACTTTAGTCCACCTTATCCTTTGCTCCCGATTCAATTATGTAGTTTTTTGTTGTTTATTTTCTCCCTTCTCTTTACACGATCCCATGTTAGTGTTGACTTCTTTGCTACTTCATCTTGGTGTTTCACAATTAAATCCTACCTTCCATCGGACATTTTGCAATTTAAATTAGCTTTGGACGCGGTAACTAACTGGTGATCTGAACTTGAAGACAAGACAGTTTCCGTAGTGAAAAAGTTCTCTCTTTTTTGGGGTTTTTTTTGGGTGAGCGATACTGTCTTTCATCCGTCTTATGTGTTTGTTTCTTCCTTGCATAGGGTTATGTCATATACTCTGTTAGAAAGAAGTTGAGGAAACAGTATATGCATCTTTCAGGAAAGCAGATTGAGAAGCTAAAGAAGTCTGGTGTTGCGGTTTGTAGCTTGTACAACATTATCTTTTACGGCCTCCTTATTTTTTTTTTAATTTAATTTTGTTGTTTTTTAATTCATTTGTAATGTTATTTCAGATCACAGATACTATCTTGTGTCCTGAGATGGCCTTCACCGGAGATACAACTCCAGATTATTTGCTTGATCCACGCAATGCTGATGCATTGCGAGCAAAAGTCCTTATAGCTGAGGTAAAACATCTATGATATTTCTCTTTGCCTTCTCTCATTCATTCAAAGGCCAAGGCCAGTGATTTCTTTGGCTTTTCGTTTTACTTAATGTAAAACGTAATTGCATAACATTGCTTATGATTTCTTCCGGCAGGCAACATTTTTAGATGAAAACTACAGTATTGAGCACGCTAGGGAACATGGCCACTCTCATTTGTTTGAGGTATTTTAAGAATCACATTTTGTTAGTGTAATCAAGATCCAACAAAGCCTTTGTTTATATTAGTAGTGTAAACGAGAATTTTGCTATAAACCTTCTTTTGGTGAGTGGCACATGAGTGCTTACACTCATCATCTTTAGACCAATCCATGGATTGTTAGCTTGTCTCTACTCATTTTTGGGGTTATTACATAGAATTATTTAAATGTGCAGATTATTGAGCACGCGGAATGGATACGAAACAAAGCTGTAATTTTGACACATTTCTCTTCTCGCTACACACTTGAGGTAAATTTGAGATGGATAACATGATCTACGATGATGATCATTTTGCTTTTCAAAAGCTTTTTAAGGAACATGTGATGTGCTAGGTCTCTTTTATCACCGGTCCATCTTATTTATCCTTTGGACCCTTTACATCCACTAGACCCAACTTACTGTGACACCACACCTATCAGAATCCACGTTGGAAATACTACTTCATCCCTTAAAAAGTCACTTTTTTTGCTGTTCACACATATTAAAAAACTTATAAATGTGTTGTTGTCTTTTGCTATTATAATGACATATATGCCCTTCATTTTCATTCAAAGGTCTTGTTTTGGAAGCTGAAAGGACTATTAGTAATTAATGGGTGGATGACCAAGGGTATATTTTCTAAAATTATGGGACGAGTTTCTAAAAAAGGTGGCATTTTTCTGAGGGTTAAGGGTAGTACTCTTTTAACAAGTCGAGTATGCACTGTACTCTTTTAATACAGTCTTTTAACATACTTGCAGATTGCTTCTAAGCTGTATAATGAAACATTAAGGGTGGTGTTTGTTTTTTGCTTGTTGTCAATGGCAGGATATACGTGCAGCTGTAGCGAAATTGCAATCAAGCGTGCCTGCAAAAGTGTCTGCTCTAACAGAAGGTTTCAAATCCATGCACACTTGATTTTTTTATTTTCCCCAGATGATTGTTCCGCATATCTGCCTCCTTTAGATAGCCACAAAAAAAAAAAAAAAAAAAAAAGAAAAAAATGGAGTTGGTAGAGGGTTGTAGATGGTGTGTTAGAGAATATGGGCAATGAACAGTGTTTGAAAGGGGGTGAGAGTCTTTAGGTATAAGTAAGGAGGGTGCAATGTATCGGATCAACAAGCTGGCAGTGTCATATATGTTGTGAAAAGGCAAATTGTAATGTACTATTCCGTTTAGGAGAAAAATATGGGCATGTTCTCATATTTATTTATTGAAAGACATGATAGAGAAATTTATTAAATGATGTTTAGTATTAGATGAGAGAATAAACTGTTAATTATTAATTATATATTCCTCTTCTACCTTTGCTACTATTGCCCTTAAATAATGTAGCTCTTTTTTTTTTCTTTTTTTTTTTTTAAATCATAAAAATGTCAAAAATTTCAATTAAACATAGAAATAGAAAGTAGTTAAACGAATATAATAAATAAATGATAAGATTTAAAAATAATAATATATATTTTAATCTGCTTGGAACGTTTGGAAAACCGCCTAGAACGTTCGGATGTTGGAAGACATGACATGAATCTATTTCATCCAATTATAAAACAATTGAAAACATGAACGACATGTTGAGCGCAACTAGTTATAAATGTAACAGATTCGTGTATTGTTTGTCGTGTTCTTGTTTCTTACTTACTTAACATATCCTTGTTCCTGTCTTGGTTGTCTTGTTTCATGCTTCTTGCTTACTTAACATAAGGGTTTGGTGTAACACAATTAATATGACCCACTCTAAGCCTCCAATCATTGGACTTAAAACCCACATGACTTAAAAGTGTCATCTTGTGAACGACATGGTGAGCGCAACTAGTTATATCTCTGGCGGTACGAGACTTAAAACCCATGGTACTCCGTTCAGTACATCGCAAAATCACTAACTATAAACACATATGAGCACATAAAGCATATAAGGCACATAGATCCCATGTAAAGTCCATACTAACCTACATGAGCATCCAAATGCCATAACAATACTGAACTTCCATCTTGTCTTCACAATCGTAACCAAAACGTATAAAATAATTTACAGAAAAGTAACTAGAAAACATAATACTCTACAACACATAATCATGTCTAGTTTTGTGTAGTTTAACATAAAACAATAGTCAAAACAACTTCAAATAATGATCTTTAAAAATAGAACATTTTGATAAGAATAACTCATTACCTTAAAGACGAACCGAACAACAACTAACTTCCAAATCTTATGCGAATCTACAAACCGACAACGAATCTAACATAAATTTTACGGGAATCTGATCCTACCAAGATCAAAGCTAAGAACAACTATGAAAAGATTAGATATTACCTTCAAGACGACATTTCAAGCCAAAAACTGTTGCTGGAAATCGAAACTGCTTCGAAACACCACTCTGATATGCAAAATGAATCCTGAACGATTGAACCGAGCTGTCTAGAGTTCGAATGGTGTGCTTTCCAGAGGGAGGCTCTATGTACAGCGTGCCATGCCTTCCTTGAAACACCGAAAACGCAAAACCGGGGTGTTCTAGGGCTATATAGAGGTCTTTTATAGGTGTTTATGAGTTAGGTCGGTGTAAAGTGTCTTGGAGGAAAACAAAGGTTTAATTAAATCTTAAACTAATAGGAAAGAAAACCGAATTCCCAAAGATACAAAAAATACCTTTAGTGGAAGTTCGAGATTTCACCCGGATGGTGTAAAATGAAAACAAAAACCGTGAAGTAACGGTGAAATACAAAAACCGTGTCATTATTTAACTAAGAAAAAGTTGCTTTTTGGGTTTTATTTTCATTTCAAGAAGGGATAATTTCATTTGCACAATTAACAGCAAAAGTAATATGCTAAATTCACAAACTTAACAAGGACTAATTTGTAGTTTCATTTAAAACTAGGACTAAAAGTGGAATTCACCCCGCTATAAGGGCAAACCACTAGCGGAGCACCATAACCCCCAAATTCAAGAGCGTCCCGCCAGAGAAAAGGAAAAAAACAAGTGGGTAAAGTTCACGTAGAAGGCACAGAAATGTCGAAAAGGCCCAGAAAGACGGACAACGACGGCGGTGATGATTCCGGCGATGCGTCTGACGACATCGTTGTCTGCGAGGTCTTTTCTTTTTCCGCCCTATTTATGAAAGCATAGATCTTTTTTGCTAAGTTATAGTACTTTGATGTTAAAAAGCTGCTTATTCTGATAATTTTTTTGAACAGATATCCAAAAACAGGAGAGTAACAGTGAGGAGCTGGCAGGGGAAAGTTGTGGTGGATATCAGAGAGTTCTATGTCAAAGACGGGAAGCAAATGCCTGGCAAGAAAGGTATTTTATTTCCCTACGTTTTTAACTGTTATCGTTTTAGGGTTTTTTGGTCTGTATTATTGGTTGAGTAGGTTTCAAATTATGTTGGAATCGTCTCTAGGGTTCTTTTTCTGTTCTGCATTAGGGTTTATTTAATAACCGTTCAGATTCTTCATTGGAAACCCTTGCTAAATACAGTTTTGAACTTTGAGGGTTATTTTAATAAGTGTAGGAGTTTGTACATAGCTTTGCCTCATCAAACAAGAGTCGACTAACTGATACAAGGGCTTTTGTATATTTAGACAAGAGATTTGATTTTGAAGATAAACTTCTCTGTCTATCTCTGTTTTGTGTTTCCCCTTTTATCTCCAATATTGGCCATTACCATTAGTAGTTCATTCCGATAAAGAGCATTATATGAACTGAAGGACAACTAGTTTTGATCTCAGAAATAGTATTTTATGAAGGAAGGATTGCTGCTTCTGCCAACGTTGTCAGCAAAAAATAACTGTGTCCTTGTCTGCTTTAGGGGTTGGGTATTTGAATATCTGTGTGCTTCTATTTTGGAGAATATGTGTTCTAGTGTAAGTTATTTTTGAGAGATAAAGTTGACATTTGGGAGAAGCGACATTACCTAATGAACATCTCTTCATATTCATACATGTATTTAAGAATTGGTGCCCGTGGTACACAAGAAAGACATTGGTCGATTGACAGAAAACAGGACAGCATGATGAAACTGTCATGACATTTATGTACAAGAGAATTCTGATGCTTGATGTTCCACAATACTATTCATGAAAGGAATCAAAGGATGTATAGGTTGCGTAGGACTAGGATGATTGCATCAGCCTTTGGGTCATTATGACAGGCATAGGAGAAATATGTTGATAGCAATTTATACAACTAGGGTGTATATGATCCAGTTGTCAAATATTCTTTCCTCTGGCACAAGATGCCTTTATGATTTTCTCATAAGGTAGTTTACTGCAATATTGTCATTCTAGATGGGTTAAACCTTCGCTCTCTATCTGCACGTGTGGGTTTTCATTTGTTCTTAGTGTACGCATTAGCATTTCGGCTCTGTGAACTACACCATTTTTTTATGCACATGATTTGTGAGAGGGTGAGACACTTTAGCACAATTATGCATCATTAGCTGAGGGAAAAAAGTTCTATCTTGTGTGATGTTCATGTGTAGATAAAACCCGCAGCTGACTGTCCCTACTTTGAACTAATACTGTTTGGTTTTTACAGGTATATCGTTGACTATGGACCAGGTACCTTCTTCTTCTCCGTAGTGAGATTTTTTTTCTCGTGTGTGTGTTGATTAGATGATTCAAAATGCTTTACTTTGTTTGTGCAGTGGAACGTTCTTCGTGAGCATGTGGATGAAATTGACAAGGCTGTTGCTGAAAACAATTAAGTAGTCCAGTCTAGGGACTTAACAAGCGGTGTTTAGTAATCATTTTGGGTCCTTTTGCGAACTGGAAAGAACGTTAGTAGTTACGACTTTTGGTTAGTAGTCTGCGTAGAAATGCTGTAGCTACTTGTTATTATGGTGAAATGGAGAACTAGTCACCTCTTTTGCTTGCTGTATATACTGCAGTACTACTGCTACTTGTTTTGTGGTTACTAAGTTTCTGAATGTTATTTGAATGCTCCCTAAATCGCTATCTTATCATTAATATGGTTTATTTTATAAGTAATGTATTATTTATGTTGAAATCGTAATATGATATTATTTTAAAATCGTACTATTTGATAAAGCCAACTTATCAAATACACTGGAATTGTAAGAGTTAAAATGTATTGAAGAATAATTACACTACTGAGAGTAGTAATAGAACGTTATTTAGTACAATTTTATGTATCATTCTTCTCAACAACAACACATTATAGGCCCAAATGTCAAAAAAACGCACCACCAATATAAAATGGTAAGGTGTGTTCTATTGCCACATTCTTTTTTACTACTGACATCTATTTTTTGATTAATTTTTCGGATGGAAAAATGTCGGTGTCACTGGTGTTACTTATTGAACACCAACGTCAATAAGGAACACCAATGAAAAGTTTGTGGACTGACGTTTCTAAGTTTTAACACTTTTTATAAAGGAGCGTCAATCGCCGTTTGGTGTTCCTTGTTGAACGGCAACGTCAGTTGTTCAACAAGAAACATCGCCGCAGACCGACGCTCCCTTTATAAAAAATCACCAGTGCCAAGAAGCGTTTGTAAGCGCTTGTGGAGAGTAATAAGACGTCAAGAAGTAAAAATGAAGTGTCACAAAATAACCCGATAAAAAAATTCCAACATAACAGAAGCAACGATTATGTATTTTTTATTTACATCAGATATATGTAAATGTATCATGATTTATCATCAACGTATCCTTTTTACTTACAATTTAAGTACTCTAGTTGTGAATTTTTAAAGTAACTATACCACTCGCATCAGGTACCCTTAACGAATACTCTATTGTACAGTTTTAAAAACACGTTTTTCTAGTTTACACAATCTTTATTTAAGATGAAATTCATCAGACTCTTTATTTTACATAATGCGGAAGATATAATTTTTTTTTACATTTTATTTTACATAATGCGGAAGATATAATTTTTTTTTACAGAATCTGAATGAATACAACATATGTAAAGAAAATTTTATAGAATTTGTAGTTTACAGTAAAAGATAAATTATCTGATGCATTGTTATTTTTCATATTAAAATCTACAATAAAATCTTTAAATGATTTACCGTATATACTACAAGTTGCGAGTGCTATTATATTGTCAAAAAAAAAAAAAAAAAAAAAAAACGGAAAGTTAATATGAAAAGTTGTAAAGGAAAGTAGAAATTTTGGCGGTCGGCAACGGTCGTGATAATATGTTATCCAACCCACCGAACGTCAACAACCGCAAAATGCCGCCGGCGTTTGCATTGCACAGTTCCGTTGCTCCTTCCGGTGCCTCATGGTTCCTCGGCATTGGAGTTTGTACCAGCGCTTGTCGTCCTCACATAAATCATGTTTCGAATTCCAGTCGGTTGACTATTGCCTCACGGCCCTCACCACGTCCTCCTCTAACTATTTACAACTGCACTAGCAAATTCGACGACGAGCAGCGAACTGCAACTGTTAGAGAAAAAGATAATCAGAGTCGTTTGGTGACTCCCAGAACAGAAGCTGTTGGAGCAGAAGGTTCTATAATGATTCCCGCGGGAGAGAATGGGGCCATAGTCGCAGCAGCCGTGGTAGGACTCTTCACCGGTGTCGCCGTCGTGCTGTTTAATCTAGCTGTTCATGAAATTCGGGACCTGTTTTGGGATGGGATATCAGACAGAGGGGCTTCCTGGTTGAGAGAGGAGCCAATTCAAAACGTATGGCAACGCATTATCTTTGTACCTTTTTGTGGGGGTCTCCTTGTTACAATCTTAAATCTGCTCCAAAATGCTACTATGGAGCTGGAACCTCCGAATCTCAGCCTTAAATCTGCAGTGGCACCCTTTTTTAAAGCTGCTGCTGCTTGTGTTACCCTTGGAACGGGAAATTCTCTTGGACCGGAGGGTCCTAGTGTCGACATTGGCGTTTCTATTGCCAAAGGTGTAGGGCCGGTTTTCGATAGGAGTACCAAAAGAAATTTGCCTCTCAGGGCTGCGGGTTCTGCCGCTGGGATCGCCTCTGGTTAGTAAGTTCTTTATTTTCTCATGTTGCTGTTTATTTTAGTGCCTATTTACAACTATTTCCTTGTAAAGCTTGAAATTGGTTGATGCTAGCTAGTTGATTTCTGTAGAGTGACTATGGACATGGAAAGATAATTACAAGATATAAACATCCATTCATGCAAACCTAAACTCACCATTTCCAGCTGTTTTTGTTGGTGGCTATTAATGGGATTATGAAAAGGTTTGATTTGCTAATGTAATTGTTGTTTTACTTTGTTGTTTCTTATGTGTTTTGTTTGCATAATAGGTTTGCTTTCTGATAATCAAGGATTTTTTTCTAGGGTTTAATGCAGCTGTTGCCGGTTGCTTTTTTGCTGTGGAGTCGGTTTTGTGGCCCTCACCTACAGAGTCATCTTCTTCATCATCATCATTGACCAATACCACATCAACGGTCATTCTAAGTGCTGTCATTGCTTCAGTAGTGACACAAATTGGTCTTGGCTCTGAACCTACCTTTATTGTGCCAAATTATGATTTCCGTTCACCTACCGGTAATTGCTCATTGAGTTTTCCTGTTGTTTTTACCTACAGTTAATTTATTTACATGTAACATTTGGAAAATAAGGTAATTCAATACTGACAAAAGTGAAGCTTATCCTGAGACTTTGTTTTCATCTCGAATTCACGCCTTTATCTTAACCTTCGTTCGCTAGTTGACGGATCTTTTTCTTTAGTTTTTGGAGTATGATGAAAGAAGAGACTGGCCTCAAATGCTAATTAAGATATTCCAATCCAGGATTTTCCCAGTGCTCCGATGTTTTAAAATTCATATATTAAGCTGAACCATTGAAGTAGTTTGTGATCTATGGGGTTTGATGTCAATGTAAGAACTTTTCCATAAGAATCCTTGTGGAGGTTAGATGATATAATCATTTTCCTTTTTCTTTCTCTTTCTCTTTGTCTCGTTGGCTCGTAGTGGGAAGAAGGTCTAGAGTTTTGTTGGTTTTCTCCTTGAGTAATCCATCCCCACTTTCATAGATTCCAAGGGTCTAGGTTTTGACTGTTTTAGGCTTTCAGTTATGGATATTGTATACTCCTTCCTTGCTCAAGTCTGAAGCTATATTACTCATCATCTACCTCCAATGGAGAATATTAAAAAAGAAAATGTTGAATGGTGAAAACTATCACGGGCATTAGGCCAAAAAAAAAACTGTCTAGTTATTCCCCCCCCCACCCCCCCTCCTTTTCTCAGTTAATGTGTATACATGTGATAGAGTTGTTTTTGTATTTTTCCATCTCTTTTCTGAACGGCACACTGTTTTTGTCTGATCAGCTACTTCCATTCCCTTTGATTTTCTTTCATTTTTTTCAATGTGAGTTCTTGGTTCGTTAGAGTCCAATATGAGTTTACCATTCTTTCTTCTCCATTTCAGAACTGCCTCTCTATCTTGTGCTTGGTATAGTTTGTGGATTTGTTTCGCTGGCCTTATCCAGATGCACATCATTCATGCTTTTATCTATAGACAAAGTTGAGGAAACAGTTGGAATTCCCAAAATTTCTTTCCCTATGTTGGGTGGTTTGGCTGTTGGGGTTATATCTTTGGCTTATCCTGAAATCCTTTATTGGGGTTTTGAGAATGTTGACATCTTGTTAGAATCGCGCCCCTCTGTTGAAGGACTTTCTACAAATTTGTTGCTTCAGTTGGTGGGGGTCAAAATTATAGCAACTTCCTTGTGCCGGGCTTGCGGTTTAGTAGGTGGCTACTATGCACCCTCATTGTTTATTGGAGCTGCTACAGGAATGGCTTATGGAAAAATTGTTGGTCTTGTTATTTCGCAGTCCAACTCTGTTTTGCATCTCTCCGGTTTAGAAGTTGCAGCACCTCAGGCATACGCACTGGTATGGCACATAAATTGTTTCTTTCAATTGAAGCTATTTTTTTCTGGCCATGTATGTATGCATCGCCTTGTACACAGGCAGAGTTTCTGAATTCTTTCAATCCATTGCCTTTCAAAAACGATATTCAAATGGTTGTTTTATTAGCTTTGCGTGCGCATGTGGTCTGAACCTTTCTTGTGGTGAAGACAAGGGATTTTTCCCTTTCCTGACCGCTAACAGTTAAGACTTTGAAATTACCGTTAAGAGCTGTTTATTAGCCTTTCCTTGTGCATTCACATTTGTTATGTTCTAGAATTTCTTACCCTGTATGTTTTCTGTTTTATATGAGAAATTTTTTTTGCCTGATTTTGCTCCCTTGACCACTCTTTGTTACCAGCTAAGTTGGTCTGATGCGTTTTTGGGACCTGCGTGCTCCCTGGTTAGAACCTCTAAGGGGTCCAAATGGATTGGACTTGAGTAGCCCTCAAATTCTCTGGGATCCCAAAATTTATGTGAACATTCTTTGTCATTCCTGTTTGCCTTCTTTGACTTTTGTTTTTGATCTTTGTTTTGGTATGCCACTTTGTGGTTATGAGCATTTTCTATTTCTTCAACTACATTTGCTAGATTGTTACCTTTGCCGTCTCCTGGTTTCTATTTTTCTGTTAACATCATACAAAGTCAGCATTCTTTGCATCTGAGTTGATCCCATTTGCTTCTCTGGCAATGAACTCTGAATATAATTCTGATGCCATTACTGGTAGATAGTTGTTCTTCCAGTGGATAGTCTAGCTGGACAAAGCTCTGGAATTTCAACCAATAGGTCAAACTAAAGTTGATGATGTAATGTTATGTTGGAGGAAAAGGAAACAAGGGCTGAATGGAAATACCTAAGTCAAATCATGATGGGAAAAAGAATGATTCTTAAGAGAATTGAAACTTTTGTCAAAGGCATTTTGTACTTGCATTTATTAGAGTAGAACTTTAACATTGATCGTTTGAAAGATTCCTTAAGTTTATTATTGCAATAAATTCCTTAACATTCTGTTTCTTTCTAAACTTCAGATTTAGGAATTGCTTATGTTTTTGTACGCGGGACTGTTGAACAGGTTGGTATGGCTGCCACGTTAGCTGGGGTTTGTCAGGTACCTCTTACTGCAGTTCTGCTGCTCTTTGAACTAACACAAGACTATCGGATTGTTCTGCCCCTTCTTGGAGCCGTGGGCCTGTCAGCATGGATTACCTCCGGCCAGGCAAGGAGAAGAGGAAATGAGGTACCTAAGGGACTTAAAAAAGATGCCTCTTTGACCAGACAGACTCGAAAGGGTGCATCCGGTTATTCCTCGTCTGATGACGGCGGGAAATCTCTCGATGAGAGTGTCCTATGTGAAATTGAGAGTTCACTCTGCCTGGATGAACCGGATGATCGTCTAAATGACATAGCAGACAGGATTCTAGTCTCACAGGCCATGAGAACCCGTTATACAACCGTTCTCATGAAAACTACGATATCTGAAGCGGTGTCTCTTATGCTATCTGAGAAGCAGTCATGTGCGATGATAGTTGATGATGATAGTTTCCTCATTGGTCTGCTTACTTTGTCCAACATTCAACAGTTCAGCACTGCGGGAAAGACTAAACCAACAAGTCCTCAGGTGGTGTGAAAACTTAATCTTGTCTCCCTTGGACATCTGCTTTAATCGCTTAGCAGAATAAACATTGATGTTCTGATAAATTGAGTCTGATATGCTATGCCAAACTGTTGACCCCATCTGAAGACAGTGTCTTTTGATATGCACACTATTTGAAAAATCGTCCTATATATGCAAAACTTGATTCATACCGGTGTAATGTGCATTTAAGTCTTATAAAAATGGTTATCTGCTACTCAGCCGTAGTAATGGTTTAATATTGCTTTAGAGGAAAATGTAAATAAGGAATTATAACTTTAGCTGAGACATGAAGAGGACATTCACTGTAGTACGAGACTTTGAAAGATGAAATGATTGTGATTAGGATAGGTGAAAGCCCTGGATGGCGTATTTAGTTTGCCTGCTTTGACATTCGTGATATTGGCTGTAGGGGCTTACTGTGTCCGATGTGTGTGCTCCTGATGCAGAAGAGTGCCAGGTGCTTTTCGCAGTGACACCTGACTTAAGTCTAAGTTCTGCTGAAAAGCTCATGCGTGGACATGGTATAATTCAACTTCCAGTTGTCATGGAGCATGCCAAGAATCGTTGGGGCAAACCGGTTGGCCTCTTAGACATGGAATGCATCAGTCTAACTTGCAGGTTTGGCATTCACTTGCTTGCTGTTGGATGTTGACCCTTTTTTCTAGTTCGTTGGCTGATAACTTGTTGTATTTGTTGTGAATATTTGTGGTTGAACATGATCCCTGTATCTTACCTTCTTTTTTACGTTTTAACATGATCCTTGTACCTTACCTTACCTCAAATGTAGTAATACAGGTATGCTAAAAAATGGTTGGAATGGGTTGCAAATTATTATAAAAATAATACTACTAAGTGAGAAGTTGTGGCTGACGACAGGAGGAAGAAAAATCTCTAATTCTTCTACATTTGCTTGCTGTGCAGGGGATTAGCGATTGGGGAATACCTTGAATCTTTATCCACAAATGGAAGATTGGAGAAGTGAGGGTTCTGGATTCCGTTTCTTGTTATTATCTCTCTATGCCCTTGGTACTTGAAACAAATTCTCTGAAAAGGCAGTGGCAAGTTTTGCCTCGTAAGAAATGAGACTGCTGGGGGAAATGTTAAGTAGAGATACGTATTTAATTTCTCAGATACTTAATTAGCAAAGGAAATGTTGAACCCTATCACCTCTATGCTGCGGATTGCTGGCAAGTTGGAAAGAAATGCGAAAACGTTTTAGTTGCAATGTTGCATTTGCAAAGAGTTCTGTTTCTTATTCAAAAACTGCATGGGACCCGGGGAATATGTTTTAAGCGATGATTTGCAATGTCAGTCCTCTTTTGGTATTATTTCTTGAACAGAAGAGAACTGATGATGGCTCATGAAGTTTTCACTGCATATATAGAGCAATTTGGATCATGCATTGCATGGTATGAGCCTCAAAAGATAGGATCAACTTTTGAGTCAGAAGATCATTACCCCAGCTGAAGATAGATTTCTCCTTTCCCTCCTCTATAGTCTATACACGCATGTCTGATGAGATTTTATGGTAACCATTGCAGAAAGGTTGTACCAAGTAGTATGTATCATATTCTTTTGTTTATATCTTCTTTCATTACACACCCCCATACTATGTAAAAGATTATAGAATGGAATGATATTATACACCCACAATGAATAAAGGAAGGGTCAGCTGTTGCCTTCATCAGTGTTTTATTTATTTTATTTTAATGTGGAAGACTTTCCTCTTGGTTGTTTTTTTTCTCTTTTCTTTTTCCCATAAGCCCATCACCGTTCTTCTGTAGTTGTGAAACCATGGTGGTAGTAGTACTTCCCCTGTTGTTTTTGAAGCAGTTAGCACCCATAAGCCTGGTCTCTGGTAGAACGACGACCCTCAGCAATGGATTTGGGGAGAGAGAGTGTCAGGGATCTTCATTGTTCACTCAGCTTACTTTGGTCACCTGGTGATAACAGCTGTGTGAAGATTTGGAAGCTCAACTCAAAGGTCCCTCCCTAGCGCCTGAATATTTGCCTTTTGGGAAGTCAAATCAGATGGTTTGAAAGGTAATGCTCCAATTGATTACAGGTTAGGCTTGGCCAACCCGTTAATGTTCTCCTTGTGATTCTAGGATGGAGGCCACCTTACATTTTGTAAGTGGCTGCCCATGGATTCAGAACGTTTGGATGCTGCTAATTTGCTTAAGTTTTTTTTTTCCTTTTAACGGGGTTCAACATTAGGTCGATTGGAACCTTTTATAGTAGCCTTTCCTATGAGCTTCCGGAATTGTCCCTTATTACTTTGATCCGTAAGACTGGTGCTCCCTCTAGCTTTTCTGAATTCAAGCCAATGCTCTTAGTCATTTTGTAAACAAGATTTTTATCAAAATCATGAGTACCAGACTTCAAGCTATCCTCCCTTTTCTTATCTCTGAGGAACAATCAGCTTTTGATATTACGGATAATGTTCTTTTGGTTCAAGAAATGGCGCAGTTCATTCACAAGAAAACTAGGGGTCATAATATGATTTTCAAGTTTGATGTGATGAAGGCCTTCGACAGTCTTTTGGATTTTTTGTGTGGAGAAAATGCTTCTGAAATTTGGCTTCTCTACTCAGTTCTCACAGCTTGTCATGAACAATCTTCGGGGTAGTTGGTTCTCAATTCTCATTAATGGATCTCCAGCTGGTTTTTTCCAATCAGTATAAAGCAAGGTGGCCCCATGTCACCTTAACTCTTTATCTTAATTACTGAAGCTTTATCTAGAGGAATCAAGCAACTGTTCAAGATTGGTTTTGATACCTTTACCACCCCTAAAGGTTTTCCTATCATCACTCATTCCCTCTATGCGGATGACCTTATTGTTTTTTCTAATAGTAGGGGGAAAAGGACTTTGCATAAGCTCTTTTACTTTTTAGAAATGTATGAGCATGCTACAAGGCATAAAATAAACATGGCAAAAAGCTCATTTTTAATTGGTAGGCATGCTACATCAACTATGATTCAGCAAATTGAAGGGTTGACTCATGATGCAAGGCCATTTTCCTTTCATTTATTTGGGTCGTCCTATATACCATGGAAGAACTAAAGATGCTTACTTTGATGGGCTTATAAAGAAGTTTGAAAGAAAGCTACAAGGTTGGTACTCTAAGCTATTACCTCCTGGTGGCAAAATAATCCTCATCAGGCGTGTTTTGACATCCATTCCTATAAATCTGATGGCAGCTATGCACATTCCGGCCTCTGTTATTGCAAAATTGGAGAGAATCATGAGTCATTTTTTATGGAATGACTTAGAGGGCAAAAGTAGAAGAGTCCAGAGAAAATGGAAGGATATATGTTACCCTATTGAGGAAGATGGATTGGGGATCATAGACTTGCAAACTATTCAAGATAGTTTCTCTTGCAAACTATGGTGGAAATTGAGAACTGGGCAAGGTCTTTGGGCTTCCAAGATAATGAGTGGTGATTATCAATTGTATAAATTACATTCCAGGAAAATGCTTGCAAGAACTCAGGAATGCATGGATATAGACACTAGATTTTTGGGTGGTTTGTCACATAGTTGGATATGGACTCCAACAAGCTCAGGCAAGTTCACAGTCTCCTCAACATATGCAGTTTTAAGGAAAAGCAAATTATCAATATATGAGTTGGGTGATATATGGAAGCCATACATGCCTCTCAAAATTTCTTTCTTTTTGTGGAGATTACAAAACCATTTGCTGCCTTTTCCATTGCAACTGAAAAAGCTGGGATTTCATGGGCATTTAGATGTATTTTTTGTGCAGCAGAAGATACAATTCTTCATGCTTTCTGGAAATGCTGTAAAGCTCAAGAATTATGGGATTATTTCCGAAGTTTGTTACATTTCAAAGCTTGTACCAGAACCCGGAGAGAATTCATGCAATCTTGGTTATTGAACACTTGTCATGGGGCTTTGGGTAAAATCTTATACTTCTCTTCTTTTAAATCTTGTGGGAAATTTGGAAAATTAGAACCAGAAGCTTGTATGGGAGCTCAAGTATACCACTAGAAAACTCTTTGAAGGAAATTGTTAGCAATGTTAATTGTACTGCTATCAAAATGAAGCTGAGGTATCAATATGAGGAAGATAGAATCCTTGTGGCTAATGGTGTTCTGCAGTCCTTGAAACCTGCTATTTCTAGGAAGGTTCATTTGGTTCAATGGCACTTTCCAGCTGATTCTCAAATTTAGGTTAATTGTGATGGATCATCCCTGGGTAATCCAGGTCCAGCTGGTGGTGGTTTTGTAGTTAGAGACAGTCTTGGTAAGGTTCTGAGGCCAGGTTGTACGGGTTATGGCATTTGTTCCAATATGGAAGCTGAAATCAAAACAATGAAGGCATGTATTCTTTGTTGTTTGTAGCTTGGTGGAGAGGACATTTTGGTTGAATCAGCCTCTTACAGTCTGGTTCAAATGTTAAAGGGTAATTTTGAAGCTCCTTGGAGATATCTTGATGATATTTCTGCTCTTAGCAATATGATATCTCAATTTAAGATATAGCTTCAGCACATATATCGTGAAGGGAATTCAGTTGCTGATTATCTAGCAAAAAAAGCCAGTACATCACAGGAAACACAGCTGTTGGATTGCACTAAATTGGATAGTCCTCTTGATTTGCTGATGCTGCTGAGAGATTCTCTTTGTCTACCAGCTATGCGGATTCACTGATGGACTGGAAGCACTCTTTATTTTTATGAAGAGTGCAATCAAGTTGTTGCTACAATTGGTTGGTGATGTTTTTTGGCCCTTTGTTGGTTGGTGATGTTGGTAATCAACAACTTGATTGCAACATGCCACGCACATGCCACGCAAAAGGGACGCAAGCATATTTTCCAAAGTACTGCATACGGGGCATAGTATACAAACCTTTTGCTTTTTGGGCATATAATATCATGTTTCCCATAAATAAAAAGTTATCGAATGACGTACTAGTTTCCACAGCAGCAATGGATGTGAACGATACACAAAACAGAGTAGAAAAAGTCAAAAAGCCTATTAAATAGGGAAGTTATTGTGTGGTGAAGGAATTTAAAGGCGAAGTGACGGGTGAAACGATCAGAATCACATAGTTTAAATACGTAATAAAAGCGCGTGGTGCATGTAATTCTATACGGCTGTTTCTCACCGCATGAGACACCACACAATAACTTCCCCATTAAATAAGCATATAAATGGGGGAGTGGAGCAGCCAGCTATTATATTCACTTTGAAAATAGAAGTACAGGTGCTTTGACAGATTCTCCTTTTGGCGTTACTCCTTCGTTCAAATAATCGGCGAATCGCTAAAACCCGCATATTAAGGATGTGAGTTAATGTTTTAATTTGAATGCCAAAAATGAGTAAAAAAATCCTTAGTCTATAATTAATGCAATTTTTTATTTATTCTCTCACTTCTTAATAAATAAGAGTAAATGTAGCAAAAAACATAATAAATACTGCATTGAAAATGTAAGTTCCTCAATTATTTTGGAACAAATTTATTTTAAGAATCGCCGCTTATTTTAAC
Source organism: Gentiana macrophylla (assembly GCA_026214975.1). Lineage (NCBI taxonomy): Eukaryota > Viridiplantae > Streptophyta > Magnoliopsida > Gentianales > Gentianaceae > Gentiana > Gentiana macrophylla. The sequence goes on along the minus strand of CM047805.1, from coordinate 134,198,371 downwards.
GGAGGAATATATGTTAGACTGTTGTTGCATGTTTGTGACCGTAATGATTTGCTAGTAGAAAAACGGAATATAAAAAGAATATCAATACATACACTACTCATCTTACCAAGTGCATATACCATTTCCCATATAAAAAACCTATTAAATAAGCATATAGATGGGAGTGATGCGCTTTACTTTGAAAATGAAAGCATGTGAGATTTGAAATATTTCTTTTCTTGTCGTTTGTGTCGGTGGAAATCTTTTCTTTGCAAGATTCTTATGTCTTTGGCGTTATATGTTAGACTCTTGTTACATGTTAGTGTCCGTATTGATTTGCTAGTAGAAGAACGGAATATAAAAAGAGTATTAATACATACACTACTTATCTTACCACAATATCCTACACAACACAATCAACATCATTCATTTTGTTGAGACCCACCACAAAATCTCACTATTCATTTTAATCAATGAAACTACACTTGTAGTGGAATGTACACTACACATTTTGTGTAGTGCATATACCATTTCCCATATAAAAAAACCCATTAAATAAGCATATAGATGGGAAGTGGGAGCTTTACTTTGAAAATGAAAACATGTGAACTTTGAAAGATTTCTTTTCTTGTCGTTTGTGTCGGTGGAATATTTTCTTTGCAAGATTTCTTATGACTTTGGCGTTATATGTTAGACTGTTGTTACATGTTAGTGTCCGTATTGATTTTCTAGTAGAAGAACGGAATATAAAAAGAGTATTAATACATACACTACTCATCTTACCACAATATCCTATACAACACAATCAACATCATTCATTTTGTTGGGACCCACCACAAAATCTCACTCTTCATTTTAATCAATGAAAACTACACTTGTAGTGGAATGTACACTACACATTTTGTGTAGTACATATACCATTTCCCAGATAAAAAACCCATTAAATAAGCATAGGCCTGTAAACGAGCCGAACTCTACCGAACCCTGGGGTAGTTCGGTTCGGCTCGAACATATTCGTATACATGGCTCGATTCGGCTCGAAATTTTCGAGCCTAAAATATCAGGATTCGGTTCGGCTCGAACTTAAAAAAGGGGAAAAAATTCGGTATTATTCGGCTCGAACAGTTCGAATAGTTCGAACATGTTCGGTCCGAAAATTCAAAAATACCCAATAAATAATTCTAGTTCAAAAATACATGTCCAAAACAAAAATAATACATTACATGTCCAAAATATAACATAACATGTCCAAAATGTTCAAAGCCCTATTCTAAAATATAACATAACATGTCCAAAAATACCCTGCAACTCTACGAGCCGAACATGTTCGAACATGTTCGGCTCGTTTGTCCGAATATCAATTTCTAAGGCCCTATTCTACGTTTGATGATACGAGCCAAGCCCCGAACCGAACTTTTTCGGGCCGAACACGCCGAATCGAATCGAACTTTAAGGCTCACTTACAGGCCTAAATAAGCATATAGATGGGAGTGGGGCGCTTTACTTTGAAAATGAAAGAATGTGAGTTTTGAAAGATTTCTTTTCTTGTCGTTTGTGTCGGTGGAAATCTTTTCTTTGCAAGATTTCTTATGTCTTTGGCGATATATGTTAGAATGTTGTTACATGTTTGTGTCCATATTGATTTGCTAGCAGAAGGACGGAATATAAAAAGAGTATTAATACGTACACTACTCATCGTACCATAATATCCTACACAACACAATCAACATCATTCATTTTGTTAGGACCCACCACAAAATCTCACTATTCATTTTAATCAATGAAAACTACACTTGTAGTGGATGTACACTACACATTTTGTGTAGTGCATATATCATTTCCCATATAAAAAACCCATTAAATAAGCATATAGATGGGAGTGGGGCGCTTTACTTTGAAAATGAAATCATGTGAGCTTTGAAAGATTTCTTTTCTTGTCGTTTGTGTCGGTGGAAATCTTTTCTTTGCAAGATTTTTTATTACTTTGGCGTTATATGTTAGACTGTTGTTACATATTAGTGTCCGTATTGATTTGCTAGTAGAAGAACGGAATATAAAAAGAGTATTAATACATACACTACTCATCTTACCACAATATCCTACACAACACAATCAACATCATTCATTTTGTTGGGACCCACCACAAAATCTCACTATTCATTTTAATCAATGAAAAATACACTTGTAGTGGAATGTACACTACGCATTTTGTGTAGAGCATATACCCTTTCCCAAAATATAAAAAAACCCATTAAATATGCATATAGATGGGAAGTGGGGCGCTTTACTTTGAAAATGAAAGTATGTGAGCTTTGAAAGATTTCTTTTCGTGTCGTTTGTGTCGGTGGAAATCTTTTCTTTGCAAGATTTCTTATATCTTCGGCGTTATATGTTACACAGTTGTTACATGTTAATGTCCGTATTGATTTGCTAGTAGAAGAACGGAATATAAAAAGAGTATTAATACATACAATACTCATCTTACCATAATATCATACACAACACAATCAACAACATTCATTTTGTTGGGACCCACCACAAAATCTCACTATTCATTTTAATCAATGAAAAATACACTTGTAGTGGAATGTACACTACACATTTTGTGTAGTGCATATACCATTTCCCATATAAAAAACCCATTAAATAAGCATATAGATGGGAGTGAGACGCTTTACTTTGAAAATGAAAACATGTGAGTTTTGAAAGGTTTCTTTTCTTGTCGTTTGTGTCGGTGGAAATCTTTTCTTTGCAAGATTTCTTATGTCTTTGGCGTTATATGTTAGACTGTTGTTACATGTTAGTGTCCGTATTGATTTGCTAGTAGAAGAACGGAATTTAAAAAGAGTATTGATACATACATTACTCATCTTACCACAATATCCCTACACAACACAATCAACATCATTCTTTTGTTGGGACCCACCACAATTTCTCACTATTCATTTTAATCAATGAAAACTACACTTATAGTGAAATGTACACTACACATTTTGTGTAATGCATATCCCATTTCCCATATAAAAAAACCCATTAAATAAGCATATAGATGGGAGTGGAGCGCTTTACTTTGAAAATGAAAGAATGTGAGTTTTGAAAGATTTCTTTTCTTGTCGTTTGTGTCGGTGGAAATCTTTTCTTTGCAAGATTTCTTATGACTTTGGCGTTATATGTTAGACTGTTGTTACATGTTAGTGTCCGTATTGATTTGCTAGTAGAGGAACGGAATATAAAAAGAGTATTAATACATACACCACTCATCTTACCACAATATCCTACACAACACAATCAACATCATTCATTTTGTTGGGACCCACCACAAAATCAAACTATTTATTTTAATCAATGAAAACTACACTTGTAGTGGAATGTACACTACACATTTTGTGTAGTGCATATACAATTTTCCATATAAAAAACCCATTAAATAAGCATATAGATGGGACTGAGGCGCGTTACTTTGAAAATAAAAGCATGTGAGTTTTGAAAGATTTCTTTTCTTGTTGTTTGTGTCAGTGGAAATCTTTTCTTTGCAAGATTTCTTATGTCTTTGGCGTTATATGTTAGACCGTTGTTACATGTTAGTGTCCGTATTGATTTGCTAGTAGAAGAACGGAATATAAAAAGAGTATTAATACATACACTACTCATCTTACCACAATATCCTACACAACACAATCAACATCATTCTTTTTGTTGGGACCCACCACAAATTGTCACTATTCATTTTAAAATAATGAAAACTACACTTGTAGTGGAATGTACACTACACATTTTGTGTAGTACATATATCATTTCCCATATAAAAAACTAATTAAATAAGCATATAGATTGGAGTGGGGCGCTTTACATTGAAAATGAAAGTATGTGAGCTTTAAAAGATTTCTTTTCTTGTCGTTTATGTGAGTGGAAATATTTTCTTTGCAAGATTTCTTATGTCTTTGGCGTTATATGTTAGACTGTTGTTAAATTATATGTTAGACTGTTGTTACATGTTAGTGTCCGTATTGATTTGCTAGTAGAAAAATGGAATATAAAAAGAGTATTAATACATACACTACTCATCTTACCACAATATCCTACACAACACAATCAACATCATTCATTTTGTTGGGACCCACCACAAAATCTCACTATTCATTAAAATCAATGAAAAGCATGTAGTGAAATGTACACTACACATTTTGTGTAGTGCATATACAATTTCCCATATAAAGAACCCATTAAATAAGCATATATATGGGAGTGAGGGAGCTTTACTTTGAAAATGAAAGCATGTGAGTTTTGAAAGATTTCTTTTCTTGTCGTTTGTGTCGGTGGAATTTTTTTCTTTGCAAGATTTCTTATCTCTTGGCGTTATATGTTAGATTGTTGTTACATGTTAGTATCCGTATTGATTTGCTAGTAGAAGAACATAATATAAAAAGAGTATTAATACATACATTACTCATCTTACCACAATATCCTACACAACACAATCAACATTAAACTTCACTATTCATTTTAATCAATGAAAACTGCACCTATAGTTGGATGTACACTACACAAAAATGTAGTGCATATACCATTTTCATATAAAAAAAAACCAATTAAATAAGCATATAGATGGGAGTGGAGCCGCTTTACTTTGAAAATGAAAGCATGCGAGCTTTGAAAGATTTCTTTTTCTTGTCGTTTGTGTCGGTAGCAATTTTTTTTTCTTTTCTTTTTTAAACCCATTAAAAGTTCCCAGGTAACTATATAAAAATCATTTACACAATTCACGGATGCCTATAAGAATCTAAGTACGGTAGTCATTTTGAATTACAACCTTGAACATATTGACCATAAAAAAAAGAAGGGTGGTGATACATCCCTACCTATAGTGGGTCAAAACGGTGCTGATACATGTAATACTCCACTTCACTGCAAATACCCACTACATCCTACTCGTTACGACAATAAAATCAGATTTTACGACAATAATATTGACGTAAAAAAAAATTACGACAATATTATTGTCGTAAAGAGAAATTTTACGACAATATTATTGTCGTAAAATTTATTCTTTACGAAAATATTATTGTCGTAAAATTTATTCTTGCGACAATAATATTATTGACGTTAAAACTATTGATCATTAGAATAATATTGTCGTAAATTTTTTTTTTACGACAATATTATTGTCGTAACTCATGTAGTGGTTGTGCACTACACCTCCTGTGTAGTGCACATATCATTTTCCGGGTCAAAAAATACACTCTCTTAAATTTTATATTCTAAACTTTATACTCTGTCAAAACACGCGATATATATGTTTTAACTTTTATGAGGTGACACAAAATATAAGTCATTTTCATATTTCAATATAATATTAAATGAATTGTTTTCACTTTCACACTAAACAATGCAATATTATTAATGGATTTCAGAAAACATTATGAAATTGCCAAACCAACAAAAACCCAGAAAAGAAAATCGTTATTTGCATAATGGGCCAAGATTGGATGAGCCCAATATACAATCATGGAAATGCAATGATTACACTCATTTAGGTCAACTCAAGATTTAAACCAAACAGGTGCCTGGGGTTTCTATCAACATGTCCGAATAGCTTCGGGCACCACGTGTGCTTAAGTCATCTAAAATTTACTATAAAAGCAGGACTATATTTTATGAAAATGAACGTCATTGCTTAGCATATAAGGTTTTAAAAAAAAAATAGTGGTCGTATTTTATTGAAAACCATATAAACAATTTAGGTTCTTACATGCAAGCTATGTGAAGATGCATAATTTTGACACACCACACTACATATTGCACTAATTTCAAAATTTAAAGACACGACATGCCGCCGACACGTTATATATATATATATATATATATATATATATACACACACACACACACACACACACACACACACACACACACTACTACCTCCGTCTCATATTATAAGTCATCATAGTTTTATGCACACATATTAAGAAGCTCAATAAATGATCGAACTTTGGTAGTTTTGGACTAACATGTCTTAGCCTTATTAGAATAATGTAAAACTTTGGAATAAGGAATGAGGGTGAACCAAAAAAAGAGCATTAATTATTGCATCGAAATGTGAGAATGACTTGTATTGTGGGATGAATGAAAAATTCTAGGATGACTTATAATATGGGACAAATGTAGTGTATATTAACATTATATGATGTAAATAAGATTCAATTTATCAAAAAAATATTCGTAAAAATCTGAAAAATTAGACAAAATAAAATATGTAATACGTAAACTCTATGAATATTTTAAATAGATATTTGACCTTTATACGGTGCCAAAAGTAAAAAAAATTGTGATTGACTTTAAAAATGTAAAAAAATGATAATTTATGAACAATAAACATATAAACTTAATACGACATATTATTTGTTAAATTATGATAAAGATGTAGATCGTGTATTTTAACGTTTCCAAGAAACTTAATAGATAAATTAAAAAACAAAATTGAAAAAATTGGGTTCAAGAGTGTCGGCGCCGTGTCGGATATTAAAATTTTAAATAATATTACTTTAATCAACCGACACGTGTCGAAGGCGTGTCGTGTCAAAAATGTGTCGGACACGGCGCACAATGCCCAAATTGAAGTGTCGGTGCTTCATAGAATGTAAGGGACCAACCTGCCTCAAAACAGCAAAACAAAGGTCAAAAGTGGCATACGAAAACAGAAAAGTTGCATAGAGTCTAAATTCTAGGCTAGCATTAACTCTCTGACTTTCCTTTTCACCCTTGACATGAAAGCTTTATTGAGTGGCGAACAACTTGCGGGTCGTGAGAAATCTTATTCCTCCAATACCAACTGCCATTTGACACTTCTCTAAACGTATATGGCCGCTTGCCATCTCTTCCTTGTGTATGAGAATAACGCGCAAGATTCAACTTTATCACTCCTTCCGGGGGGAACACATAGAGAGATGTTTGTCGTCAACCAACAACTGCCACACATGCTTTCCTAGGAGCACTTTATTCATCCAATATAAATGTTTAAAGCCTAACCCATCTTCACTCTTGGGTCTACAAAAAAACATCCCAAGCAACCTTGTGTAAGTGACGTTTTCATTGTCTTCATCCCAAAAAAACTATATGCATATTATCTCCATATGTGCTACCACGCCCTTTGGAAGATTGATAAAGTGCATTACATAGAAAGGAGTATGGCTAGGGAACTAGCGATGCTAGATCTCGTCAAGAAGAAAATACATGCCAAATTAACCCTAATGACAATGAACATGAACAAACCTTAGAAAAACCTTATAAATTGAAGTGGGGTTTTATTATATTTAGATTGAGCCTGGAATAAGTGTATCTCAAATTGCCTACGTATCATGTGCGTAAATCAGGAATCAAGTCTCTCGTAGTTCCTTGGAATCGTTTATATAAGTCCGGATTACGTTGTGCCGTAATAATTGAGGATTCCCTTGTGTTAATCCCTTCTAAATTTAGGAGATAATCATAAGTAATTTTAATATTTGGATAATAGTTCCATGAGAGAATGGATTCTCTCATGTTTATCTTAAAGCGCGTATTATTCGGATAAGGAAGGGTCTGGCCGACCTGCGTCGAGTCCCCTAGGCCCTTCCAGCTGAACTGTGTTGACCCTCTCTTCATTAGACCGGCCTGACCTGCGGTGGTCCAAACGGGAGAGCATGACAAATCTCCCACCCGGGGCTTAGAACTATCCTTAGGCATGAAGTGGGCTCCTGGCCCTTAACCGTATATTTCTCTATATTCATTTAATGTTCAACCAATCAGAAGATGACAAGCAAATAAAGTCTTTACTTTCTTATCATACACTTAGCAGAAATGGTAAAACACACGCTCTCCGTCTCAAAATATGCTCATCAGACTCTTTTTTTCTTTGTTTGAATATGCTCCATTTTACATTACTGAGTAAAGATTTATTATTCTTTTCTCTATCTTACCTTTAATTTCTTAACAAACCAACTACTTTTAAACGCTTTATAACAATTTCATTAATGATAGTCAAAATGAGTTTTAGTCATTTCTCTTTAAAAAATATAGCATTCAATCATTTTCTTAATCTGCATGAAAAACACCCAAAGGGACTTATATTTTGGGACAGATGAAGTATATTAATATACTATACGGTAAACAACAATCAGATATGCCAATAGAACTGGCAAAAAAGAATAGGAGTCTTTAACAACACTACACTAAATCTACTATTGTCTTTAAGGACACTCCAGTATTTTATTATTTTTAAACTCTATGTGGTGTCTCAGATAAATTTAGTATGGTACCCATAGAGAAGAGTTGTGATGCAACAGTGATTTATGAGTTGTACCAAATGGACGGATGTGATGAAGTCTTATACACCATCTCACACACAGTAGTGGTGTGTAGGAGTGATTTGGATTCATCACATTTGTCCCCTTGCTATAACCTATAAATCACCGTTGTACCATAACTTTTCACCTCATCCTCGGGTAAAAACTAAAAAGAAAAGGAAAGGAAAGGAAAGTGTTTATGACCCGGGGGCGTGTTATGGGCCTTAGGCCCAAATCACTTTTCGATAATAGCAATAAATAGGCGTTCTCACTTGGCACCAGAGCAGAAGAACTTGGTCATTTTCAAACAGAAGGAGCAGAAGAAGAGGAAGAGGGTAAATAATGGGGAGTAGCTCAGCAGGAAAGGACCCGGCTCAAATACCAACTAGCTTTGGCCATGAACTTAGGGCTTGTCTTCGCTGCCGCCTCGTCAAGACTTACGATCAAGTATCCTAACCCCACCCTTCTTTCTTTCTTTGCTTTCGATTAACCAATCATAGTCTCTTGACGCCATTGTTTAATCTTAATTGCCCGCAGTTCAGAGAGTCTGGCTGCGAGAACTGCCGATTCTTTAAGATGGACGAAGATCCCGAGCGTGTTGTCGACTGTACCACTCCCAATTTTACTGGGTATTCTTTCTCTTTATTCAATTTATAATAGCAATTGAACACTAACCATAACTAGGGTTTATTTATTTATTTATTTTTATCTCTGGATTTGGCTGATATAATTTTTCCTTTTTTTTATTTTTTATATTTTTTTTTTATCTCTGGTTTTTTAATCCTAAAAAAAAATCCCTCTTTTTGTGAACGCAGCATTATCTCCGTAATGGATCCGAGCAGGAGTTGGGCTGCTCGTTGGCTACGTATTGGTATGTACTGTACTGATCCCCCCTCCCCTCCTTAATCAAGTGCTGCTTCATTCGTCTGTGGTTTGTTTTGGGTGTGCATTTCTTCTCTTTTATTATTGTATGACCACATACTTGCAGTCTTCTTTTTTCATACATAATGTACTCTTTAGCTAGTGGTCCTTCAATTGCTCGGTTTACTTATGTTTGGAATCATGTCTCTAATTGGTTGTAGGAAGTCAAGTTGATCATTTAGGTATTATTTAAGATAGTTAAATGTGAATGGCTATTCAAATATTGGATTACTCTTCTCCTGTCAACTATAAACCACTCTTTCCAGAATCATGCCCTATACTACCCCTATCTACATTGTGGCCGCTTCTGGGAGATGTATACTTGAGTACTGGTTATTTCATCTTATCGTAAAAAGCCAATAAGTTCAAACGAAATTTGAAGATTTCATATTTTGTGTGCTTGTTTTTTTTTCATTCTTTCTAGCCCTAGGCTGGGTGTGTATAACACATGCACGGTGCACCGTGCACCTTGTTATGTGAAAGACATCATTCTAAGAACTGTAGCTTAGAGCAGACAGTTTTTTAAATAATTTACTGCCCAGAATTCTGATAAACTTCGTAAAAAAACACACCTGCAAGAAATTAAAAAGAATACAGTTCTCAATTAGTCTGTCTTATGTACACATCTTGATGTGTCTGCATTAAAACTTTATACTTTCAAAATCTTTTGTGCCAATTGGTTCTTTTCCCTGCTGCAAATACATCAAATTGTTCTCTCCTTCCATATTCCAGAGCCTCGAGCAGACCAAAGTTGGGTCAATCACAATAGCCTTTCACCTTCCCATCGTGGATTTACCTAGAAGTTTGAAAAAGTGTCCTAATTGGCACTAAAACCACATCCATAGCCGCAACTATCTTCACAGTGGCACTAAAATCCCATGACCCAACGAGAGAATTCATTAAAATAAAAAATTATTGCAGCAGCTTTTCTCAACCAAAATACAAGTTCAATACCTTGTTAAATTCTAAGTACAATATTAATTGAAGAAGTGGCTTCTTATTGGTTATTGGTTTATCTCTCAGGTGGGCAGGGATGTGGGCCCATCCCCATCCCCATCCCCATCCCCATCCCCATCCCCATGAAGTGAGTATAATTTAAAAAGAGGCAACAAGCCAAGAACAGGCTTAGCAATTCATTCACTGGAATAATTTGGTGATTACATAGCTACCTTCAAAAGCCTGGAAATGGGAAATATATACCTATGTTCTAAAGAAAAATATGAGCCGATAGGTTAACTTAGAAAAGACAAAAAGACCATAAAGACCCCCTAGTCCTTCTTTACAGACATATAAAAGACATAAATATCCTTCTTTAGTCTAGCTTACTAATTGTCTCTACATCATCTCCATCCCTCTCTTCAAAAAAAAAAAAAAAAAAAAAACTCGTCCACGAGCGAAGTCGTAAGCAACGGATGCAGCAGGAATATTGCCATATCACACATGTAGACTACCAACACCAAGTGACAGCCATATGAGGATTGTGGTATGACAATGAATGGAACACCAGGAGGAGCCAAGTTGCCGTGTGCGCCCATATTCTTCAACAGAAGGAAATGTGAGGAAATCTTAAACACAGACCACAATACATGAAATCTCATCCACAATATTAGTTGAAGCACGAAGCAGCCAAGGTTCCTATGTCCCTCTTTCACCACAATTATATTGCCGCTACTCGCTAGAGATGTTGCTATAACCATGCTACCCCCCGAAAAGTCTTGAAAAAAAACCACCACAAAAAGAGCTAGTTGTAAGTATACCATCCGAATTTCGAACCAGCAAATCAACTAATGGACTGATAGAGGCTTCGAAAACTCCACTAATGAGGGTAATAAAGGTGCCATGTAAAGTCGAAGCATTGCCGGGTGAGAATGTAATCCATTCTATAGAAGTTGTTGCATCGAGGACTAGCATCCTTTCAACCAAAATAGACATGACATTTTGGAGCTTACGAAACACATAACTAAATCCAATGACTATCTGTTGTGATCCTGCGACCATACTTTCAAGATCTGATGAATGATTTTGGATAGAAATTTCTACATCATCCATGACATCCGACTTTGCGACGGTTATCGGATCTTCTACTTCAAGCATTGAGTCTCTATTGACCAATAAAACATTATGTTCTTCAATGCACCATGCTGCAACTTGAACAAATATTTCCTTGTCAGCCGTAGTTTGATAGTCTCTACAGAGTGACCGTAATGAATAACCATTGTAGAAAATAGCACTTAGAGAGGAGAAAGATAGGAGGAAACTCTTGTTTTATTTCTTAGATACTTATCGGGTAGATAAGAGAAGGATACAATAAATAGGAGAAGCCTCCAACGGCTATAAAAGTAACTCCCAACGGCTATCTCAGACAAGAAAAGAGTTTCATCGTGGCTAGATAGATTAAGCACTAAACTAAGGCCAAAACAGCAAAAAGTGCAGAACAAGCACTAAACAGTGCGGAAAAAGGTCAAATAATCCAAATAATCCAACACTCCCCTCAAGATTGGTTGTAGATGTTGATGCAGTCTGTAACAAGCACTAAACAAAGGAAAAAGGTCAAATAATCCAAATAATCCAACACTCCCCTCAAGATTGGTTGTAGATGTTGATGCAAACCAAGCTTGAAGTGTAGATTTGGAAAACTTGATTGAAACAAACCTTAGTTAGAAGATCACCACTTGATCTTTAGTCTTGATGTGAACAGAGAAATATCACCATTGTCCACTTTCTCCTAAGAAGTGTCTCGCCCACTTTACATGTTTAGTTTTATCATGATGAGTGGGATTTTCGCAATACATAATGCGTAATATTGTCACACATGAGTTGGATAGGTTTGGTGATAGCAAACCCTAACTCTCCAAGCATCCTCTTTATCCATAAAGCCTTCACACACACCCAAAGGTGCAAGGGCTCGAGTTCAGATTCAAGATCGCTTCCTAAAAACAACATGTTGTTTCTTGCTTCTCCAAGTAGTAAGATTCCCTGGATGTAAGTACAATAACCGGAAGTTGATCTCATATCCGGAATCCTCCAAAGATAATCTGATCTGTGTGTAGATTTGGACTTCTCTTTGATGATTCTTTTTGAACATGATTCCTTGACCAGGATCCTTCTTTAGGAACCTCAATATCCTCTCTGCTACTTGCATATGTTTTTCTGTTGGTTGATGCATGAACTGACTGATCAAACCTACAGCAAAGCATATGTCAGGCCTAGTATGGGATAGGTAAATAAGTTTTCCCACAAGTCTTTGATATCTCCCCTTGTCAACAAGAGGGCTATCATCAGTCTTACTCAGCTTTAAACCGGGTTCAACAGGGGTATTTGCTGGTTTACACCCCAGCATACCAGTTTCCTTCAAAAGGTCTAGGGTATACTTTCTTTGAGACATGGTAATGCCAGATCATTTCTAGCAATTTCCATACCAAGGAAGTATTTAGGGCTCCCTAGATCTTTTATCTCAAATTCGATGGCAAGAGCCCTTTAATTTTGCAAATTTCATCGAGAATCATCCCGGTGAGGATGATGTCATCCACATATACAACTAGAAACAGCTTGTCTTTCCACTGACCTCTTTGTAAAAAGAGTATGATCAGTGTGGCATTGGTGGAAGCCATGCTTCTTAATGAAGTTAGAGAATCTTCCAAACCATGCTCTAGGGGATTGTTTGAGGCCATACAAGGACCTTTTTAGTTTGCATACATCACCCTTATTGCCTAGGGATTCAAACCCAGGGGGGAGATGCATGTAAACCTCCTCATTCAAATCTCCATAGAGAAAAGCATTCTTTATATCTAGTTGAGTCAGAGACCAATCTAGATTTACAGCAACACTCATTAAGATTCTGATAGTATTAAGCTTAGCAACAGGGGCAAAGGTTTCATGATAGTCAATACCATAAGACTGAGTGAAACCTTTTGCCACAAGTCTAGCTTTATATCTATTGAGTGAACCATCAGCATTGTACTTAAGGGTGAAGATCCACCTACACCCCACAGGATGTTTCCCTTTAGGTAGAGAGGAAATATCCCAAGTGTTACTTTTGGTGAGAGCATCCATTTCATCTTTTAGAGCAGTCTTCCACTCAGGAACCTTTAAGGCATCATGGACATTTTTGGGAATGTGTATGGTATCCAGACTGCTTGTAAAGGCCATATAATCGAGAGAGACAACTTATCATAGACGGGAAGTTGTATGAGAGGATGATTGCACAACTCCTTGTCCCTTTCTTTTAGCAATAGGTAGTTCCCCTTTAGAGACTCATCTTCTTGATCACAAGAGGTGTCAGAGTCCTGATAATCAGTGCTATTTTGATCATCAGGACTTTTATCCTCTGATGTATGATCACTATCATTAGGACTACTTTCCTCATAAACTTCAGTCTCTGGATTTTGAGAGACAGCCTTTCTTTTTCTGGTATAAACAATGATGTCAGGTTTAGGAGCAATTTCCTCCTCACCAGTGGTATTTTTATTTTGATCAGAAGTATTCTGGTCGTGTTCAACTTCATTTTCACAAGTAGTTCCAGAATTCTCAAGATCCTCAGTAGGACAGGTATTCCAAGATTCATAGTGATCCTGAAAATTCTCCCCCTGACCTTCATTGTCATAGAAGGACTGATCCTCTATGAATGTAACATCCATAGATGTATAGTACTTTTCTAGAGGCGGCAAGAGCATTTGTATCCTTGTTGAGAGGGTGAATACCCAACAAAGATACATTTGATGGATCTGGGATCAAGTTTCCCTCTGTTTTGAGGGTGTATGTGTACATAACAGATACATCCAAAGACTTTAAAGTCAATGGTGCTTATAAAGTGAGTACCAGGGTGTGCCTCTTGTAGCACTTGAATAGGAGTTTTGAACTTTAGGATCCTTGAAGGCATTCTGTTAATGAGGTAGGTAGCTGTTAAAACAGCCTCTCCCCATAGGAATTTGGGAACTTTCATAGTGAACATAATTCCCCTAGCAACCTCCAAAAGGTGCCTGTTTTTTCTCTCAGCCACCCCATTTTGTTGGGGTGTATCAACACAAGTACTAATATGGATGATCCCCTTTTCAGAGAAGAAAGAGGCAAGGCTCTTTTCAAAATACTCCTTTCCATTGTCAGTTTTGAGTACTTTAATACTAGTACCAAACTGATTTTGAATCATGGTGTAGAAGTTTTTGAAGACAGAGCCTGCTTCTGATTTCTCCTTCAGGAGAAATAACCAAGTAACCCTACTATGGTCATCAATAAAGCTGATGAACCACCTTTTTCCCAGTGATGGTCCTCTGTTTTGAGGTCCCCATATGTCACTGTGTGAAATAAGGAGAAAAAGGGTGGAAGGAGCATACATACTTGCAGGTAGTTAGTTCTAGTATGTTTGGAGAATTGACAAATTTCACAATGTAGAGAATCAATCTTTATTCCATTAAACATGCTACGTTACAACTTTTTCAAGTACACAAAATTTGCATGCCCTAGTCTATAGTGTGAAGCATAACATTAGTACAAGAGAAAGTACTTTACAACTAATAGACAATCCTTTAGGGATATTGTCAATGCAAAGTCTAGAGTAGGAGTCTTGAAGATGAAAAGTCCATTCTAATTTCAAAGATCGCCAATCTCCTCCATTGAACTCAAATCGAAATGTACATAAAACCATTAGTATGAAAAATCACAGAGCATTTAGTGTCATTTATGAACCTACTAACAGATAATAAGTTACACTGTAAGTTAGGGACATAAAGAACATCTTTCAAAGTGACTTTTTCACTTAAGATTATGTTTCCAGTTCCAGAAACTTGGGAAATGGAACCATCAGCAATTTTAACATTGTGAGGATGGGTACATTTCATGAGTTTCACAAATAATTCAGGATTCCCAGTCATATGATTTGATGCACCAGAGTCAACTATCCATATATTTTTAAGGATTTGACTCCCTGAATAGGCATTTAGGCACACACTGTATTAGCTATGGAAACATTGCCTTGAGGAGCAAAGATCTGTGCATTTTGTGCATTTTGAGCGCATGAAACCTTTAAGGGCTTCAATCATTTCCATGCTAAACACACCATCGACTTTTGTTCCTCAAAGATTGGCTAGTCTACCGAGCTTTGTGTGTGTGATCGGGCCTGAGGCTTTCAGCTTTCTTTGGTTTCCCATGGATTTTCAACAGGTATCCTTGGTATGACCAGTTCTTTTGCAATGTTCACAAACCGGTCTAGTACCTTTGGATTTCATGTTAGGACCAGAGTGTTTTTGGTGAAAAGAGCACTAGAATCAAGTAGAAGAACCAGGGTTAGGCACCCCAAGTAGAAGAAACAGGTTGGACACCCCATTTAGCATAAGTTTTCTTCTACTTTCTTCATGTTTAATATCAAAGAAACACACTCTTGATTGATGGAAGGGTTTAGAGCTCGTAACTCTTCCTCTCACATCATCAAGAGATGAGTTCAGCCCATCAAGAATTTGAAAATTCTTTTCTTTTCTTTAATTTCCTTATATGTCTTAGCATCTGTACTAGACTGCCAAGATATATTTTCAAAAACATCAAGTTGCTGCCATGATCTTGACAGGAGGTTGAAGTAGTCAGTAACTGACATCTCCCCCTGTCTCAGATTATGCAGCTTTGATTCGATTTCATACTGCTCTGATGTGTTATCTCTTTTTGAGTAGAGATCAGCAGCATTGCTCCAGATTTCCTCCGCAGTATCATAGAGGAGAAAGTTCTCAGCAATGTTTGGAGTCATGGATCCCAGCAAGATGGATACCACATTGCTGTTTTCCACCCTCCATTTTTTGCTAGTTGGATCCCCTTCATAGAGCTTTAATCTCACCGGTGAGATATTCTTCTTTGCCCTTCCAAAGTGATATAAAACATCACTGCATTGCGGACCATTGGAGATAATTGTCACCATTGAGTTTGTGACTAGAGAGTGGCATCAAAGAGGGTTCAGAGTTCCAGGGGGCAGTATTAGAGACTGCTTCATCCCTTGAGTTAACTTCTGAAGATTGCTCAGTGGCCATAGAGAAAGAGAATAAAAGCAGACAAGAGTTTTGGGACCTTAAGTCTCTGATACCATGTAGAAAATAGCACTTAGAGAGGAGAAAGATAGGAGGAAACTCTTGTTTTATTTCTTAGATACTTATCGGGTAGATAAGAGAAGGATACAATAAATAGGAGAAGCCTCCAACGGCTATAAAAGTAACCCCAACGGCTATCTCGCACAAGATAAGCTTTCTGTGGCTAGATAGATTAAGCACTAAACTAAGGCCAAAACAGGCAAAAAAGGTACAGAACAAGCACTAAACAGGTGCGGAAAAAGGTCAAATAATCCAAATAATCCAACAACCATAAAGGTCAGAAGCAACAGTAATGCCAATAATATGTACATGCCACATTTCATCTTTAACACAATGTCCAATATCAGGGAGAGCCCTGCGAATGTGATGAATATGCCATATTTTCACTGGTGAAAGCCTTTCCACAATTGAGCGAATTTCGGATGCAGAAACACCTTTGAAATCTGTGTCACTGTCTTCTAGGGAATCAGTTAGCACTTTGGTCTTAGCACTGTTTTCTTTCATCATCAGATCTGAATCCTTAGCACATTTGAATATTGTTGTTGACAAAAGTTTCTGGTAGCCAAACCTTATGCATTTTGATGCATACTTTACCAACAAACCATCCAGTTCACCAACAGCAACATCGATACCGGGGGACATAGACAAACTAGAAGTGTTCCCAGTAATTAACGAGAATGATCTATATGACAACTCCTTCTGCAAAATAAAGCTTACCACAACATGTGAACCATAATCAACCAAAGTAGCAAGACTTTTATCAGATGTCGACTGCACATCGGATTGCAATAGTGCCTTATGTACTCTCTCTAATTGGGTTCTTGACTTATCAACATTAGGGTCTTTTCGAGAACTAGCGAGGTTACTACTCACACCATCAAGTGAATATAATTTCTCCTATCAAATCCTTTTCGTCGGGCCTCATGTACACAAAAATTCTGATCACTCATGTAAGTGTGGATGGCCCCGTAACAAATCCAAGTAAAACCACACTCTGTTCCATCTGAGCTATTATCTCTCATGCGAACATTTCCAGTAATTACCCCGACGCTGAAGTCTCTATAGTGAAAACTGGGATATACATGCTTGACATGAATACTAAATTGATATGAACAAGTGTTGACAATCAACCATAAATTAAGGACAAGATAAACCGCAAACTTCGATCGTATTTGTTCATCAACCACATTCTGCTCATTTTGCAACATGCCCCCGGGGTAAAAAATGAGCGACAAAGTCTCACCATTCGCAGGTTTAAGTCCAGACATCATACAAATTTGGTATCTTTCCACACACCCTTTCTTGTTAACAAGTAAAACTTACCAATGTACTTTAACTGGATCACTATTCTTAGCTCCTCCGGGATCAAAATAAAAAGATACAAACTCAGGGATTGAATACGCAGAATACATGCACTCGCCACATGTTAGGTATATAAAGTGTATGCTATCATCCAGAAGGAGACTTGTGTCCACGGTATGAATAATTAGTAACTTTACCTTCTGAACTCCGTATGAGGCAAAACCAGCACCATCAGCCTTAGCAATCAGCTGGGTAGTGTTAATATCATGCTTGTTGGCTGCAATTGGTGAGCTTTGTTGCATTTTCCCCATAACTTGGTGGCCTCTATGGTTCTCATCATCAAACCGACATGAACCGAGGGTACTTCATGGATGCGTTGAATGCCATTGCCGATGATTCCCTTCAAAATAAGCCGGGCAGCCTTGGCATGAGTTTCATGAGTTGCACACTCGGACTTCGCATAAGTGACTAAAGTTGTTGTATCTACTGCGTCATCTACTTGGTCCTCACACTTAGTTGCATCAACATCAGGATTTGGCTTTTGTCCACTCCTAGAATCATCTTTCTTCATATGCATATTGTTAGCAGCCATCTCAATAAGCTCAGTGTTGTAGCACTTAATAGATTTTTGAAGGTTTGCTCCCGTGTCATCGGCCATTCCATGCTCAGTTTGATCAGATGGAGTATTTCACACTTGGTAGTCTTACCAACATCATCATGTATTCCCTGGTAATGAAATTCATCTGTGGAACTCCAGCCTCTTATTTCCTTCTGAACCTTTGCTTCGCCCACATTCCTTTGTTGGTGTAGGTTCTTCCACGTTGTTCAGTTGGTTCAGGAATTTTGTCAAGCACTTGGTGGGCAAGAATTCATTGAGTACGAGGGACTTCATAGCTAGCCATGAATAAATCTTCGATTTCCCATACTCTAGTCGATCAAGCTGTAGCTGCTGCCACCAATGCTCAGCTTCTCCTTCCATGGCGTAAGAGGCTATTTTACATTTCAATTGCTCCGGTATGTTCATTTGCCAGAAAAACTTCTCAACTGTATGTGTCCAACCAACTAAATGGTCTGGTGTCCCAATGAAGAAACGAATCTTCATCCTGATTCTAGATGTGTGATATAGTCTCTGAGATAACATTCCTCTTCATGGCATCCATTCCCACCTTTGTTGCGACTCAACTCAAATGTAAAAGGACCAATCTTTTGATTAAACTTCCACGGAATATCCCATCGGATCTTCGAATCCCGAACATCGTCGCGAATCCGGCAACCTCCCTCGCTCCTTTTGGCCGTCGACAAACGAAGGGAAAAACCTTAGCTCTGCTACCAAATGATGAAGTGAGTCTATAATTTAAAAGGAGGCAACAAGCCAAGAACAGGCTTAGCAATTCATTCACTGGAATAATTTGGTGATTACATACGCTACCTTCAAAAGCCTGGAAATGGGTAATATATACCTATGTTCTAAAGAAAAATATGAGCCGATAGGTTAACTTAGAAAAGACAAAAAGACCATAAAGACCCCCTAGTCCTTCTTTACAGACATATAAAAGACATAAATACCCTTCTTTAGTCTAGCTTACTAATCCCCATCCCCATTCCCATCCCCATTCCCATCCCTTCTGATTCCAATATTATTATTAAAGCCATCCCTTCTGATTCCAATATTATTATTAAAGCCATTGTAACATTAGAAAAAACTGTTGTGGTTTCTGATTCCAATATTATTATTAAAACTCCTTTACAATGTGAAAATTTAAGTCATTGTGATTGGCCTCAATCACATTAGGTCCCTAGTCTTTAACTATTCCCCTTTGACCATTCAAATTCTGTTCCCATACACAAATTAATGGGTCATACATGGAATTTAAGAACCTGAAGAAGGAGGGGGTGGGGGGTGGGGATACCGTTGTCATTAATTTCTTACAAAAGCAGCATTGCTTTATGCTGGTGATCTCCTCTTTACTGATAAACCTTCCTGACAAGCCACCATGAGTACTAAGGCCTTCCCTGACAAATATTGAACTTTTTACTGCATACTGTCATAATCTTTCATAAACCGAGTAGTCTCAGATGCCTTCTTCTTTGTTTTAATTACATATTTTTAGCCCTTTTTTTTTCAATTATCCCGATGGAATCTTCTTTGATGTTCATTTTGTAGTCTAAGATAGATTGGCTTTTATCATATACACAGGAAAAAATGTTCCGGGTTGTTACACACTTGCTGTTTCAGAAGAACTCGCAGAAGACTTGCAGGTACATGATGACTTTAAATAGTTGAATTACTTGAAATGTTTTTCCTGATTCCTTAATTATGCCCTTGTTCACCAATGATAGTTAATGAGGGAGTGTACTATGAATGATTTGGAATGCATATATCCTGTGATCCCGATTGTGTGGTCTCAGCAACTTTAACTGAACGAGGGTGCAGTTGTTACAAATATGGTCAACAAGGCAGTAAGCAATGCTTTAGTAAGGTTGCTATCAGGAAGTGTATGGCTGAGTAGTTGGGGTTAAGCCCATGTTTAACGATTTCAACCATGTAGTCTTAAGTAATTGTATTCGAATGACAGTGCTCTTGCAAGCTGTAAAGCTATCAAAATGTGATGTGAAAATGTTTATATCAGCACAATAATGTCTCTACATATTAGAACTACATAGTACATTGATATTATGGGGATTCGGGAAGCAAGAGCGTAGTGTAGTAAAAAGAACACAAGAAGTTGTCTGAGATAGTGAATTGAGTACCTGGTCCTGTATGGTAGGGGTATTCTGCGGTGAACTGCATACCACTTACGGTTTGCCTTGGGTGCACGGTTCATTGGAATTCTTGCTTATCTTGGCGCCCTTTTGCATGTATCTCCCTTTTCTGTTTGTCAATCAATCCTGAAGTCTCTCACATGCTAGGAGTCAGACTGAAATCAATATCAAAAGTTATAAGAAAAGAGAAAGAAAAAAAGAAATCTAAAAATGAACAAATTGTTCCATGCAGTGGAATTCTGCACCTGCAGCCCATTGATTAGGCAATGGCACATGTATCTTTGAATGAATGTTTAGCGGGACTGCCTAAGCTATTAAATTAAATGTGACGTGAAATCAACTGTGTATCAGCTCCCATGAGTAAAATGTTGATGATAAGTTGATAGTTGTTGCATTGAATGTCATATGATATGACTTGATCTTTCTTGTGTTGCAGAACCTGTGTGTGGATTCACATGCTTCATATGTTAGGCCAAAACGTGGTGTTTGAGTCCCCTCCCGCCAAATGGAAAAGCTATTTTGGAAGGCAGCAAATAGATAGTCGTTGCTGTAAATTAGGTTGGATTAATGCAGGTAGCAGTGGGTGGGTGTAACAGATTGTCTATTACATCTCTCTCTCTCTTTTTTTGTTGTTGTATTGTGTGTGAACTGAACAGTGAATGACTGGTAATTGAGGGGGGGAACTTGAAGTGAAAATTGTGCTGCTCGGATGGGGGTTAGCTTTTGGATAATTAGCCAGGTCCTGTGTCCGTTGTCATGACAGCGGTGTTACTGATAAACTTGTCACAAAAATGATGTCTTTAGTATCGTAATTAGCTCTTCATTAATAAAAAAACACAGTAAGTGTCAGTTGTGAGATAATAGGTGTGACTCTAACAGTCTTATAACTTCATCTCTGTTGAGATAGAGAGAGAGAGCGCGTGCGTAGAATGCTCGTTCGGATATGGTTTTAATCGAACTCGAGTTGAACTTGAGCAGCTCATCATAATTAACGAGCTGAACTCGAGCAATTTTATGCTTGACTCGACATGCTCACGAGTCTTATCGAGCATTTTGATATTATTTTAAAATATACTATATTTCTTATCATTATGATGCTAGACTTGATATTTCTTGTGTATATCTTAGCATCTTTACCATTTTTTCGAGCTGAGCTCGAGTTTGAAAGGGCTCGATTTTTTTCGAGCATAATCGAGCCGAACTCGAGCATGAGTAATATGTTATCGAACCGATATCGAGCAATTTTTTTTCATGCTCGATCGATCTCGAGTCGAGTTCGAGCATCAGTATTTTAAGGGGTCGCTTGACTCGATAAGTGAATGCTTCAGATCGGATCGTTTACACCTCTAGTTTACCTTTAGCGTATCTATTGCAAATGCTCGTGCATTAGTATAAAATCTCCATAGGACAGACGTAATGCTATAAACATGAGAAACATGGGTGTGAGTGAGTGAGTCAACCGGACACGACCTAGTGGTAAATGTCTTGAATGCCTTAAAATGACAGTTGGAGTTGGAGTATGGATGTTCGAACCTCATAAATGAACAATTTCTTTCAGTTGTTTGATATAATAGCAAGTTCATGACTCTGAACCACTAAGCTACGTGATTAACATTTTTATTTATCTCGTGGGATAGAAAGAGTGAGGATCATTATGATTAGATTTTAACAAATTTTTTTTTTTATAGAGAAACATGGGTGTGATAGTTAATTTTGGTTCCCCCCGCCGATAGTGATGGATGGCTTCTTGTGCATCTCGTTAGTACTGCTCAGTGCCCCTCACTTAAAACGTGTTTCCCCTGCCATTTTTTTTTTCCCCCCTTTCCTATATTATATAGCATTAAAACTTCAAAGCCTCATTCAGAAAAAAAAAAAAAAAAAAAAAAACAAAAACAAAAACAAAAAAAAACCCTTCAAAGCCGATGCATTGTGAGTTTATGATCGTGTAAATCGAGTGAAACATCTTTACATGCCTGTTTATGGGATGAGATCACCTGTCTAATTTGTGTGTCTAATTTCGGTGTCTAAGTAAAAACGACGTCGTTTTATGTGTGGTTTATTTTTTGGTTTTTGTTTTTTATTTTTATTTTATTTTCTTCAAGAAATAAACACACATAAAATGACGTGCTTTTACTTTATAATCAAAATTAGATACATTAATAAATGGATGGTGATCTCATCCCCTGTTTATCATACATTCTTTTTTTTTATCAAAATATTTCCTCAATTAAGTAAATACAATCTTTCCCCTAAAAAAAAAAGTAAATAAAATCTTTATTGTTACGCCCATGTCCTGGATGCCGAGTCCTTATCCAGACATGAAACGTTTGGCATTTGAGATTTAGAATAAAACTCAAAATCTTACGTAAGCCTCGTGTCATTTAAGAGAAATCAACGATTCACGTATAATCTTGAAGAATACGTAAAACATCTTTAAAAGCATCTCTTGACTGATAAGGAACTTACTTTAAAACTTAACTTGGCATTTAAGGAAAAACCACATGGAAACCAACTATAAACCATGCATGGGAAACATGTCTATTAACTAGATTCAATTTATCTTACGCGTACTTGTTCAGTTATATTAAGTGCTTACTTACTTAACATAGCCGTATTCTTAACTTGTCGTGTTACATGTCTTGTCTTTTCATAGCTATATTCATTACGTGTCACCAAGACACTTAACTAAGGGACACGGTGTACAACACGGCTAATACAACTAATACACCTCCAATCGTGGGAATTAGGGACCCACGAGACTTGGGAACAGCCGTCTCGAGAACGACATGGATTATCATAGTTAGTCATACCTCCGACATGGGAATAAGGGACCCATGGCACCCCTTTCGGTACATTGCCAATAACCGTGACCTTGCCAAACATGATGGAGCAAAACACATAAGCACATTGGAGCACATAAGACACATAAATTCATGTCTATTCTATGGGAACATAAAAAGACCATAACAACACCGAACTACCATCTTATCCCCGCTACTATGAAAACATAACCTAAAACCCATGTAGGGCTCAAAAACAACTTCCTAGACACCTTGTTGTGACAGATCGCTTATAAACTACGCCTCGAGGATCAGTCCGTGCGGCTTCCTGGGTGAAGGGCCGGGACACCGACCCAAGATTTAGTCCAGACATGGTTTCCGGACACGGGATACACAGAAGCTAAGTCGGAGATTCACCCAGAACAATTTCCCGGGCGAAGTGCCAGTTAAGCGTGCCGGGCTTTAGCCCCGGACACAGTTTCTGCACTCTAGACGCCCAAAATCTAACCTTGGGACTCAGTCCAGACGGTTTCCCGATGGAGGGACGGAAACCGCCCAAGACGTAGCTCCAAAGCCGCGCCAGTCTAACAAGTACCCGTCGAATATGCAACACATAGTTATGTTCGATACTAACATGAAATCGATAATAAAAACACATAAAAACATAATCTTGAAACCAAAAAGAGATCTTTTTGATAAGAAGAACTCATTACCTCTTAGACGAGCTGAAACCAAAGCCAAACAACGAACGAACTACGGTCTATTCCTGAAACCTTGGATAAGCATGCCAGCCAGTCCTGGATTGCCCAGAACTTGCCCATAGCTTGTCCTGGACATGAACTAAGGCGCTTCCCCGGGTGACGGCTAAGAATCAGTCCAAGCTTCAACCAGAACGTGAATTATGCCTTCTGGGCTGTCTGGGGGCCTATATATAGGCTTTTGGAAGCCCTAGGTCGGTTTTCAAAAACTTGGAGGAAAATAAAACTTTTAAAAGGGAAAACAATTTACGAAATGACTAAAATAATCTTACAATGAGGTGAGAGGTTTTACATTTATTCATTGAATTATGTATTCCTTTATCTATTCCTTTTCTTTTACAATTACATCGCATCTATTTTATTTGATATGAATCTTATTGCAATTCAAACAATATATATATACCAAAACTTTCATTAAATAAAAATTGTATAAATCTTGTCTCATATAAAATCTTTCTAGACTCCGGTAGAACATTTATCCCTTACTAAATAATGAACGTTTATCCGTTAGAACATTATTTATCCATTGTTTTTTTTTCCAACAAAGCGTTCGACTCGGCCAGTAATTCATGCCATTGCTTTAATCTAGAGGTTTTGGTGGTAATTACTGTGGTCTTTAATCCGGAAGTTATGTGTTTGAGTCTCAGTGGGAACTTGAGGTTTTGGGTTCGAGTTATTAGTGACAAAAAAGTTTACGTGCGTTTATTTCGTATCTGTAAAATAAAAAAAGTATTATGTTAATGATAATCTTTTAATCTAAAAGTTCTAATATGTATATATCTTTTTAATTCATGTGAAAACCTATATTTCTTTTTTTTTTTGAGGCGAAAAACCTATATTTCAAGGGAGACAAAAAAAAAGTGATTAAAACTTACTTTAATTAGTCTTTGAAATATAAGTTTTTTTTATAAAGTCTTTATCTCATAGTATAGATTTTTCTAAAATACAAGAGATTATTTATTACACTGTTTATCTCATCTTACACATATACTTCATCATTCATTAATTTTTTAAAGTTACAAAAATATTACATTAGTGATACTCGAAGAAAAATATTTGAAGTCATTCAACTAATTTTTATAAAGTTACAAAATATTACGTTAGTGATTATCGGAAAAAAAAAATTAAACTGTTTTAATTTTAGTTTCCGAAAATAATTTTGCAAGTTTCTCAAGAAAAGGTGTGACCAAAGAAAGAAATATCTTTCAAAAAAAATAAAAATAAAAAAATCAGACGGCGCCCACTTCTTCTTGAGTCACAAGTATTTTATACCTTCGATCACCGCAATAATCGATCCGAATATCCTGTGGATTTGTCTTTGTTTTAACTTTTAATAAAAGAAAAAAAGAAAAAACCCGAAACTTTTGTTTTTAATTTTAATTTTAATTTTTTCTTACTTAAGTCCTCAGGCCAAAGCTTTTAGTCTTGTTGTACACAGCGGAATCCAAATCTGCTGTTCCTCTTCTTGTCGGCTGCTTTTGCTACTACTGCCACCTAACCCCAGGTTTGCGTTTTTCTTCTTGCTTCTCTTTTGGTGCTTTAAGTTGCTCTGTATGTATTGCTTCCCTGTTACTGGGTTTTAATGTCCGCCTCCCTTCTGTCCTTGTTTTTGCTTTTTTCTACTTATTGTTTTCTTTTTTCTTTTTAAGAACATATATTGCAAATCTGGATGCGATTAGTTGATACTCACGCTCAGTATTCTCATTCTCTTACTTTTTACTCCAAATCAGTACGAAAAATCTCGCCTTTTGAAAACGTGGGGAAAAAAGGAGTGTTTTTTTTTGTTTTTGTTTTGTGTGTGTGTGTGCTTGAGTTGTTTTGGATTCACATGGGTTTTTGTTTATACAATCTATATATGAAGTTTCGCTTTTGCATTCATGTACTTTCTCCTTAGTTCTCCCTGTGTTATAACTTCTGAGTAACTTGTTGTTTAATCCTTTTCTCTGTTTATTATTATTGCAGTTGCTTGCTTCTGCCTGTATCAATATCTGCTAGGATTCAAGCTCACTTTTTGGTGAGTGAAAAATGGCTAACTTAGATATTGTGAAGATCATGAAAGAGATCCCAGATGATAGTCGCGTCCGCAAGACCAAAATTGTTTGTACTTTGGGCCCTGCTTCACGATCTGTGCCCATGTTGGAGAAGCTTCTGCGTGCTGGAATGAATGTTGCCAGATTCAATTTCTCCCATGGAACACACGAGTACCATCAGGAAACCTTGGACAATCTTAGAACTGCTATGCACAATACTCAGATCCTTTGTGCTGTCATGCTTGATACCAAGGTGTTTACTGATTTCTGTTCTAAATCTGCCTTGTTTTTTTGTGCGGTGTTTTTTCTTTTCTGAAGTAATTGAACCATGATGCTGTCTCTGGATATCATCATGCTTTTAACATGTTCTCTGTGAGGAAAAAGTTGTTGAAATATTGTTTATTCATCAAGATGAACTGGACTCCTTGATTTTTTGCTGCAAATACCCGTAATTTTTTAGCAGTCGAATTCATCAACTATTATATGCTATGAAAAAGACTGACCTTTTTTTTGTGTGTATGCTAGTGGATCCCACTTTTAGACTTGCCCCTGACCTGTCCTGTTGCTGGTATATCATGGAGAGACTTTATGGTACAACCATTGTAAGGTTGTACCAACTGGATGCATCATGTCCATTAATTTCTACCCTATTTCACCCATACACTCTCTTACTATGTGAGAGAGTAGGAATGGATGAATATGATGCATCCACTTATTACTAACAGTTTTACCATAAAAAAAATTCATACACTTTGTGTTTTGGCACTGGCAACATTGCTCGTAGATAAGACACTTACCAGACTGTAATCTAAAATATGAAAGGGAGAGCAAAAAAATGTAATGGAAACTTGGATGGACAACATTTAGTGACTGCCAGAATTTGTAAAGTGGGCAATTCATAGGTGAAGAAGTATAGGACTTGCACACGCGCGCACGCACAAAAAAAAAGTCCCCCTTTAATCAAGCAGTAGCCATGTTGCTTCCTATGCCTTTGTCTCACCTAGGATTTCAAAATTTAAACCCAGCTTGTGTGCTTATGGTAATGCTAAGGGTTAATGCTGCCTCTCTTTTTGGTTTTCTTCTAGTTTCAGTTTGGATAATGTTTGAGAATATAATCTCTGCTTTCTAGTGTTTTAATGCTTCCTTCTATGTCTTCCACCTCCAACTTTGAATTTGCAGTTGCTGTAGATAACAAATACTCTATACTCGTTAACAGAACATGTTCTTAATCTACTGATCCCATCTGTCAACCGGTTCTGTTTTTGTTTTTTAAATCTATTATTTCAGTTGTCTGTTTGAATAATACAGTGCAATTGACCTTGTGATGCAGGGTCCTGAGATTCGAACTGGTTTCCTTAAGGATGCAAAACCTATTCAACTGACAGAAGGCAAGGAGATCACTGTGACGACTGATTATGGCATAAAAGGAGACGAGGAGACGATTTCAATGAGCTACAAAAAGTTGCCAGTAGATGTGAAACCTGGAAATACTATTTTGTGCTCAGACGGAGTAGTCACCCTCACTGTTCTTTCTTGTGATACAGCTGCTGGAACTGTACGGTGCAGATGTGAGAACACGGCTATGTTAGGGGAGAGGAAGAATGTCAACCTCCCTGGTATTGTGGTGGATCTCCCAACACTTACTGAGAAAGATAAGGAAGACATCTTGGAGTGGGGAGTTCCAAACAATATTGATATGATAGCCCTCTCATTCGTACGAAAAGGTTCAGATCTTGTTAACGTACGCAAGGTTTTAGGTCCACACGCCAAACGCATACAGTTAATGTCAAAGGTTAGTGAATACTACCTACCCCCCACACCCCCCAACAATAATACAAGACTTTTTGGCACAGGTTTTTTCTCCACCTGAAATAGTCATGATGCCTAGAATGGCCACTATAACACAAGCCATTTGGCCAATGGATTTCTGCAATTCATTTGGCCTTAAAGCATATACCTTTGACTTCATCGAATCTGAGTTCAAGAGGTTGACTGATAATATTGTTTGATGACTAATACTGTAGGTTGAGAATCAAGAAGGTGTTGTCAACTTTGATGAGATCCTCCGTGAGACAGATTCCTTCATGGTTGCTCGAGGTGATCTCGGGATGGAAATCCCAGTTGAAAAGATTTTCTTGGCACAGAAAATGATGATATACAAATGCAATCTTGTTGGTAAGCCAGTTGTCACTGCCACCCAAATGCTCGAGTCAATGATCAAGTCTCCACGGCCCACCAGGGCCGAAGCAACTGATGTAGCCAATGCTGTCCTGGACGGCACTGACTGCGTAATGCTAAGCGGTGAGAGCGCTGCTGGATCCTATCCTGAACTTGCTGTGAAGATCATGTCTCGAATTTGCGTAGAGGCAGAGTCTTCACTTGACTATGGTGCTATGTTTAAAGGGATGATTAAGTCTGCTCCACTGCCTATGAGCCCATTGGAGAGTCTGGCATCTTCAGCTGTTCGAGCAGCTAACAAGGCAAGAGCTAAGCTCATTGTTGTGTTGACACGTGGTGGGACAACAGCTAAGTTAGTTGCTAAGTACCGGCCCTCGGTGCCAATCCTCTCTGTAGTTGTTCCGGTGCTAACAACAGATTCATTCGATTGGAGCATCAGTGATGAGACACCAGCAAGGCATAGCTTGATATACAGGGGCTTAATTCCTGTGCTCGGTGAAGGATCTGCAAAAGCTACTGATTCTGAGTCTACTGAGGTGATTCTTGAAGCTGCTTTGAAATCTGCTTCAAAGAAAGGGCTTTGCCAGACTGGTGATGCAGTTGTTGCGCTTCACCGTATTGGATCTGCTTCTGTTATCAAGATTTGTGTCGTTAAGTAAGCCAAGTGGATTGTTTTGTTCTGTTTAGCCACGTTCGAGGTCATTTCTTGTTCTATGATTATCCTTGCTTTAAGAATTCTACTGCTAGGTCTTTTGCTCTCTATGTTTAAGCTCTCATCTATATGCTTGGATGAGAGAGACACTGCCTACTTATTTTGTTTTTTTTTTTTAAATTTTTATAAGGGCTTGTTTTGTTTTCAATTCTACTATTCCAAGGAGTACTGGTAATGTGGGTATGCATCCAACTCGTACACTCAATACAACAATCTGTCATGACATGTATTTGAGAGTGTTATACCAAGGGACCAAGATCCTCTCAAGTAACTTAAGGGTAAAGTTAGTGTTTTTACATATAATGAATTAAACTACGTAGTTTTGAAAAAAGTGAATCAAATCATTTAGATGTTTTACACTTTTAGGGGTGTGTGGTTGGATCAAATGCATACTTGAGAGGATCCTATCCCTATACCAAGTACATGGACGATCTTCTCAAAAACATGGAGGGAATATGCGAGTTGGATGCATAACGTCTATTCACTTGTTCTAAGTCTCAAAATATTGGTGTACTATAATTCTTCTCCTCATAGTAACACCATATTTACGATAACATCGTATAAATGATCGACTTTTAACAAGTCGACTCAAGGGTCTATAATAGTTTTTTTAAAATGTCTATTATATACCTTTGACCTTTTAGAAGTCAGATTATTGATGGTGCATAGTAGATGTTGTATTAGGTAGGATGGGAGTTTGGAAAAGACTTAATATACATGTTTGATCATGCCAAGGTTTTGCTACAGATCCATTGATCTTTTCAACGGGAAATTTTTACCCGCACTCTTCTCGTGAGCACCGCTCCGTTGGATGCGCATTATGTGCTCAAGAAAGACAAATTAGTATTGGGATTCTTGCGCACATGTCGTGTGCATCCAACGGGCGATGCACACGAAGACTCACCGGATAAGAATTTCCCCTTTTCAATATACTTGCATTTTCCTTTTAGTATCAAAAACTGACAAGTTATTACAAGTGAGATAATTATGCCAATTGCCAAATCATAGAAACGCGCTAAACATGTAATTATGATGAATACCTACGGAAAGGCATGTCAAAAAAAAAAAAAAAAAAAAAACCACCTTTCCAAAAATTAGTTGAGATGCAGAGATCTCAACTAAACCAAAAGCTATACATACTTCAAAAGAACAAAATATTCCTTAGAGAGACATCACACCTATCCATAATCATACTGAAAATTGATTTTCAAAAAGTCCTATATATATAACCCTCAACTTCATAAAACCCGAATATATATATAGACCCAAACCGACTTCTTGAAAGTCTATTTTCAACGTGACGTCCAGATAATTGTGGTGCTATGGTAATTGCTAAGTTGAGTCTGATTCACTTGAAGACCCCTAATGAATCCACCCCTAAATGGAAGGTGTAAGGTCCAGTCTCTGAAATATCTCTCAATCACAATCCTGCATAACTCGGCTAATGCAAAAACTTATGACCATTTAGAGCCGGTGGTAAATAGGTCTGGGACGAGTTAGGATTGTCAGGAGGATATATATATCCATCGCCATAACCACAGTCCTTCATTAGCTTCGTAGGGGCATTCCTGAGGTGTAGCGGGACGGGTGGGTTCTGTCCAACTGAATCTTTAACTACCTTCTGGGCATCCTTGATTGCTTTATAAACAGAAACAGATTTAGGAGCCAACGCCAAGTACGCAACAGCTTGTGCAAGATTAACATTACACTCAGGCATCCCAATGAAATGGCAGGCTTGGTAGCAAGCAACAGCTTGTGTAAGTGCAGATGGATCAGCTAATCCTATGTCTTCACTTGCAAATCTGATAAGCCGACGAGCAATGTAAAGAGGCTCCTCCCCTCCTTCAAGCATTCTTGCAAGCCAATATATGGAAGCATTTGCATCACTTCCTCTCATGGACTTGTGGAGAGCACTGATAAGGTTGTAGTGCTCATCACCATCTCTGTCATAAGCCAAATGCTTCGACTGAAGCGCTTCTTTTACATCATCAAGATTGACATTAATGTCATCGTTTCCTTTATTATCAAGAACGCGGGCAGCTGCTGTTGTAGCTGATATTTCCAAAACATTCAATGCCACCCTGGCATCTCCATCACTCATGGTAGAGAGAAACTCGATAGCTTCTTCCTCGACTTGAACCACCGGTTTCCCTGGTACTGCGCCGCCGCCACGAATGGAAGAGGAGAGGCCTACATGGGTATCGGAAATAGCCCTCTTTAGGAGGCAAGAAACGTGGTGGGGTTCCTATGGCTTGAGGAGGAGGACTCTGCAACGAGACAACAAGGGGGTAATCAAATGGAAGGAAGGATTCTCAGTGGTGGCACCGATGAAAACGATGCTGCCGTCTTCGATTACAGGGAGAAACGAGTCTTGCTGGGCTTTGTTGAATCTGTGAACCTCGTCGATGAAAAGAACGGTTTTCATACTGGATTTGGTCTTCAATATTTTGGCTTTGTCGACTGCTTCTCTGACGTCTTTGACACCAGCATTCACTGCAGAGATTGATACGAACCGATAGGAAGAATTATTACATGAGCTGACTATTGCCCTAGCAATGGAGGTCTTGCCGGAGCCTGGAGGACCCCACAGGAGAATAGAAGGAAGTAAACCACCTCGAATTGCAGAAATGAGTAAGGAATTGGGTCCGAGAAGGTGGTCCTGTCCCACCACCTGCTCTAGGGTGCCAGGGCGCATTCGTTGCGGCAAGGGGGCTAGAATCTGGGGTTTATCATCGACGACGACCTCTTCACCTTTTGGTTCTGAGCATTGTGTTAATTTCTGACGCTTCATCGGTGGCTGTTGATGCATACCACTACCACTACCACTACCACCACCACCACCACCACCACCGTCATGATTATCGGCCGTCACTGCGTCAGACGTTCGCAAGCGGAAGAATCGGTTGATCTTAAGTTGGGAATCAGCGGAAGGCGGAGGCGGCGAAGAGTTAGAAGGAGGGGAAAGCTGTGATGGAAGCAGCTCCTTGTTCTTCAATGGAGGGGAGATTTGAGTAGAAAAACCACTAGTATTCATTGCCGCCTTACAAGTAGGTGGTAAAGCTGGTGGTGAATGAGAAGAAGGGTGGGTTGGAGGTTGGCGGCGGAGTAACCAGTCGGCAGCTTTAAAGACGTCAGCACCGCCGGTGGCCGTTAAAGCTTGATCGGCCAATTCCGGAGAAAAACCCATGCTTACAAGCTGCTCCATTTTCCCTCCCATTCTCTGCTTTCCTTTCCGGGGGATTGAGTAAAGAAGGTCATTTGACCAAAAAAGTTTGGAAAAAATGTTGTTATCTAAAAATTGAATTTTTTTCTCCCGGTTTTTTAACCAAACTAAAACCCTATTTGGAAGAAAGCACCCTTGGTGATTCGGCGCCTTAAGATCGCGCACGTTGTGAAAGAAATGGGAGAAAATCATGGCCAAACTTCACTAAAATCCAAAACAACCTTTTTTCCAAACTTTTTTTCCAAAACACCCTTCTTTACTAATTATCCCTTCCTTTCCCACGCTCTATGCTTTACTTACGAGTTACGAACACCTTTTTCTTTTTGTTTCGAGAGAGCATATGACCTTTTACACCTATTTTTCATTAATTACAGTAATTATTCTTCTTTCAGATTATAAAAAAAGTTATTCTTTTTTACCGTAATCTGAAAGAATACCTTTTTCCCTTCCAAAAAAAAAAAAGAAGAAAGAATTCCTTTTTTTTTTTAAGATGGAAAAATACATAATTTCTAAATTTTAGTACATTATAAAATAAAAATTACATTATATGTTAGGCATAAAAAACATATTTTTTATTTGAATTATGTCTCTAGAGATTGTGAATCGTTTCATTATAAATAAAAAACACAGTATACATGTCGCTACACATATAGTCAATTTTTTATTTATTTAGTAGAGTCAATAATTAACTTTCAAATTGTCGATCGTAAGAATCCACTTAAAATAATAGTTTGATATGAAACATTTAACACTACCAAAAGAATGCATATACTTTGTAAATTATTTTCCCTCTTCACTTTGAGAGGATATACATTAACGAGAAAGTGAAATTTTAAAATACAACCGTTGTAGGAAGGTTTTACCAAGTATCATACATTACAACCACTTATTTCTAACCTCTCACACACGATAAAAATGTATTATGAAAAAGAGTAAGAAAAATGAGAGCCTAATGTACAATGTACTCTTGTGATAACCTTCCTACAACCGTTGCACCATAAAATCTCTCGAAAGTGAAATGCCTTTACAACTCTCAAGCAATTTTTTTTTGGTTTTCTTTTAATGTTCTACAACACATATTAGTGTCACAATAAGTTTGATACTGAACATTTTAACAACCAAAATAATACATATACATTAATGAACAAGGTCTATACAACTCGCTAAACCACGTATGTTTGTTAAAAGGTGGGTTCTATTGGCACCCCAGTTTTACTATTAGCATCTTTTTTTTTACTATTATTTTTTTTCTATTTCCGACACCACACATACATTCTTGTTTTTATTTCCGGCACCACACTAGGAACGTCAACGACAGTGAACTGATGTTTCTAAATTGTGACACTTATATATCGTAAACGTCGGTGTACCGACTTTCGTTTTTAAACAGCAATGTTTGTTCTTATTGAAGACCACACTG
Organism: Gentiana macrophylla; assembly: GCA_026214975.1. Classification (NCBI taxonomy): domain Eukaryota; kingdom Viridiplantae; phylum Streptophyta; class Magnoliopsida; order Gentianales; family Gentianaceae; genus Gentiana; species Gentiana macrophylla. The sequence continues at coordinate 134,164,923 of CM047805.1, read as the reverse complement.
ACGTTGCGTTCATTAAAAATTCATGGTGTCGAAGTAATTTTTTATGGTACCGAAAAATAATACCACGGCAGTAGTAAAAATAAGAGTGACAATAGAACCTTATTAAAATTCATAACATTCCTTTCAACTAATCATATATAAATACCATCGTTACTAAGCCCTCTAGATTATAATTTTTATTTTATTTCACCATTGTGGATGCTTATACCCTTCACAAAATGTAATCTCACACTAAAGTGACAAAAAAAAAGGGGGATTAAATGTCTATTTTTATAATTTAAAAAATAATACTATGATTAAATTATATTATTACATATTTATAGACAATTGATAAATAAATATTCCAAATTACCCTCAAAAAAAAAAAAAAAAAATACACTCCAACTTAAAAAAATACAAAGTTGAGCACAAAACCGACTTTAAAGAGGTGGTTGCTCACGACCAACCGTCTGAAAGCCGATTTAATGGTACAAAATCAATATTGAAAAGGCAAGTATAAATGTGATACTACTAAAGAAGATCATAAATAAATAAGATCAGATCAATCAGACTAAACTCAATAATACATTATACTCACCAAAACCACATCATTAGTCCAGAAACACTTGTTTCAGAAGGCTCCACCTAGGATTTGAAGTTTTTTCTCTTTTTCTTTTTTTTCTTTTTTTCCCCATGGTTCCTAACATTCACAAGTTATACACATCTTAAAAACAAATCAAGAAAAGATCAAGACCAAGATATCCCTAAACCTACTTCTTCTCCTTAATTAGACCTTTGAATGTTGGTTAGCTAAAAATTAAAGCCCAACATTTCATTCTCACCATCCCTCTCCGAGAACAAATTTCGGGCCTCATATCGTATGATGATATATTTAGAACCAAAGCTAATCAGTAAGTTAAAATATCACTTTGACTCAGAAAACTCTTGAAAGGCCAGACTGAGCTCCTGTGCAAACTTGGAGACTGACCCTCCTCTTCTGTACACCCAAATACATCAACACCACAAGAAATGTATTATCAATGATAATGACACAGAGAGTGAATCAACTTAATATAGTTTTATAACCAACCAATTGTCAACTAATTACTATAAAAATAAAATGCTAGTAGTACCTGGATAGGACAGGTAGATATTGCTTCACCTTTTCAAGCTCAACAAAGCATGCATTGCAGCGCTCCAACCTTTATGTGTGAAAAAGAAATGCAGTTTCTTGATTGAGTATATCTGGATGACACAGATATTAAAAATGTAACACAGCAGGAATTACAAATATGAAGTCAAATTACCTATGTTCTGCTTCAATATCCACTCCTACAGATGAAGAAGAAGCGGACAATGAGGAATAAATCAAAGAACCAAATACTCTGACCAGCTTCAAAAGCATTTCCAGTGAGATACTTTGATGCCTGTGGGATAATCGAAATGAGAGAATTTCTGAATAGGGATCCTGCATCTGAACCGAATCCTATTTCACAAAGAATATGACACATAAAATTTCCTTTACCTGTCTAATTCACTTCCAAGAAGCCCGTTAAGAAGAGGCAGTACACAAGTGAAGATATCTAGTGTTACAAGGTCGGTTCTTTCCATCAGAAGGCTCATAACATCAGCAATCACCTGCCATTTCACCATAATGACGATTAAACCAGAAAAAGGATTGGCCAATATGAATTCTCTTCCGCAGCATTCAAATGAAATATGTCATCTACTTACCCCATGATCTGCCATCCTCTCAATAGCTGTAAGCGCACCTTTGACATCATTCCTTTGCCAGTTATTATGAATCATCTGCCAACAGTATATACTTCACGTTAACTCCACAAACAAAGAAAACATTTCACTAAACTTCAATATGTCAAACAAAAATAACAGGTGCACTATGTTTGTTTCTTTAAATAAACAGCACCCATTTATTCATTGAAAAGTGTTATTAAAGAATAAAAGTAGTATAAGTATCACATAGGATCAGCAATTCTTGGGAGATTTCCTCCATAGATGGGTTTTAGATTATACACATGTATAAATTACAATTCTGTTTAACAACACAAGCTTTTAGGTGAGGCAACAATTTATCATGGTACTATGTCCTGGGATAAAACCTTACCACCCACTGCTCCATTTTATTAACCGAAAAAAAGGCATTATTACTACTAGTCTTTTTTACTTTGCTACTACTAGTTCACCAAGTGTTGGCAAGCCCACACGTGAAGCGTCTGTTAGACTATTTAAGTCTCTAAATTACGCTTTTCCTTAGCAAGCTAAAGCTTTTAGGTGATATGATATTTTTGTCTGTCAGACAAATGATTGCATACTTGAACAAAAGAAAGAGATGTTTAATAACATCATTTAACCATAAACTTCTAGCAAGGACAAAGAATAAAGTAGCTCGTAAATCTGTTGCCACACAAGCATTGGCTTGGCCATTAAATGTGAATTTTCCTAGAAAGGTAACAGAGCGAGCTGCACTAAGATGTGTAGATATGCTAAGTTGAGTGTCCTCAGAATGTGAACGTCATATGGGTACTCTGTTAGCAACTGATCTTCAACGTGACATAGAAACTTTGATTGTGTATCCCTTCATTGCCTGTATTTCTTTGTTAGAAATCATTTTGATTGTTGTTCCATTATAAGACTAAAGATAAAAACAATCTATTTCATGTTCCGGTGCTGACTGAGGCCCCATTATAAATGTCTGTATACACAGATACATGCGTGTGTGCATGAGTGTGTGTACATTGAGTCTTCCAAGTTGACCTGAGAAGATTAATATTATATTATTATTCAATTATTAGTTGTAGCATTCAATACACAATGCTATTATATTAAATATGAATAAAGGATCAAGGGCATTACCTGAAAAGATCAACTAAAACACCTTGCTACTATTTTTTTTGACACACCCCCATTAAACAGAACTAGGATACAATCCAGGAACAGGAATATATGTTTTGTTTCATGTGTTCTTCACTGGTTGATCATTAATGCAACGAGATCATAACAACATTAAGCACACACAACACAACGCACACTCAAAAATCTGGTTTGTCTTTTCAGAATTTGGCATAATATCATTGCAGCCAAGTCATAGCAGCACAGGAATACAGAATCATCATCTCAATTTGACCAAAGCTAGATCACCTGTAACTTGGCTAAACGGGTCTGCATTGAGCTCACAAATCGACTATGAATTTCCATTACTTCAGTAGCGACATCCTCTTCAGAGAAAGAGGTCTCCTCCTCCTTGGCCAATGAAAGATGGTCTCTATGCTCGTGCTACTTGTTTAAACATGAACCAAAACAAAAGCCATTCATTATTGCATAAACTGTCAAACCAAAATTGGTAAAAACAGTTTCATATCACACAAGAATAAGTGATTCTAAACAAAATGGAAGAGCCAGATGCTGGAATGAAAGCACTAGCAGATCTTAAGGCACTAGATTTTTGACATTTATTATACTTTGGAAGATATACATTTCACAGGCGAAAAAAATGCACTGATAAAGGCAGCAGGTTTCAAGGTTATTCTCTAAGACAACAAATTTCATGTATAGGTATTTAAGAGTGGAATTTTAATTTTCAGAAGATCTCAGTTTCTTGAAAATGTTTCCAAACATGCAGGAACCAAGTATTGATCCCATTCGAAGTTGCAGGCTTTAATATGGAAAGAAGCCAGATACTGGTAACTAGTCAAATTCCCTGATCTGGTATTGATCCCATTCGAAGTTTGAGCACCTCTGGTGCCTTCTTCCCTCGTATTAATAAAAAATTCAAAGTAGTACTAAATGAAATCTAATCTTTAGGTTTGAATCATGTCAATAAGGCAATGAAATTTTGACAAAGAGATTAGCAGGGGAAAATGGGAGCTGGACAAATTGGCAAAACTTCTGATGTGTTGATAAGCTCTTAAAAATGAACCAGTCTGAATTACTGAAGTGCAAGACAACTTAAAGAACATAACTAGGGTATTACTGTTGCAAACATTTATTGTGCTCCTGAAGGTCTGTTATTTTGCATAACCTAAACCGTACTAACCATGAATATAGATTCACAAACAAATTACCAGTTATCCCTTTTATCCAGATTTAAAAAGCTGGGACGAAAAAAGAAGAAAGTCGTATAAAAAAGGAAAAGGGCTCAGAAAAACGATTTATAAAAAAGCTTAAAGAAGAACATACCCTGCTTATTGGCATCATGTTTCCATTATGTACAGTGCCTGGAAAATTGTCGGAGGCATGTCCCTCATGGTAACGAGGAAGTCTTTCCTTCCTTTCCCAATTAGTAACAAGTGAACGCGTTCTTCCTATATTTAACATTTGATATATTTCAACATCAGGCTGCAAAAAAGAATCACCTAAAAACAACTGTGTACCTCTTTTTTGTCCATCAACCACCCTGGGGTCTTTACTAACATTTGGGCCACGAGTGTCCTCTGTTATACCAAATGCAAAAAAATACATTTAATAGCATCAACAGTCATCACATAAGCTATGCTTAAGAAACAAAAAATAGAAAATAAAACCTTTCTCCCTTAGTGTTACAATGGCAGTAGCAATCCCATGCAAACTCTTAATTTCGAGCATTAAAAAATATTAAGCATAAACATGCATCAAAGCTTCATCAAATGTCCATGCGTTACTTCATTTACATTTTATTTTTCGCACAAAATTAAAATTCAAAGGTGCCTCTAACAAGTTTGTGGGAAGAGTTTACATCATCCTTCAGACATTACCTCTAATGATCATTCAAAGAGAACAAAACCAACTCATTTCTACTAGGGAAGGCCGGCCAGCTACATGCATCCTTTGCGCCATTTCATGCTATCTTTTTTACATGCTCAGTTACCGGGAGGGGGATGACAGAGGAAGACGTAAGAATCAAAGCTAAGACATATCAGACAAATACTCTAGACCTCCTCATCGCCCTTTATGTGCTGAGATAGTACTTTGCATTCATCATACGGGTTCCAACAAATCAGCTCGCATCACAAACATTTTATCGTGAATTCATATAGCATTCCCTTGCCAGTAATAGTACATTGCAACGTAAAACATCAACAATCCAGCAGCTTCTAAAATTTTATTATTAGATATTAGCTCATCATCTTAGGGAAAACCTTTTCCTGTCTAGAAGGCACCTACACAATCACCGTCAATCTCATGGCTCTTTCCTATAGCTGCTTAGAATATATACATGTGAAAAAAAGATGGTCATGGATTTCACTTCTTCAGCAGCATGTGACACATATTATCCCTTACCAAACACCACTCCTGAAGCCTATGCTTAATAAATAGTCTGCGAAAACAAAATCACAGATCAGAGTCACATAAGCAACAGTAAGTACTGCCTTCTCCCAAATGTACAACTGCAGCGCAGTAACCTGAGACCTGCTTACTCTACCTCCAAGCACAATACATGATGTTTACAATTGCATTGACAAGAGGGGTGTAGTTCACCATCTTCTCTCCTTTCTTTACAGCATTTGAAGTCAAAATCACATCAATATTTGCACCAGCACAGCCCACCTTCCATTGGGCAAATCCAATCTCCACCATACAATGATCTCTACAACTCTACCGCTGTTGATTTACTCTAACCCAAGTTTCCTCCTCAAGGACAGCAAGGAAGTTCTGCCTAATGGTCCCAATGGCTGGCAGTTATCAAACCACAAAGAAGTTCTGCCATCGCCACCATTTATTTCAACTCAACTTTTATAATCTTGCATTTTCTTAATAAAAGCTATGGCTTGATCCCCAGAGCTAATTGTAGAGCACCAATTCAGCTCACAAACAAGCCCATAAGTGAAGCAAGCCAAAAATCTTTGATCAGCTGGCCAATATATTCAAGTACTAATAGCAGTATGGTTAAGAATATTAAACATATGAAACTATATATTGCTGCTTCCACTCATCATTTCCTACCATAGAATGCAAAGACAAGTGCAAAATAACTAAATACAGCGCCCTGGACGTTTGAGCTTGATCATCATACAAATAGGAACTAGATGAACTCACCAATATAGATAAACAACAAAAAAAACGGCCAAGTCAAAAGTAAATAACCTAAGTTAATCAAGAAAAAGAACTTCAGCAGGCAAAACATTGGTATAATTTATGACAATATTTGGCAGATACAGAAATGATATGCAATATTTACTTTCACTGAGATCAGTTTGGCTAGGCCAATGACATACCCAAACGCACACAAAGCCATCAAATGAGACCTTACCTACAGAAAAAATCTTCCTTTCCGGAATCTCTGTGATATCTTTGTCCTTGAAAACCTCAACATCAGGCTGTGAGGAAGCAACTGACCTCTCCAGATCATCTTTCGAATTTGAAAACTTTTTGATGTCCAATGCTTTTGAGTGCAAAGTCATTGGCATAGTTCTTGCAACAATTCCTTCATTCCTCAACTCTACTGACTGCTCATACCTCAAATTATTGCGAGGGACGACCACAGGTATCACATCAGAGCTACTGAAGCTGGCAGGATTGGTGACTGATTGGACATTTACAGCATTTTTCTTCGTTACAGACACCTTGGGAACGGTAATTGAATTAATGGGCGCAGCTTTTAGACCAGAACTAAGGTTTCCCCTCTGAGGAGTGCTATTAGGACTGCTTCCAGAAACTACAGCAAGAATCATGTCAAAATAAAGTGAAAAAACTGTAGCCTCAGATGGAAGATAAATAAACAAAAAGAGAGGCATCACAAGCTAGTGGAGTTAATCATAAGAATATTTGGAATATAGTATGCTTTGAGCACATGATCCTTTCATCCAGGCTCGAAGTCTAAGACTTAAAGACTGAGAATCTATTAAGTTGGGCTGTTTGACAGAAGAAAGACTATTCGGTGACGGAATAAAAAGTACTACCTCCGTCCCAAAATATAAGTCATCCTACGCTTTTAATTTTGTCCTCAATATAAGTCATTCTACATTACCGATGCAACATTTATTGCCTCTTTCTCTTTCTTACCCCTAATTTATTATGAATCCAATCACTTTTCATTACTTAACAACTGTTGCATTAATGATAGTCAATGGGTATTTTCGACATTTAACCTTCAAATTTATGACATTCAACCACGTCCTTAATTTGTGTGAAAACTCCTAGGATAACTTATATTTTGGGACGTAGGTAGTAGCAGCAAACCTCATCGTTGCCCTTATTTTGGAATCAAACCTTCATTGGTGAGGGGACAAAAGAATACAATCCAAGAATGGAAGCACAAAGTAATGAGCAAAAAAAGGGCAATGGTTGGGTTTGATTTCATGATCTCTTGCTTCAGTACCATGATAAAGTATCATCTCACTTAGTGTACGCCGTTAGGGAGTAGAGTAATTAATACATGTATACATCCTAGCAATATAAATTGTCTTTTTTTATTTGCCACATGAATGTGTTCCTGCTTCAACAGATTTAGGATAAAGGGCCTGACGAAGAAATCATGCTTAAATGTAACAAGAGTGAAATAGAAAGCTTTCAGTTCCAGATAATATGAAAGAAAAATTAACCTGGATAACCAGAAGAAATATTAAAGTTATTTGGGAAAAAACAAAAAGACAGACAACAGGACACTTACGTGCAAAAGGTTTGGACTCCGTCGATAAATCTGAACTCTGTGAATTGGAGAGCCTGCATGACGATTTGGTATCTTTTGCAGGATCTGCGTTTTGTGATATTGATAATCTGCCCAAACTTTGCTTTGCCATGTCCTCACTCAGAGCTAAAGTACTCCCACTTGAAATAGATTTCAACTCTGTTTGTGCATTTAATTGACTTGTTCGTCCTTTTGCATACGGTTCTATACACTGGAATGCAATAGGAAATTACGGAAGTTTGAACTGAGAATAAAATAAAGCAACAAAATACAACAAAGTATGCATACCGAGATGTCCACGACCCATACTCCTACACAGCTCTGGTTGTGTGAACATCCAAGAAGCTTCCCTTCATGAATATTGAGATCAGACAATTTAGACCATCCTACATCTATTGTATCGTGACATCTGATCGGCTCCCATGAATACACCTAATAACAATTCAGCACTTACAAAATCGATAAGGCATACAAGAAAGCTTCTACACGAACTTCCCTCATAGAGTTTTGGAACACATGAACGCACCTTCAAACTATCTTGTAAACCACAAAGAAGAGTTTTACCATCAGGATTGAAGGTCATCGAACGTACTCCAGAGGACTGAATTTGAAGCAAAAAAATTAGAATGGTAACAAAATACAGGGAAAGTAATTCAAAGCATTAACCGATTGTACTCAGAACACAATTAAACCAAACTTGCAAGAATACAGCAGACAAAAGAGTAAATATACTGAAGATCACCTCAGATGCAGCAGATCCTATCAGTTCGAAAGTTTCAAGGTCCCAGAACTTCACCGTTTTGTCAGCTGAACCTGTTAGTAAAATATCAGAATGTAAACACTGCAGAACATCATATATGGAAAAAATGCAGGAGTATGCAAGTAGAGGCAAGTAGATGTAGCAAGTATAAATGATTACAATGATCACGACTAATTGAAAGAAAACTCTCCCCCTCTTCCTCTCCCAACCTTCTCTCTCAATTCTCCGACTGTGGCAAGAGATTCAATTGCCAACAAGATGCAGAAAAGCTGGTTTTATACAAAATGACTGATGCCAGATGCGTGTAAAATGTCTCTTATTGCATATCTAATTTTAAGGATCTCACAGCTAAAGATATTGCTAGAAACCATACCATGTATAGCTAGACAATTTCAAGATTGAAGAATAGGTGTTATGCTTTTACAAGTCGGTCTCTTCAACGATCTCGGGGTAAAGATGAAACTTTGAAGTTCAATTCTTCTACTGCATCCGAAAATGTTATAGAAGACTATAAAATTGCATTAAAGGTGATTTGGTCTACAACTAGTGTTAACATCCTGCTTGAAATACAATGCACGCACTTCATCAACCAGTTATCTTAAGAATTCATCAGCATGTTTGACAATAATCCAAAAAGGTTATAGTCGTGAAATTTAAACTACCATGAAAAGTAGATCTAGGAGCAAATAAGTGTCATGGCCCTACGGCAGGACTTCACAGTAATAAAAATCTGGTTCTCACAAGTTTTCCTACACGGGAAATATCTACTTACAAGAAGACTTGCTGCATTTGGCAGAAAGTCTACTTGAACATCCAAATACTTCATTACTGGTATCTGTCTACAGAAAAACGAGTTCGCACTAAAAGCAGATACACCAGAAGTTACATTATTTCTGAACCCGACTAGAAACTTGAACAGTTGAACCTTAAATGAGAGATACCACAAATACATTTTCAATGGTCTATGTAACCCTTTTGAGACAGGCATTAACTCTATAATAATAAACACATACAGTTTATCAGGCAATAAGAAAGACCAAAATTCGTGTATAGAGTGCTATCACAATGATTTCAAGTAATGGAAAAATAATTTTTCAACGATCAGTCTCACCTGTTGCTAGCAAAAACTCGTGGGGATGAAAGTCAATGCAATTAATTTGGCCTTCATGAAACTTAAATTCATGCAACAATTTCCCTGCAGTTAAGTCCCAGATCTGTAACAATGATATTTCTCAATATTAGTTGAAAAGCCAAAAAGAAGGGAAAAGGCCATCTTTGCAAGGACAGACATGTTAATATATACATATATACATAATATAAAGACTTAAGCAATTAAGTAGAAAACTAGTACTTGGATAATAAATCAACAAAGCAATTTAGGTTAGGCAAACAATATAGTGAAATATTCCCTCCGTTCCAAATCATAAGTCATTTTAGTGCGCAGATTCAGAAAGTGGATGATCATCAAAAAAAAATTAAGGACAAAAGTCTAAAATACCCTTGGACTATCATTGATGTGATAGTTGTAAAGTAATGATAGGTGGTGGTTGGAATGATAATAAGTTAGGGGTAAGATGAAGAAAGAGGAAATAAATGCTCTGTTGTAATTCTTACAAGACACATATTATGGGACAAAAACAAAGAGCTTCCTTCCAAAAAAAAGGAAGAAAATAACAAAAAAAACAAAGAGCTAAAATGACTTGTATTTTGGGACTGATGGATTATAATTTTATATAAAGCTATTAAGGGAAAAGTACACATGACAAAAGCAAAGGATGACCGGGTTATATTTGCAACACTTGATACAGGGTCCAATTGAGAAAAGATAAAAGATAAAAGATAAAAGAAAAAAGAAAAGAAAAGAAAATACTTTCAGAAAATTCAAAACATGTTGTGGTCATTCATAAGGCTCTTGCTAGTGGGGGAATAGATACAAAGAATGGAGCAGAAAGAACCTTCACAGAGTTGTCCTCACCACCAGACACGACCCACCGTCCATCTGGGGTAAATCTGATAGCATTAACGCCACGAGTGTGACCCTTGTAAGTGTGGATGCATCCTTTCCTTCTTATATCCCATATTTTCAAATTTGTGTCCAGCGACCCAGATGCAAAGAACTCCCCAAAAGGATGGAAGTCCACGGAGATGCAATTCGACCGATGACCAGTGAGGGTGCGAACAACTAAAATAACAACAAAGAATCTTTCAGTTACATGCCTACAGGGGGGTAACATTGGAGAAAAATATTTTCTCTTCTAAGTCTACAAGCGAGCTTACTCTTAGCCTCCTCCAAGTCCCAAAGCTTGATAGTACCACTTGCTGCCCCGGCAGCGACCAGCACTTCAGACGAATCAAAGCTGACTGAATCGATTCCACTTGAATGACCAGACAAACTCTAGACAAGAACCACAAATGAAAATAGAAGAAACTCTTTTGAAACAAATGCAGAGATTAAGTCCAACATTTAAGATGACTGACTGGAAATCTATCCAGGACCCTAGAACAATAGAAAACAAGACATGGAACATTGAGTAGAAAAATATCACTATAACAATAGAGAAGCTGAGACTTTTAAGGAAAATTTTGGCCTTAGGATTTTAAAAGCTTTTCCTTTCACGCATCAAAGAGTATTCTTCTGTCTAAAAGATAAACAAACCAATATGAACATAAACAACCAGGTGATCCCAAGTGTGAAGTAATTGATGTAGGACATCTAAATTAGTTAATAGTTTTTTATCCTTGTTTTACGTTAGTAGATAGCGATGTGGGCTTATAAGAGTAGCATTACCTAAATGGGCTTTTTAAGCCTATAAATAGTCTTAAGTCCCCTAAATGTTAGCCACTATGTAATCCTTATTCTCTTTTATGAATGAAATCTTAAGAGCTTGTATTAGCTCTTGCGTTTATCTCTTTACTTTATAGATCTTCTACATCAGTAATGATACCAGAATTAGAGGAAATACGAAATTTCAAAGTTAGAAGAATAATAATAATAACGACAATGATAAGAATAGTAACAATAATAACATTAGATGCATGTTAAAGTGAATCAAACTGACCAATATGGCATTGGGCTTCCCAATGGCCCAAAGATTGACCTTATGATCTTCACCTCCAGTGACAAGAATCCTGGATGACTTTCTCCCTATCTTGAGACAGTTCACATTTTCAGAATGCGCTACAAATTCCTCTGTCACAAGCTTTCGTCAAGGATGTAAACACAAGTTATTACACAACAAAAGAGCTCTAAATAAAGAAGAGATGGTTGAAACAAATCTAGTCATATGTTTCAAAATAAATAGCTGTGACATGGAGAGGAAAAGACATCAATTGTCACTTGTTAAAAGATATCCCCTTTAAGTAAACAAAAAGGATACGTAGCTTATAAGCACGTTTGGTTGTAGTCATCGAGCAAGAGACGAGTCGGAGCTGCCAGTGGCACAAGGAAAAAACACAAACCCTAAAGAAGCACCACCGGAAAAGAAGCAGCAGCTGAGCAAAACCCCAAAAAAAAAATCCACCAGTGGCACTATTTGAAATGCAGATCTAGATAACCGTCTGATATTCCTCTTCCTTTTTGCTTTAGAATGAAGATGGGTATTTTATACAACAATCGGAAACAACAGAAACTGCTGGTGAGTAATAATCAAAGGAGAGGTCTGAATATTTTTGAACTTCTGCACGATTTAGATGCACTAATAACTAAAACAGATGTGAAGATGGATATCTACTAAAGATAAAACGAATCCCCTCTCATTGAAAATTGAGTAAACCGTTCAACACGACGGCCGCCTGGTCATCTGAACGACTAAACCCCGTCCGGCAGCATCCCGTCGAACTTGAGATCCGTTCCGTCTTTCCTCTCTCCGCCTCTTCCACTGCAGAAAGGCCATAAGCTCCGAGATCCCAACTCAATGCCGGAAAAACTGTAACAGGGTAGAACCCTTCAACTTTAGCTGAACAAAATCAAAACGCGAAAATGGATGGGATCTCCTACGAGCTGGGCTGATGTAGTAATCACAAGAAAGGAGCAACACAACACAACACAACACAATGGGTCCCTGAATTTCTCACCTCCGGAACAAATGGGTGAGCATCGAGCTTACAACGTAGAAGGAAAAGTGGAAGTGTGCGCTAGTTAGATTTGCAGCAGCCTTCCCTACACAGGCATAAAGGGGGAAACTGGAGAAGCTAAATGGAATGCAAGGGGATTACTGGAGACCCACAAACTCCATTGGCAGCTGTGGTATTCAGATTATAGTCGGAAGACGGCAAGATTGAAAGTTGGTGAAGGATCTCCGGTAGGCTTAAACACAAGTAAAATTTGTATATGACCCGCCATATAAGCCAACACAAAAGCTGAATATGAAAAAGGGGAAATTATTAGATTCATAATTTTTTTTCCCTTTTTATTTACCTTTTAAATGGCAATGGGCGCATATTGCTTTTTAATTTTTGAAAAACATTTTGCTTTTTTTTTTTTTTAAAAAGAAAACAACATATTGCTTCTTTGAAGATGACGAATAGTGATGTAATCACAAACATTTCTCTAATGGCTCGTTTGGATTGATGAAGATGAATTAATAGAATGAATCCATTGAAATTGAATGATATCATTTCATTTCATGTGTTTTTTAGGAATGAAATGGAATTGCTTTCATCAGATTATTTATTATTTCATTCCATTCCGACCATTCAATTGGATTTTTTATATAATGAAAATCATCCATTTTTATTCGGTTGGAATAAAAACATATTTCATTCTTCCGTCACTAAACACGTTAAAATGATGGAATGGAATTAAAAACATTTCATTCCATTCCATTAACACAATCCAAACGTGCCATAAGAATGTCAATATATTTAGGGGAAGTTATTGTGTGATGAGGAAATTTGAGGTGAAGTGAAGGGTGAAACGATCAGAACCACACAGTTTAAATACACAATAAAATTGTGTGGTCTGTATGATGTCACACGGTGTCAGACACCACACAATAACTTCCCTATATTTAGACGGCTTCTGTCCGCATAACGAAACTATTTTCGGTATCCTTTGTTTTATTATTTTTCATTCACTTCACTACACTACACAATTCAATCACCCAAGACACCACGTTCATTTAATAACTTTTAATATTTTAACACTTTTTAATCCATTTTAACATAATATCACTTCCCTCTACCTTTTAATACTTACTTCCCTCTATTTTTTTCATTTGAATCCAAACAAAAACATAACCTTACAAGAATTCATGGGAGAAGATAAGAAATTCGCCGGAAAACCGCAAGTGAAGCATTGGTTACAATAATCAAACTAAAAACAACACCACTTTGAACCAAATCACATAAGTATCATGTTTTGTTTGCATTTTATTGGTAATTTGGTAGAAATCAAGGTTTTAATGGTTGGGTTTCAATTATTTCGCGAGAACGAAACCGCTCATGCGTTTTCAAGAGGCCGATCGGTAGCGTGTAACGCCACCAGAATGACGTTGGTTGTGTATTAACAACGTCAGGACAACTGACGTTATGAGCCACATGGGAATAATGGGTAAAATGTTGAAAAGTCGCAAATCCTGACGTTTTAATAACAATCCAATGTTAGTGTGGTTGACGTTTGAGTAACGTCAACTACACCGACGTTGTGTATACATTTGGAACGTCAATTTGGTTTACGTAACATTTTGCTATGTGAATTTCGATTGAGGTATGCTAATGTTGGCAGTGTTGGCGTTTCTTTACGATTCAAACGCCCGAATCGTCGATGTTCAAGATGATGTACAAGTGGGAGCAAGTGAAGTTCCAACCGACATCGTGCAAGTGTAGTGTCATTGTAACCCATTCAAGAAGGTCCAATTTGGAAGAAAGGGATACAGAGATAGCTAAAACAACTATAGCACCCCAGGTGTGTAAATTTGGGAGAAATTGAACAACAATAAAGTGGTTCCAGAGGTAGCTAATTGATGCAAGTGCTACACAGGACAAGGGCATACAGAGTTAATGAATAAATTTAGCACCCTAAGGTGCAAATTTGGAAGAAGTTAAGCAACCAATAGTGGTTCCAGAGGTAGTTGAGAGAGCATACACATGAAGCCGCATATTTGGTCGCAGCTTGAGTCTTAGAACCGATTGGAGAGTTAATGGTTGAGTCAAATGTTTGTCAAGTTGAGGATGTAGTAAATGAGTCACCCCAAGCATCAAATATTGGCCAAGTGACAAGGTGGGGCAACTCAAATCAAGTTTATGAGCAACAAAAGATGTTGGGAGAGCAGGACTGAGAGTGCAAGGACAACATTAAGCATCTAAGAGTGGAGGGCAACAACAAACGCATTTGAGACGGCTCACATGATGCTTGTGATGATAATAGTGTTATGGAGGTACACACCAATGCATTGTTGGAGAGGTTGAGAGAACCATCATACATATGGTTTGTGGAAGAAAACACATGTATATTAATTTAAAAATTGTTCAATAATTTGTTGACGGTTTGTTTTATATATCCTTGGCATTTGATTCGCTTAATGTTGCAATTGTAATCGATCGGGGCTCATAGTCGTAAGCAATACACCTTCACTAAAGGTTTAGAATGTGGTGGTCGAAAGCGAGTAATTCAAGACACGGATGAAGGCCAATCCATTGTACAACTTGGTCAATACTTATTATATGCAAGCCAATCGAGTTATCATTTGTGGATTTATTGAGAGGTGGCATCCATAAACAAACACCTTCCACTTACCCTTTGGCGAGATGACTATTACACTCGATGATGTCCGTTGTATCACGGGGTTACCGGTTAGTGGAAATGCAAAGTGAACTACGAGACTCGTAAAAGGTCAACCCGGTAATTTTGTGCACGAGCTTCTCGATATTGATTCAAATGTAGTGGATAATGAGTTTGATCATTAGAATGGGTTAAGGATGTCTAAATGTTGGTTGAAAAACAATCTTGCGGGTAAGAGCGAGCAGGAAGGAATCACTGTTGATCAAGCTGTACGGGGTACCTATTGTATTTGTTGGGGTGTACCCTTTTCCAAGACTGGTCTGGAGACAAGATACGTATAGCGTATCTTCAATTTTTGAAGGATTTGGATACAATGCATGAGTGGGTTTAGGGGGCTGCGACACTTGCGAATTTGTACATGCAACTGAACGAAGGTTGTGAGAGTGTCCGGTTACCTTACATTTTTGGAGGTATCATTGTACGGTTACCTTACACTTTTAGGCTTAGGTGTACCTTTTCCAAGAATTGGTGCTAAGTTGAATTTTTGTCGGAATGAAAAGATACAAGTGTTGATTGAAAACTATTTTTTATGCAAGCCCTTAGGCCGAATATGCATTGTAGTGGTAATCGATTTGTTTGGATAAATTTACGACTTTTCTCGCTTAGTAACCACTTCTTATTTTATGAATTATGATGCTTAGTCGTGAATAAAATCAGATATACATGTGTGAATAATCATATGTTCCATTCCCGGGAGTTTCTTTGGCCTCCAAAGGTATATTATTATGCTTGGAGGCAAAGTGTCAATCAATCCTCTAAGAACCCAATAAATAGGCAAACAAGAAATAAATGATGATTTTACGGTTCTTTCATATGAGAAACATGAACCATTTATCCCCTCATTTATGTTGAATGCATGAGGATTACATGACAACATAGGCACTCAATTAAATCACACACCATAAACTTGCTACTTCTCAAATCCACCATGTCCATAGGCATGTCCTTTGTTGGCAAATGATCCATTCATATTAATTGCTCACAAATGTGTCACCTAACCAGACAACAACATTACCTTTACCCTCAATAGATGATGAACCAGCCAGCCATAAGTCACAAACAATGATAACATTAAGTATTAGACAATGACAATGGGTTATATAATGTCATTTTCATCCCTACCTACTGCATTTATCAATTGGCCACCAGAAAACAATCATCTAAACCTATAACAGGTCTGCTACCAATAAAACACAACTATCTTGCATGCATCCTTTCACAAGCCCTTAATCATCTCATCCTCTGGATTTTCCAATGCCTTGTAGGCTTCAACCAAGCTAACCTCAATCTGCAATTCTCTTTTACCTGTTACTGCAGGCTCTTATTCTTTTTAACAGAATTATCTCTTAAACTCTCTATATACATTTTTTTTTGTGTGTACTCTATAGCACAGTTAGTTGCAATCATCTGGATGTCATTCTTTATGTACTACATAAAGTAACCATGACTTACATTCCACTCATTTGACACCTCCATGCAACGCTTTGCATCACCAAAGCCTCAATCCAGGATGCAACTAAGAAATCTTATGCTGTAATGTTCACATACCAAGGATAATCAGTGTATTCAACCCTTGTACCCTCGTATTCCACTACTGCATCAGTCACTGGCTCATTCTAGCTTATCGACTTGCACCGATTTCCCACAATCTTGTAATGCTTCATCAGATTCTGCAAATTGGTACACTAGTGAGAATTTGTCTGGATTTGATGCCTGCAGAACTCACTTCAATTTCCTTCTTTTCAGCTAAAACTTCAACCTCAAGGCCACCATTTTTAGGCTTAAAAAAGAGAAAGAAAAAACTAAGGAATAATTCAACAAATCGATATCAGATTCCACATGAGAATAAACAGAACAAGAAAGCACTTCACTGTGCAAGTAACAAACCCATATGCAGTGAAGAATGTAGACAAAAAAATTACATTTTGCAAGAACAAGCCCACATGAGCTACTGGTGAAAAGAAAGACAAAAAGAATCAACCCAATATTTAGCCATATCCACAAAGAATCCACCCCAGTCAACCATATTCAACCACTTCACAATGCAATTACAAGCAATTTACAACCCCTAATTATCTGTAAACCTTAAACCCTAATGTGACTACAACCAAATAACCCAAACTACCAACACTAAATACCCTTGATCAAACTCGCGAATCAATTAGTTCTTATTACAAACCCTAAACCCAAACTACCTGTCTAATTTACTCTGCTTTAAAAGTGCAACGGATGAATGTTCTCAACCATTTTTGATTTCACGATAAAATTTATTTTCGCTTGTGAGTTCAAGCAAAAGTTTTGGTCATATTTCATCGCCACAGGGTGAAGGAGGGCTTGCACCTGTATCCAATTGTCCGGAATATGTCCTTAAATTCCATCAGACTTCAAACTGAAAAATTACTAGAGCTAAAGGGTTGAAAATGAAAGCACAATGACTCTACATTTCGGGCCAAACCAAAAGGGCAAAAGGAACTTTAAGGAATGAATTAATCAAAAGCCATTACTAGAAGATGATACATTTGATTTGTGACACATCTGACAATTTTTATAAGAAGTGTACACCGCCCAACTACTGGCAATTCAACTAAAAAATACAGATGAAGCAATAGAAGTTTAGTCAAATATACAAGGAACAGGGTGTTCTAACAGCCAGTCTCAACGCCTAAGCTCCAATATGATTATTGCGTGAGAGGGTAGTTAGGGCTTTCACCATGACCTCAATCAAAACAGTTATATACAAGAAGCATTGTTTACACCTAGATGTCCAGTCATATAACTGTACACCAAAACCGAAACATTGTTTACCGTAATGTACAGTCCACTTTCGCGAGAGTAAATTCTCACTAATTACATTGATATACAACAAAAACATTGATATACAACAAAAAGTTAGAGAATTACAGAAACGTTGATCAACTGTAATTTGCTGCAGTAGCATTACAACACAGCAAAATTGTGATTTCCACCATCATCGATTTGTCAGGTAAAGCTGATTCTGAAGCAACAAAAGTAGGGTTGTTTTCGAGTTATCTCATATTAATCTGATGCAGAAGATATGGCCTGTTCCGAGCTTGATCTTTTGCATTTGATACCATAGATAGCAGCAGTTTTAGTAAGTCCTCTGCTTCTTCCTTATCTGCAAATTCAAGATTAGTCTGAAACAGCGGCAGATGAGTACGAGAATTGTTCTGCCATTTTCCAACAGTTCTCGCTCCTGGTTTTTGTTGCTGTTGGTTCTGCCCGGTAATACATCCGCACTGCTTCCTACTATATATACCACATTCTCATCATTAGTGACATGAATAATCCTGTCTAGTTCCATAATTGCTTCAAAATGCCACTTTGGATCTGCCGGAACCCCTTGAAAATCAGGCTTTCCTAAATCTACCAAACTAGAGCAACTAACCACCAAAACTAGTCTCTGAGTAATGATTAAAAACCTACCACCATGCTTAAGAGTTCGACAAATGATCAGTTTTTCATCCACCAGATTTAAGTAACTATCTGCATCTCTAAGTACAGAGGTTCCAACAGCTTCTTCCAAAGAGTAAGGCTTCAAAGGTAAGTCCCTACTTAAAGGCCTTGGAATACGGACTCAAGCGCTGGGGAACCCAAATAAGGGAGCTTACATGTTTTTGATACTTTGTGCAGTTTTACCGGTAACCTCAAGGATGCTGGCAGCTGGCTTTGCCACAAGCCTTGTAACTCCTAGAGCGACACCTGCATGGTTTATTTGATAAATGAAGAAATAATTAAGCAGCAGAGCTTAATGTTTTATACTGTAAATCCAGAAAGAGAACACAGGAACTTGAGAATGGGATACCAGAGAAAACCCTGGTAGACCACTTTTTCAGCCCCTTGAACAGGTGATTGAGAAGTCCTGTAAGTCCCTGGTAAGAACATTAAAAATAAAAATATTATCAATCAAGCTAGTTATCTCACCTGTCAGGGTTCTGGTTAGAGGCATCGCTAAACACTTCCATTAAGTACCCGGGTGTGTTCTTTCGATGCTACGGAAATGTCAACATAATGCCCCAGTTTGTGTTTGTAATTTCAGACAACAGATATAACACAATGTTCCATTAAATTTCAACATAATGTAAAAGAAGTGGAAATGCAAGTCCAAATTAGTTTACACATTGCATACCTTAAAGACAATGGTGCCATATAAAGAAGCAGCAACAAAAGATATACAAGCATAACAATACAAGAGTATAAGCGTAAAAATGACAAAATTCCGAGATTGGCCAAAACTAAGACAGTTTCCTTATTTTCATTTCAAGTACCTTGATTTTAGTTAGGCCAACTTTTCAGGACACGGTTTGATTTTTTCTCTCCATATTTCATGAACTTCATAAAATTAGGAATCCACAATTCTTTTCGTACGAATGGTTTTTTAAACTTATTAAAGTCCAGGTTGTGGTTTATTTTATGGAGTTATATTTTCAGACTAAAACTGTTTTCACAGTTTACTTATGTTAAACAATTCCTCTAGAGGTTTCATGCTTTCTGGAATTCTGCATTACAAATAACAGTTATCAACAGTTCTACTGTCGTTTGGTATTAGAGCAATGCTCACTTTAATGGAACAAGTGATCATCAGGTTTCACGGACGGTGGCAGTGGGAAGGTTCTAAATGAGGAAACCGCAAACAGTGAACACATAATTATGTGGGAAGGGTTCTCTTGTGCTTTTCCTCGCATTTCCTCTAATTCTGCCTACAGAATAGTCTTTATTCTGCAAGGTCACATAATAACCATTCATTTGATGAAAAAAAAATGTAGCTTTGACAGCGCAGGTATGTAAAAGTTTTATGAGAACCAGAAAGTTTTCTTAGCCAAAGAGATATAGCACTTAGACTTCAGGTTTTTCGAGGCATGATGCAATTTTATTTTGTTATGATATGCCTTGGAACCCCCTGGAAGGATTGTAAATTCTAATTTTAATAAAAACTATCAGATTTACCAAAAAGAAGTAAATAGCAGTTTCTTGTCCTTGTGACCATGCATTTTCGGGAAAGATTTTCCCACCCATATGTGTACTTCCTGGATTATTTTTCACAAAATTATTTTGCTTGAATATTTTTTATGAGAGATACACTGATTGATAGATATATTTAGGTACAAGCCCACAATCTACCTCAAATAACTCGTTTATTACGCCTTTGGTGTGGGAGGATTTTCCTTTGCTGTTTTTCCATCGGACCGAGAGTCTTCTCATCCAATGCAAATGCGATAATACCCTGCACAAACATTTGCAAGGAAGTCAATGCGAAGATCACCCTTCCTTCAAGATTCACTTTTCATAGTAGCACAAATACCTTTTGTGAGCAACTCTGCTGAACTGAGTGGCAGCATCACTTAAAGCATAGACAGTGTTACTAAGAAGACTACTAGTGCCTTGTGCCATGCCTGTAAGGAGTCCTGCAGGGCTCTGCAACAACACTTAGAAATTACAACCGTGAAGAACAGAAAAAGAACTGACAGATGAGAACACGAACGCACTCCAAAACATTCCGGCTGGGGCTGACAAGAAATCTCGGATTCCAGCACTCACACTCCTTGCAAATGCCATTGGATTGCCTATAAGGCCAGCAGAGCCGAAGACCTAAAGAATACCATGCCATGTCAATCGTATGTTATGTTATACCCCTAATCAGTTACTGTTTACTGCTGCTAGACCGAAACTAGCATTGAATTTACATAAGTCTTGCTGTTCAATCGTGAAAGCATGGCAGAGCTTATACCAGCACCTAGAGAGCGAGGATTTAGGAGAAAACGGGAAACCGGGAATTGATGCTGTAATATTGATCAGAGGATGTTTGTTTGAAAGTTCTCTTAAGAATTAAATGGACCTGTTGATCCTTGTATGAGCTTCATATTTTGATGGAATAAATTGACATACTATACCAAATAAATAAGAAATAAATGAATAAAAGGGCAGCCCTGTTCATGAATAAATATATAAGAAAAGTGAGGGGAAATGATATCCATAAACCACCTTATTATTCATCATAGCATTAGAGGTTCTCTTTCTTAATCATTGATTTACCATACTTGTTAAAAAGAGCACGAGCAAAATGGGGTTGAATACTTTTCTTTGGGCGTGAATGTCATTTTTCAAGGGAAAACTATATACTTCTATTCCAATGAATCTATTGCAGGTAAGCTAAAATTTGATAATGGTAGAGAATTAAACTTGTACAGTACAAGGAATAAGGATTTTAAAACATCAATGATTCTACTTTCCATTACATTTTAGTTGTCCTGTTTTCCTTATAGGTTGTCCCAAAATGTATGCACACAACATGCATTAGTTGTTCTTTTCACTTATTTATGCAATAAACTAAACGTGCAGTGGCTAGATTATCAGTAAGAAAATGTTTTCTTGTACCAGGAAGTGAAATAAATTAGTACTCCCTCCGTCCCATAATATAAGACCTTTTCGCTTTTTTTAGTTTGTCCCATTATATAAGACCTTTCAAAATACCAATGAAGTATTCATAACATTTTTCCTTCTATTACCCCTAATTTGATATCAATTCAACAACTTTCATTACTTTACAACTATAACATTAATGATAGTCAAAGGGTATTATAACATTAATGATAGTCAAAGGGTATTTAAGACTTTTACCATTCAAATTTATTACATTCTTCCACTTTCTTAAACGGTGTGAAAAAGCCAAAAGGCCTTGTATTATCGGACGGAGGTAGTACATTTGTTCATCACATGCCACTTTGAATAAATCCTTAGGCTTGAAAAAGAATTTCCAGACAAAATACCTTGTACATTTCATGAAGAGATTGCGAGCATAATGCCTGCTTAAAATGTCTTGAATGGATTCCAAGCTACCTAGCTGATGTGATATGACCAACTCTTTAAGATGTATCTGTGCACCCTCAACATCCGCTAGAGCCATAAGACCTCTCTGTACATGCATGATTGCACAAATCAATAACCAAAATAGAGATGACACTGATACAGTATAATACTAATATATAACACACAAATGTCCATATTTTGTATGCAAACTCACTTACATGAATGAGGGATTCTCCAGAAGTAAATATGCCATTTCAAGCATCCATGGACTACTTGAAAAGCTGTTCAAAAGGGATCAGGCCACAATGATTGACTATCTGAAGTTGAAAAAGTAGAGATACCATATAGGCTAGGTAGTACAGATTGATAAATCACCACTTAAACCATGAAAACTAAAAGCTTAGCCTGTTAAAGGAGGGTGTAAGTTATACATCTACGGACATTTATTTTATTTTATTTTGTGGGTATATCTACATACATCAAAACTGTCCTTCATAAGTGGCTTAGACACAAACTTCCATGTAACTGATCATCTTAAATCTATGTTGTCAAGGAGTTTATTATAGACGCCTCAACTCACTAGCATGCCCGATATAGGCCAATTATAAGTTTCTGACTTTGAACTAAAACCAGCATGAGCACTTTCGCCACAAACCTGGGGTGGGAGGAGGCAATGTTTGAAGTTCAAAAGAGTCGCTAGTTAATTTTTAAAGAGAAGTGTATTTTATATGTCTAAACATCTCTAACATGCCCATAGTGGTTAGTTGCTTTACCACAAATTCCATTCATGAACCCGATATGCACAGTTTTTCACAAACTAGGTGTCGGTGGGATTCGAATGGGTCTCCATCTTTATACCATGATAAGTACACCTTATTCAAAACCTTAAGCTGCCATTGAGAGTATAGTCTACATTTGAACAATCCAGCAAATCCTCACCTTAAAGAAAATTTGATTGGTGCTAGATCAAGCAGCTCAACATATATTTTCTTATGCCTCCTAGCCAGAAGATGAATCTGCTGCCAAGGAGCTCCAATAGGAATTACTGAAGGCAACAAAGAGCTGCAGCTACAGTCTTCATGGAATAAAGTGGTACCATTTGAATACGATTGGCTCCATTCTGATTTAAAGAACTCATGGGGACGGACATAAATTAGATTATCCTTAAAAAATGCAGGATCAATTGATGGGGAGGCCCTGGTATCCAACCTCACAGACACAGCTTTTGAGAATTCAAACAAGCTGAGTATCAACTCTGGTCAAGCTCAAGATGGAAATCTGCCACTCTGCAGGCATCCAGGTAGTTTATCAAGCAGGGGAAAAGTTTGATAAGCCAACATTAGAGTGAAAATATCAAACCTTAAGCTTATGTATTCCAAAGAAACCAATGATAGACTTTTCGACCTCCATTTTGCCACAGCTAAGGAGAACACGGGTTCAAGCAAACCTTCGGAGTCGAATGGCGCCATATATGTTATCTTTCTTTGTCATCTCTATGGCTTTTATTCTCACGGTCAAAAGAAAATGACAGGGTGTGGAGTATTAGGTAACTGATTATCAATCTGCAAGAAAGCTATCTGCAAAGACAACTTTTGCTGATCAAGGCTCTGTACAAGATCAATCTTACGCTTCTTCGTGATAGCTTAACAGCAATTCCTACAAAGCAGAGGCAACAGAATGACACAACCAGTGATAACCATTTATTGTCCTAGTCATTGTATTGATGAACATACCTCTGGGTTATTATTTATAAAAGATAGTCCAACGAATGGGATGTCAATCAATATTCTCTCAGTGTAACCAACGATGATTCATATTTTTGTGCATGCTTTCTTATGCATGAATGGAGCATCTGAGCTTGACAAGTCAGCCAGAACATGGCAAACCACAATCAATGACGCTGAGAACCTGCAGTATGATTTGAAAGCATGAAGAAAACTATAGCGCATTAAACCTCTGCATGGATGAATAGGAAATTGCATACCTTTATTGCTCCTTCAGAATGGACAGAAACAAGCAATGTTCTTTCAGGCTTCTGTTAAAGATGAAGAATATAAGTCAAGGTCCAATCTTAAGTTACATAGAGTTAATCAACAATGCCATAATAACATTTTCAGTTTCCCAGTTGAACTGGGCATTTGATCACTTTGAACTAAGGGCCTTAAGAGTACTCCCTCAGTCCCAAAATATACGACATTTTAACTGTAAGAATTAAAGCAATGCAAAAGTATTCTTGTTTATTAAAATAAAGAGCTCATTAAAGAAAGATACAAACAGACTTCTCCTTTAAAGAAATAGCAGAAGCCTTGTAACGGCTCTAAAGTGTTCAGAAAGCACTGTTCCAACGGGCAAGTGGGACAGTGGGACACTCGAAAAAAAAAAGCAGAAAAAGAGGGAAAAAAATGCCCTCTTTACAGCTAATTTGAACACTAAATTGAGGATTAATTAACATCATAATTAACCCTAATTAAGGACTAACTAAGAGAATTATAAGAAGGCCATAAAATCTAACACTCCCCCTCAAGTTGGTGAATGGATATCTATCATTCCCAACTTGCTGAGTAGATAATTAAAGGCCTTTATAGGTAATCCCTTAGTTAAACAGTCAGCCGCTTGTTCATGAGAGTTGATGAAGGAGATCTTGATTAGGCTAGAGTCCAGTTTCTCTTGATAAAGTGTCTGTCAACTTCCAAATGCTTTGTTCTGTCATGTTGAATTGGAACATGTGAGATGTCAATGGCTGACTGATTGTCACAGTGCAGGATCATAGGAGCCTTTCTATCTTGAGGTCATCTAGGACAATCTTTAGCCACAGCAGTTCACAGACACCAATTGCCAATGCTCTAAACTCAGCTTCATCACTAGATCTTGATACAACACCCTGTTTCTTGCTCCTCCATGCTATAGGATTGCCAAACAGAAACACACAGTGCCTTCTGTCATCAATGCAACCTGCATAGTCAGAGTCAAGGTAGGCTTCAAGAGTAAAGTGTTCTCCCTTTTTGAAGAGAATCCTTTACCTGGGCAACTCTTTAGGTAGGACACTATCCTCTCAACAGATTTTTGATGACGCTTTCTTGGATCATGCATATATCTGCTGACAATGTTGACTGCAAAGGCAATGTCTGGCCTTGTATGAGACAGATAGATCATCCTTCCTACTAATCTTTGATAGGCTTGCTTATCCACAGCTTCATCTTCTGGGGCAAGACTTATGCCATGATTGAGTTCAATGGGGAGTATCCATAGGTTTGCAAACCTGTCTTCCCACAATCCTTGAGCAGATCCAAAATATAATTTTTGAGATATAAAACTCCTGTTGTGAGTACATAACCTCAATACTAAGGAAGTACTTCACCACAATTTGGTGACTTGGAGAAGTAAAAACAAGATGTAGTGGATAGAAGCTCAGCTGAAGCTGAGTTTAGGCTGTGGCACAGAGCATATGATAGGAATTGTGGCTAAAAAGGGTTCTGGATGATCTGCATTTGCCTTTGGCAATGCCCATGAAGCTGTTCTGTGACAACAAGGCAGCCATTGCCATTGCAAATGATCCTGTACAGCATGACATGACTAAACATGTGGAGATAGATAGGCATTTTATCAAGGAAAAGATAGAAAAGGGGCTGATCTGTATTCCTTTCCTGCCATCACCTTTGCAAGCAGCTTATGGTCTTATCAAGACACTAATGAAGCAGCAGTTTGATGATTATGTGTCCAAGTTGAACATGATTGATTCTATGCTCAACTTGGAGGGGGTGTTGAATTAGGAAGGGTATTTGTTTGTTTAAGTTATTTTATTTAAATATGTTTAATAATAAAGGGTAGAAGGGTAATATTCTGCTCCTAATTAGGTTTAGGGATTCAGCAGTTGTGGTTGATTTATGGGATGATTTTATGTGATTTTGTTTGTATCCATATACGGAGAGTCTGATTTGATTTGATTCCTAAGATCAAGGAATTTGAATCACTCAAAACTCTAGGTTATTACCTATTTAAGTAGGGGAAGACTCATCGTAATATACACACTTTTTCAGAGTATTAATAAAACAATTCCGCAACTTTTTATCTATCTTTTTCTGACACAATGCATTAAATGTTGCATTAGCATGTGAGAATGACTTATAATATGAGACAAAATAGAAAAGCTAATATTCGCTATATTTTGGGACGGAGGAGTACTTGTACAGTACTCCATTACCCGACATCAAAGAATAAACATCTTGACAAATTGAGACCATTGGAGACAATTCTTTATTTATTTTTAAAACTTCTTGGTGTGTATATATGTATATATATATTCATTTATTATACTAGGGCCGGGGATGAGAACCGAACCCTGGTTCTCACCAAGAAGTCAATGGTCTGTACCACTAGGACACTTCAATCAATTGAGTTTGATTGTTATTTGAAGTGAGAGGTTGTTGCATGAATCAGATAAACGATTCATGCTGGTTTGTAGTGCATTGGGTAGCATAACTTTGCTAGAGGCTGAAACTGCCATGGTCCAAGAGCCTGAATCATAGTTTTATAGGCTTTAACACCAAAAAAGATAACGAAAGTAAAGATGAAAAGTAAATTTCCACATTTCAAACTGTGGTGTACATGGCTCCTATATTGCATAAATCATTAAAAATAAGGAATCTTCCACATTTCAAACTGTTTCCTTATGAGATCTAGTACATACTTCCTCTGAGATACCGCCATACCTTCCTATGATTTTGCTACTCCCATCCCTATGAAGTATTTCAGTCTTCCCAGGTCATTGATCTCAAATCCCTCTTTCAGCTTTTTCTTCACCAGTTCAACTCCAGATGCATAATCTCCTGTCAGGATGATGTCATCTACATAAACTACAAGAACTACCAAAACTGTTTTCTGGGGATCTTCACAAACAAAGCATGGTCTTAGTGACTCAGTCTGAACCCAATCTTCACCAGCAACTGTTTGAACCTGTCAAACCATGCACGTGAACTTTGTTTAAGTCCATAAAGTGACTTCTTTAGCATGCATACCTTCCCCTTGAACCTTCAGTGAGTCATGGGGGTGGTTCCACGTAAACTTCCTCCTTTAGAGTTCCATGGAGGAAGGCATTATTCACATTCAACTGGTGGAGCTGCCAGTCCAAATTCATTACAACTAAAAAACAATCCTCACAGTATTCAGCATAACAACATGTGAGAATGTCTCAGAGTAGTCAATCCCATAAGTCTAACTGCAACCCATGGCTACCAACCTAGCTTTATACCTTCTGAACTACACCATCAAACCTGTATTTAATGGTGAAGACCCATTTACACCCTCTATTGATTTCTAACCTACCGCAAGTTTACAACCTTCCAGCTGTCATTTTTGTCCAATGCTCTGATTTCCACCTGAACAGCTGCCCCCCACTCATGTATTTCTAGAGCTTCTTGGATATTTCTAGGGACTTGGTGTCCAGATATACTGGTTATGAAGGCTTTACGTGAGTTTGAGATCTTTTTGTAGGTAAGATAGTTTTGTAGAGGGTACCTAAGGTGTTTAGTACATTCCCTAGTAGATTTTATGATGGCTATACGTAGGTCCTACAAGGATCATCGATATTTATCTTGGTTCGAGGGCTGGAATTGGTATTGTTTTGATCACTAGAATCATAAGTGGGATGAGTATCAAAGATAAGCTGAGTTGTGCTGTTTTGTTGCTCAGAGGTGTCAGTTTCTTGCTCTTGTACAGTGTGAGTGCCTGTGTTATCATCCTTGGACTTGGGATATTTCCTGTTATAAGTTAAATGAAGTCTCTAGTATTCTGTATAGATCCAGGAGTCCTAGGGGTTGTCAGTAATTGGCGCACTTACTTCCATACTGGTCTCCTGGGCCTCGCCATTTAGTCTAGTAGTGATGTCATTTGGACAAGGGAATGCTTGGTTGACTAAGATCATCCTGATTGTTACTGAGAAAAATCTAAACCATCTTCTTGAGTCATAGAGTACCCCGATGAAGATGATGCTGATTGAAGTACATTCAAAAAAAAGGTTACATCCATTGTTTATAATATTTCCTGATTCTCAATGTCAAAACATCCGTAGCCTTTTTTAATTTGCAGAATAAACAACAAAAATGCATTTCTTAGACCTTGGCAGAAGTTTGCCTCTGTGAGTGTTGGTGTGTGAAGTGCTGCCCCAAACACTTTAAGGCAACCTGGGATCAGTCTAGTGGTAGGAAAACATCTTTTAAGCTCATCCAGAGGTGTCTTAAACCAAGGAGTCTGTTATCTAAGATACACCCCCTGTGATGAGGGCTTCCACATAAGTATTTAGGGCACTTTGGATGTCATAATAAAGGATCTACCACCTCAAGTAGGTGCCTGTTCTTTCTCTCAGCCGCCTCATTCTGTTGGGTTTTTTGACACAAGAACTTTGGTGGATGATCCCCTAGACTGTGAAGAAATCATTCAATAAATAATTGTAGTGCTCAGTTCCATTATCAGATCAAAAGATCTCAATTCCTGGTGTGAAACTGAGTGTGAATCATGTTATAAAATTGTACAAGAGCTTTTTCAACTTCTGACTTTTTCGAGCAATACACCAAGTCACACGTGTGTGATTATCTGCAAACGAAACAAAACATTTCTTCCCAGTCATAGTGTGATGTCTGGAAGGTCCCCAAACATCATTATGAATGAGCGTGAAGGGTTTGGTAGGTTTGTAGGGCTGAGCTATGAAAGAGCTTAACATTTTTGTTTAGATAATTCACAAATTTCACATCGAAAATCAAAATTGTTTTATTAAGAAAGTTAAGGAAACAACCTTTCAAGTATCTAAAACTAGGATGGCTTCAACCCAGCATGCTACATCATGACATCATTACTAGACACAATTGATGAGTTGTAACAGCTAGTCCTAGAGTCTTACTTATTACTATCCATATCCCATTCCTCACATGGAACGTAGAGAGTCCCACCCTGCATTCAGCACTGCCAATCACCTTCCCAAAAATCACATCTTGCAACTCACGGTCCAATAGAGGAGAAGGTTATGTTATAGTTGGTCCTGACAGAAAAAAATTCATGATAACTTTGGCACATGAAGGATATCATGGATGATGAGAGAATGAGAGATAGCTACTGAACCCTTTCAGCAATTGCTGCATAGGATCCATCAACTATCCTTAATTTTATGATTTTCTCCATAAGAATGGTTTGAACTAAATTTTCAGAGGAGTTTGTCATATATGGTCATTTGCACATGAGTCTATGATCCAGTATGCAATTGACTTTGATTTGAAGTAAAAAGGGCGACGGCATTACCAAAATCTGCAAAGGTGCATTGTGGTTTTGATTGGGTCTGATTTGAGATGAGAAGGCTCAACTGTTCCAGGTGCACTTTGTGAAGTATAGAGGGCCAAGGATCTTCTTGACTCTGTTCTGATGCCACCTGATTGACTTTACTTACCTCACCTGGAGGCTCCAAATTGTCCCCTTTGGTTTCCAGTTTGGTGGGTTTTCCATGAATTGCCCAACAGCTGTCCCTGGTATGACTTTGTTTCTTGCAGTG